>OZ020604.1:56294997-56865678 GCA_963971545.1 Philophylla caesio | reverse complement strand
AAGACCATTGCATTGGTTCGTTTGCCTTCTACACTTCAACGAACTTCCGTTTCAGCATTTGTTTGAAGCTTTGGATAAATCAACCAGCACTGGACCAATTGGTATGTTGGCATTGATGACATAGACGTTGCTCCTTGCTCTTCAGTTTCCATCACAAATGCATCCATTGTTAGTCTTCTCTGATTATGTTGATCGTGCATGAACTCTTTGAGGCGTTCGGGAACCCAGCCGCATGCACATGGAGCTGCCTTCAAATCACATTTACATGTTCCAATGTAAAAAATTGTTTCCAGAGATTGATGCTACTCTATCAGGCACACCAAATCTGTCACATACCAAGGCAAAGTTAAAACAATCGTATCTCTCTGTGTATTGTGATCTTGTGCTTCTATCCATATCTTCTTGAACCGGTGGCGGTGCGTATATTGAATCATCGGGATATTGGTATGTTGGCATTGATGACATAGACGTTGCTCCTTGCTCTTCAGTTTCCATCACAAATGCATCCATTGTTAGTCTTCTCTGATTATGTTGATCGTGCATGAACTCTTTGAGGCGTTCGGGAACCCAGCCGCATGCACATGGAGCTGCCTTCAAATCACATTTACATGTTCCAATGTAAAAAATTGTTTCCAGAGATTTTACATACTCTGTAAATTGTTGGGTGTTGTTTCTTCTCTTGATTTGCTCTTGATACTGGTCAAGCAACTTATTCAATTTATTAAATACACTTTTTTCAGCATTATTTCCTTCTTTTCTATAACTCACTTAAATTAATTTTTTCATTTACATATGTTCTGACTAAATAAATTTCTTAAGAGAAAAAATAGATATTGTTATAAATAAATAATAAATATTATTATAAATAAATAAATAAAAATAAAGAAAAAACATAGCCATTTAGCTGATTTTTTCATGTAAAGGCCAAAAATTGTGATTTTTTGAAATGTTTGTATGGGAAACCCCCCAGGGGGGTTCCAGGGGGGTGTGCCACTGGCATGGGTGAATCGGCCCTCCAAAGTTAGTGGGGGTCGGTCATACATTTGGACTCGATTGGAGCACTCTAAATGGGTCAAAGTGGGATTTTTCAAAATTTGCCCCTACCCAAAAGTTCGACCAAAATTGGGGGACATCAGAATTCGTTTTAGAGGTATGGTTCCTTCGGCAAAGTATCTTATTTTGATCCCTAGAATATGATTTTCACAGAGCAATGAGCGATTTTTTTGCCTCCCCACAAATCGACCTGGCCTAGAGTACAGTGTATGTATGTATATACTATACACATAATTAAATAACTTCCTAGTTTCTTTTGTATTATGCTCATATAAATATACGAGTACGTATAATAAAATACTCGCACGCTGCATTTGTTTCAAAGCAGTTGATTTCCAACTACTTTAAAATTGGTTAATTTTTCAGACTGTCTGCTTTTTTCCGACAGGGTATGTAACGTGGCACTGTACTTAAGTACCCTTACGGCGACACGTATTCCATGTAGACGCAAAACTTTCTTCTTCATTGTACATTAACATTTACACATTTTTTTTGTTTTACTAAATTTGTTGTTGTAAATTTTTGATTGAATCCTGACGACGTCTTCAGACTTTCTATCCAACTGCGTGGACGTTCTGGGCATAAAGGTGGCTTCTTCCCATGGACGAGCTGATGGTGGTTTACAAAATTTCCAAATAGTTATATTGGTATATGCACGGTCGGGCCAGTCGCATTTTATGTTGAGACAGTGATTTCGCCTATATTTTGGAGGCTTTAGCGTACAGTTCCGGACGCACAACGATTTTCACGGTATTTGCAAACGACCGTGCTCAAACCTCAACAAATACTCTCCTTTCCACGCCACTTACAAGACTATTTATAGCCTGAAATTATACTCATATTTCGCTGTTATTGCTAAATAATCACGCGATTATCCCGTTGGATTTCCTCGTTATAGCAAAGAAAGGACAAAAAAAAATGCTTGGTAAGGCATACCCGACTTACACTGCACGCTACATTTGTACGATCTCAGGCGTTTTTTTGTACGCCGAACATAGCCGAAAGGTAATAGGCACAATTGTTTGTGTCGACGGTCATATAAAATTTATATAGACTTTTACTTTAAAGGAAAGTGGTACGACTATTTAAAGATATATATTAATCATTCCGAATAAAAATCTAAATGTACATACTATAGTTTAATCGAACAAAACTTGAATGTGGTACAAGATTAATAATTTTGAAAAAGGTGTTTAAGATTGAATATGTAAAAAAACAAAATATGTAGTTTTCATTAGTGCCCTACCTATATTTTGTAGCTCACACCTCAGGTTATTTAAAATACGTCATCGATCACACCATTTACCACCCATACAACAGAAAGGGGTTTTATTATTTCAGCTTTAGGCAACTTCTCACACTTCGCTAACAAGGAACGAATGATTTGAGTATGACTGGAGTGAAATTCTTACTTGATATTTGAGTGTTATATCAGAACAATATATTGGTATGAGTTGCGAATTAACGAAGACTACATACGTGCTTTTAAAGTAGCAACTACGACATCTATAAAGCACACACAGATAATATTGTTCATCTAGTTCATAATAAGCTAGGTGATAATCAACTATGTGTTTTCAAGAATTTTCAACCTTCCCAATATCTCGTGGTCTGGAAGGTTCTCTAATTTGGTTCTTACTCCAGCCAATATTAAAGCTGCGGATGAGTCGTATTGCATAGATAATATCTTAAGTCTAGATTTAGCTTAAATTAATTATTTTACCAATAAGCTTAATATAATTCTTGATCTCGTTTTTATCAGTCCGAATATTAATGCAATTCCCAATGTTTTTCCCCATTTTCTCTAACAGACAAACATCATGTTTCGTTATCACTTAAGGTTGAATATTATAAATGCTCTCACAATAACTCCTTGGATAATGTTACTTTCAAATCTGGTTGTTGTGATTTTGCTAAACTTAACCTTTGCATTCTTAAAACTAACTGGGAGAACTTGTTTTCTGGATTAGATGTTGCTAGTTGTTTCTCTGAGTTCTAATATAGCGTAAATGAAACTTGTCTTAATAATATTCCAATTAGGAAACAAAAGCCCTACAGTATACCGTCGTATAATTATGAATTAAAAAGACTAAAGAATCAACGCAACAAGTAGTATAATAAGTTCAGGAAATCTAAGGCTCAGTCTCATTTTACTGAGTACCAGCATCTTTTGAAAAAATTCAACTTTTTAAATAAGTTTCTCTACAGAGACTACATCCTTAGTGTAGAATCGAACATTAAATCGAATCAAAAAACTTTTTGGCACTACATTAAATCAAATAAATCTAAGGGTAGTATTCCTTCTGCTGTATGTCTTGGCGGAAAATTTGCTAGTTCACCTTTGGAAGTCGCCAATTTATTTACTGAATTTTTCAGTTCAAATTTTTCTAATGATGACATTGAAGATTCATTCCCTGTGTGTCATTATAACCTGCCTTCAGCACTAAGTTTTGGTTCACTAAGTCTTTCCTCTAATGATATAATTAGGGAAATTAACTCATTAAAAGTCACTTCCCAGACCGTCGCTATGTCGCTAAATACAGGAGTATTTTTGGATAAATGGAAGCTAACATCAATTACTCCAATTTTCAAGAGCGGTAAAAATAATAACTTCAAAAACTATAGACCAATATCCAAGCTGTCTATAATTTCAAAACTTTTCGAGTGTATAGTTAAAGAAAAAATTTATTTTGCAGTTAAGAGTTTAATTTCCCCTCACCAGCATGGTTTCCTCGCTGGACGGTCTACGTTAACTAACTTAGCGGTTTTTAGTGAATACTGCATTGACACATTTTCCTCTGGGCTCCAGGTTGATTGTATATACACCGACTTCTCCAAAGCCTTCGACAAAGTATCCCATTGCATTTTATTGCGCAAGCTAGATTTGTTTGGTTTTCACTCTATATTTCTTGAGTGTCTAAAATCCTATTTAAGTAAAGGTGCTGCGTGTTCTCGGTAACCTCTACTCCCTTTATTGCATCATCTGGTGTACCTCATGGAAGTATCCTAGGACCTATGCTCTTTTTAACGTTCTTTTTTAAATGATATAGGCAGCTGTTTTTCGTATTCCAGATTCCTACTTTACGCAGACGACCTAAAAGTTTTCTTTTCGATTAAGACCCCTGAAGATGCTTCTCGGGTTCAAAATGAAATTGATAGCCTATACTAATGGTGTTGTCGGTCACACTTGAACGTATTCAAAAGATTTTTTTTAAATATGCTTTATCTTTCCTTATTTTTTTCCACTTCCGTCCCTTCCTACAATTCCCGAATCCTCTTGATTTATCTTAAGACCCTAGAATGCAGAAGGACTATTTTTTCTTTGACTTTCGTGCATGGATTGATAAGTGGCGAAATCGATTGCCACCCATTACTGCTCTCTATTCAATTTCTTATTCCTGCGAGAACACTTCGTTTTAACTTTCCATTTTACCTGCTTGATTTTTCTTTGCCAAAGAGTGTGTTTTCTAAATTATTGAATTCTATTTTGTTTTAGTGCTTTCTGCACTTTAATTCTAAGTTTTAGTCATAAGAACCTCTGTAGTATACTCTTAGTTATCGTTTTAGTCAGTAAGAACTTGTAGGTTATTTGAATTTTGAAATAAAGAAACCCCTTACTGAACATACATTTTCATGAGTTGGATGCCGACAGCTGCCTTTATGATTTTGCCATATTTTTGATTACGTGAGTGCGTGATTGTCTAGTGCTTCGGGATGAGGATTTTTGACATTTTACGCCAATTTTCACATTCGAATTATTTTTTGCAGATTTGTAAACTTACAACTGACTTAACCTCACACCGTGTAACTTGCAAAACCTAACCTCACAATACACAAAAATCCGAAATCAACGCCATCGTTTAAATTAGCTGTGATGATAACGAGTATAATTATATTTATAAAAACTTGCATTCCTAAATTTCAGCATCGACTTCGAATAGAGAAGAACATTGTCAGGAAATAATCTGCGCTTGAATGGAAATTTATAATATGGGTATTCATCTAAACGCGCAAATGCCTCGCAACTGCGTAACCCTCGTAAAGAAACCGGTTTTTCATACAAAAATAAAAACGTTTACGAGGTTTATGCGGTTGCGAGGCATTTGCGCGTTTAGATGAATACCCCTAGTATATTGCGAGGAAAAGTTGGCGTTGAAGTGAAGACTTTGTTATTCATTTTGGAAAACAAATGGACTGAGTTGAACAAAATACTTTCTCGCTGACTGAAGACAGCAAAGAGAGGTTACGAATGATGCTACAAAAATTTAAAAGCAAGTGGGCAGCAGCAAACAGGACTGATAAATCGTTCCCGAAAATGAATCAAAGTTGGATAAACGAGGAAATTACAGTTCTCGTGAGTAACGTCAACATTATCGTACAGCTTAGTCTGATTCTTTAAAATATATTACACTAGTTCAGCTGTAAGAGTAGATCTTAATAAGATCTAATGAGATCTTCAGAGATCTATGTACGTAGATCTACTCTGTGATGTGCATTTATAAAATGGCAACTTAATTGACATTTTGCTATTTATATTGAAGAATGCATCGTTTTCTGAAGGCACGAAGTATGAAACAAACAAATCAACAGGACGAGGGCGTTCATCAAAGGAATTCGCCGTAGCCTCAGATAGGTCAAAAAGACGTAAGATTGCAGAGTTGCAAGCCAGCGATAGTGTTGAGGAATTGTCATTCGCCACTAAGAAAAGTCTTCGCAAGTTCGGAGCACATAAAGCTGCTTCAGTCATTAAAAATATCACATCTATGTCGCCAACTAGAGCGGCAAAGTACGTAGGGGCAAATAAATTTGCTTCAAATCCACAACCACAACAATTTCCCGGGGACAGAGCATTAGTCGATTTTATTGCAATGCCAATGACTAAAAATTCGTATAAGGACCTCAGAAAGTCACTGTTGAGTGAAAACTTCAATGTGTTTCCAGCGTATGAAAAAATTGTAGGGGCAAAATCGCATTGTTATCCTTCGGATATTACTGTTACTGAAACCTCAGCGGAAGTCAAATTACAATCATTGGTAGACCACACAACTAATAGATTATTGACAATGCAAGCTGACGTTGTTAATTCTTTGAACCCTGCAGTTGCAAATGACCTTAAGTACATTTTCAAATGGGGCTATGACGGCAGTTAAAGCCAGAATAAATACAATCAGCAGTTCAAAAATCAAGACAGTTCAGACAAATATGTTTTTCTAACAACATTAGTACCACTGCAAATCTCCGGCTTCGATAAAAAACTCAAAAAGAAGTGCTTGTATGGAAAAATCTTCGGCCATCGTCTACGCGTTTCTGTCGTCCAATTCGTCTTTAATTTCTGAAAAAACGGTTGAGACAACGAATTATGAAAAACTGTACGTTGAAGCTCAAATAAAATCTATTGTCCCTTTGAGTACAATTGCAGATGGAAAAGATGTTGTAGTTAAATACGATTTGTATTTCACGATGATCGACGGAAAAGTTTGTAATTCTGTGTCCGGCGTGAAATCACCCTGTCGGAAAAAAGCAGACAGTCTGAAAAATTAAGCAATTTTAAAGTAGTTGGAAATCAACTTATTTAAAACAAAAGCAGCGTGCGACTCTTTTATTATACGTACTCGTATATTTATATGAGCGTAATACAAAATAATTTAAAAACTTTTGTAGTGAAGAGAAACATATGTGTATAGTATATATGTACATACACTGTACTCATAAAAATTCTCATCCGCTGTTGTGTCATTCACTTACAATTTCCAATAAAAACAGATGACGATTTGACGGCCGTTTGTTGAAAATATTTACGAAGAAAACAAAACAATTTACGTGAGAAGCTAATAAGTATATTCATACAATTCTGAATATCTATCTAAAGCTTTTTCCCTTATATTCCATAGCTTGATGGAATGAAGTCCCTAATGAAAGGAAAACCTAAAAAAATGTGTTTGGCTCTTATGCCCAAGGACGTTGTAATGAATTTCAACCTCGATGGAACTAACGGAAAAAAAAATATTAAAAGCTTTTGCTAATTTCTATCCGCTTTTAAAAGGTAAGACAGTGGGCGAGCCCATAAAATGCGTGATTCTTAAAATATTTAAATTTTTTCTTTATAATTTTTAACATACATAGATGCCATTTGTATCGAAAATCTTGACCCAGAGGAAGTTACTCGCAAGGCCATTCAGGCAGTAAAAAAACAATGTTTTTACGAAGTATGTATGCAGATGAAACTCAATTAAGTTTTATTTGAAACGTGTAAACGTACGTTAAAAATGAACTAAATTCCTTACTAAGTTTAAACAAAAATACATATGTATGTAAATATATTTCATAAAAACTAAACTAAAATGCGTTTTTAAAAAGTTAGAAAAGAGCAGGTATAAAATAAAGAAGTTTAAAAACAAATCGAGTTGAAAATAGTTGTAAAAAAAACAGTTTTAAAGTAGCTGGAAATAAATACATTTTATTGCAATTGCAAAAAAAGGAATTTTAATGTTCTTTCTTTTAAATATATTTGAAAGTGGTTGAAATCAAATGCAGAGTCGGATAATTGACTTGCTCCAAGGACATTGCCATGTTAAAAAAGTTAGTTGATGACAGGAAAATATAATGAATTTAAACCACTTGTGGTTAAAAAAAAAAGTACTTTTTAAATTGCTTTTGAAGTACTTTGATTTCCGGCAGGGTATAAGCTGCAAAAAAAAAAAAAAAAAAAAATAATTTGTGTTTAAAAATTTAAATACCCATACATGAAGTTTTAGGCTATAAGTCATATATGCATACAGTATACATATGTATGCTAAAGAATGTGAATGTTAATTTTAGATACCAAACATGTATACCATGATCTCAAGGATTCGCAAATACAACCATAAAAATACGTGTATATAGATAGTTTAGCCTACTTGGAGGGATCATACCTCATACGTGTTAGAATAATGTATTAGTGCGCAAATCCCAGGCACATATAAATTCCTTTGGCAACTTATTAGAGCTGACACAATTTTACCCCATGAGCGCTATGAGAATTATTTTATTTCAAAAGTTACACCGCTATCAAACATGGTCGAACGTCGAATATCTTTCCCCGTCGTCGTCGCTGAGCTCAATGTTGCATCGATGGAAATTATGTATGTAAGTGCTGAATTTTTGATTTCATGTTAATTTAATTTTTCATCTTATTAATATATCATACTTACCTGCCTACATACATATATTTTTATGTATATAAGTATACATGTAAAGGCATATGGAGAATAAGTATTGGATCGATAGATAAGCAGAGAAAACTAGTAGTACGATCGAACATGTTAACAAGCAGTTAATTTCATATTTTTTAATTATTTAATTTCATTTTTTCTGTTCATATAAGCGAGTTCGCGGTTTAAGTCTTTGCGTTTGCATATTTTTGGCAACAACAAAATAACTAGTATTCTGGCATAGGCATACGTACATACATCGAATTGAAAGTGCATGTGAGGTGTTTTGTTTGCGAACCTTAGAATTCGGAATACCAATTTAAATTAGATTTCTTAGCTTTTGGAATAATAGTGAATCTATCTATATATATAAAAATAAATGGCAATTTAATAGTACGCTATAGCTCAAGAACTACTGAACGAATCACCTCCAAATTTTTAGGGTACCTTCGGGCCTATGAGTAGATGGTTTCTGAGAAGTTTGCATTGCATTGGACAAGTGGTTTCAAAGATATATGGTCTGTTCTGAAATGCATCATTTTGCGCAAACTGCTTTTGCCCGACCAGCAGCACTGCAAAATGTAAGTATTAGAAAAAAGTCGCCGCTCAGTTAGCTAGCAAGAATGATGCATAACAAGATTGCGCCCATCAGAGTGAAACTTCGTAGTGACGTCGGAGTAGTAAAGTTGAGGAGAGAAATAAGCACAAGAATGCAGGCAGAACAACTACAACAATTTTACTACTAAAGGAAGAATTAGAGGTGCCATAAGCATAACCACATTTAGCAGATGATCCAACCAACCTTATGAGCAACAATGTTTCCGATTAGTAGTGCCATACCATAACGCCATAGCCATAACCATAACGCTGCGACCATTTGGTTTTCATTATCATTATCTAAGTGCATCACGTGCGCTGCGAAAACTATTGGTGATAGATCAAAATAATGTACTACGACTTGGTAGAACACATCATTAACTACAAAAAATGTCGCGCAAGCATACGAGTATGTCTAGCTATTATAGTTATCTAACGATAAGCGTTTTTTTTTAAATTTGATCAAAACTCCGGCGCTAGAAAAGGCTCTTTATTTGTCCGTTGGTATTAATCCTTATTAAAATAAAATACTTCGTATTCAAGACTGCTTCAATACCTTAATATAATTTTTTGAACTATTCTATTCGGGCATCCCATTCGAAAGAGTGATAGAATACATAGGACCATAATCATAGTAATGTTAAAGCCGGCTCTAAATAAGTTAGATCAAACTTTATCTTTATCAGAGTCGAGTTAAAGCCGCTCTAAATCTCTAAAATTAATTTAAATTTACATTTTTGAGCGTCTAACTCAATGTGGCGTCGCTGGGGTACGGGAGGGGAGTCAATGTCAAGAAACAGTGTTTGCATCGTTGACAGTGCATTGCGAGTAACATTTCAAGAAGAATAGTAGAGTAGAATAAGAAAACGCCGAAAATATATTTAAATTTGAACAAGCATCTCGATGTGTCAAGTGTCAAACACAATTCTGCTAAATTGTGCATAATGTTATTCGCTCTTTCGGTTCTAAAGCTCTAGCAGTAAGTACACGTTTGTGAAAGCAGTGTGTGAATTTGTGTGTATTTTTTTTCAACAGATTTTCTTGAATACAATTTCAATTGTGTCCTGAATTCGTTATATTGCAGTAAATTGTTCGATTTTTTGGCGAATACCGAACACGTGCTCAGCATTGAATCAATAGGTCTGTGTACTACTTTTAAATTATTTTAAAAAATTGCTAAAGATTCAGGTAAATTTTTTTAAAATTTCAGTTAAACAAACATTGGTGTTGAAAAAATGCCACGAGCAAGACGCGCAAATATAGGTCGACGTACGCGTCACAATACGAATAGATTGGAGACAAGAAGATCACAGAGTGAAGAAATGCGAGCAATAGAAAATGTGTTACGACAACAAACACAACATAATCCATTGCCGTCACAAGCACGTATTGCACGTATTCCACGTCGTCTTGCTAATGAAATGGAATTCTCTGCTTTCAATTATAACTTTCGCAACGATTACGCAAGACATGGCAACATTGGTCAAATGTCAGTGAGATGTGAATATTGTGATGCAGCCAAATTCTTAGGTGAAACGGCTGGCATGTGTTGTGCAAATGGAAATGTAAAATTGCCACCATTCGAAACACCACCAGATCCATTGCGCACATTGATCATGGGAACATCACCACAGTCGAAGCATTTTTTAGCTCACATCCAAGAATACAATGCGGTATTCCAAATGACATCATTTGGTGCATCGAATATTGTAAGAGATAATTTTATGCCGACATTCAAGGTGATTAGTTCAAGTGGTATATCTTCTTCAATTGGCAATCTAACCAACACAATTTTCCGCAATTTTCAAAATTCTGATCCAATGTGTCCTTATATTTCGTTAACATCGCAGATTCAAGGTCAGATTTATCATCGAACTGGATCACTGTTGCCATTTCCTGATCGAGATTTTTCATTTCTGCAAATACATTTCATTGGAGATGCAAATCGTGAGTTGGATAGGCGTTGTGCGATTGCTTCGCATACTAGACGAGAAATTGTTTCCCAAATTCAAAGATTTTTACATCAGTACAATGAATTGGTGACATTGTTCAAAACCGCGCTTGATCGTATGCCATCTGACAATCACAGAATCATAATAAGAGCCGACAAAACACCATTTGGGGAGCATGCCAGACGATTTAATGCACCAACGCTCGATGAAGTGGCCATTGTAATTGTGGGTGAACAAACTTTACCACGCGATATTATATTGCATCGACGAAATGAGCAATTGCAACGTGTTTCAGAACTTCATCGCAGCTACGATGCATTACAATATCCATTGTTGCATTGGAAAGGTGATGATGGCTACCATATCAATATTCCTATGGTAAATCCACAAACTGGCCTTGATGCAACAAAAAAAAATGAGTGCAATGAAGTTTTATTCGCACAGATTTATGATTCGACCGCAAGAAGATAATTATATTTTGCGATGTGGCCGACTTTTCCACCAATACGCTGTGGACATGTACGCAAAAATTGAATCTGAACGTCTCAATTATCTTCGATTTAATCAGGCCAGATTGCGTTCGGAAGAATACATCCATTTGCGAGACGCAGTGGTCAATGATGGCAACGTAAATGACATATGACGCTTAACGATATTGCCCTCATCATATGTAGGCAGTCCGCGCCACATGCACGAATACACACAAGATGCAATGACATATGTGCAGAAATACGGCAGACCTGACCTATTTGTGACATTTACCTGCAATCCACAGTGGGCCGATATCACCAATAATTTATATGATAGACAAAAGTCAACAGATCGACACGACATCACCGCCCGTGTATTTCGTCAAAAAGTCAAAGCTCACCAACACAACAAAAATCGAATGAAATGACTTAAGAAATTCTTTTTTTTGAAATAAAACAAATATTTTGAACTTTAACATTAAAATAGAAATGCTAGAAATTTCCATTATATTGTTGCATGGGTGTAGCAACGCACACCGGGGCCCGCTAGTTTTGTATAAAGATTAAGTTTTAAAAATGAGGTAAAAAGGTTAGGGATGTTTGTAAAATCTTCTAACTTAATAAAATTTATTCATGTTCATTTATTGCTACTAATGAAAATGTAAATATTTTTCTTGCATGCCGAAATGTAGGGAAAGGTTGATATACATGGGTTAGATTTATTTATTGGGTTAATGGAAAAGAAAACCGTCCAATAACAGGTTGGGTGGGTAAAGAAAATGGGGGAAAATATCATCTTTCTTCTCCCGTCGTTCTTGTTTGCTCCAGCTCTATCCCGATCTTTTTTTTTTTGATTTACTATGTTTTTTTTTGTGTTGTCGCTGCTTTAAATTTCGCTGATTTCTCCATGTATATTATATTCCGCTCTGCATACATTTTAAGATTTCGGACGAGTTTCGTTGCGTGTAACTAAGACAAGCCCACTCCCAATTTCCCTGAGCCAGACTGTAGCACAGCAAGGTAGGCAGACCCGTCTCGGAAACACGCTCCTGCCCCTTTTCCTTTAAGATATAGCAGCTTTCAGGAAAGATTCGTTACAACCTCCACCAAAAGAGCAACCAGTTTTCATCGCATCTCGGTCTTTACGAAAGACATTGAATAATTAGCATCGAAAAACTCTTGATCAAAAAGTCAGTATTGAGCCACGTTGTCACAAAGATGATGACATCAAACTCCAGATGAGCGCTTAATGTGCGAACAGCCTCGGATTTAGTACGAATGCCGCCCATATTTTGGAAGTAAATCTTTAAATCATTAAATTCATAACTTTTTTTGTTACTTAATTGCTAAGCGATCTTACTTTTGTAGGCAGCCTTTTGAGTAAATTGGAAAGGTCTAACTTTAACATCAGCAGGCCATAGTGTAGGATTTAAAACCTTGTCCAAGAGCCTAGGGGAGACACCTAGCTTAAAATTAATTTTCTTCAGCTTGTTAATATCTGTATCTTTTCTGATTAGAGGGAAACAGGAAATTTTACTGCTATCAATTAAAGCGTTTTTCGTTACATATGTTATAATATTTTCCATTTTTTATATGCAACTACGTTCAGATCCGTGCTGTTGTTAACCCCAATTACCACGTCAGTAGTGAACTGTTTTTTATGTATTTTACCTTGCATTCGCGTCCTCTGTGCAGGCGATTGCAGGTTTAAGTCAGCCGATGGGAGTGATGCAAGAACGATAGAATACAAGATTGCACCTTCCCGACGAAAAATGATGTGAAGACAAATGCGTGTAATGTCACGAACATGGTTTTACTGAGAATCGGAAGAAATTTCAAACAAAAATGTGAGGTTAGGTTCTGCTAGGATTTGTAAATTTTAAAGTTGTTACCAATTTCGGCACATTATGCAACATATTTATATTCAAATAACTTCATTTATGCTCTGTCTTTAATTGGAGATCTTTAGAAAACACTGCAGAGTAACATTAGGAAACACAAGAAGCTTAACTTGCAACCAAGTGCGCAGCTACACAGTCACATCGTTTTTAGCAAGTTTTATAGCCCCGTATCATTGATTTCACACTGCGCACTTCTTGTTTAATAACTTTATTTTAAAAAAATTGCTTTTAAGCATTGAATTTAAGCACAAACAATTGTATGCTTACAAACATACAAACAAACCTAACCGCGTTCTGAGACGTAGCAACCACAGCTGATTCTGTCAAATTTGCGGAAGGCGCAACCTCTGTATTTTCTAAATCGTGGGAGTGATGATAAATGTCTAGGCAGAGTATCAGCGTTTTGTTGACATTGCGCTTTATTAATATCAGCATCATTAGAAGCAGAAGATATACATATCAGTAGCGAAATTGGCAGCAGCGGCAGCATCAGCATACGTGAGAGGTCCCTTATCGGTAGAGGACGTCAACGTTGTCGGGCGTCTAGGCGCAGACAAAGAAAGAGAAGCACTGGTACCAACATCATCAGAGAAAGCTGGGCTCTTACAAATTTCAGTCGTTGATCTAGTCACGCTGAGTGGTACACTCTCACAAAGAGAAACAGCGGGTACGACGTCAATGGAGCAAGGTGAGCGAAATGAATGAGCAATACTCGTACTTTGCAAAGTGTTGTTGGTTGTTTGGAGCTTAGGATCGATACATTTGTTGGTGTCGCGAGGCGCTTGGGTTAAATAAGCAAGTGAGGAGAACGCCAACAGCAACTCATCAAAACGAAATTTATTTTACAAGAGTTTATTTCAGCTTGCAGCGATTCTGTCTGTTTGACAAGCGATATATTATCTTCACGCAGAGCATTTACTGCAGCAACCATGTGAGTGTTCTCTACCTTCAGAGCGGAGATTTCTGTTAGAGCAGACTCTAAGGCTGTTGATTGTTTAGATGTGTGTTGTTTGACGAATTTGACTAACTCACTCAGCTCCACATTACAAGCATTACCTTTGTCCAGGTTAAATGGAGATGGAGTCGAACGAAGGGAGCGACGACGAACTGTTCACAGATTACAGAGAAATTGCTTACCCGATTTAAGCAAAAATTCAAGATCAGCTGGCTGAAGGTTAACACAGTCTAGGTGAAAAAGTTCGTTGCACTTTTCACACTGCACTTAAGGTTGTGATCGCTCAACCTTATTATCACACACACACGGCGTTGTTAGTTAACAAAGTCAGGTACAGTTAAATATGTATTAACTATTAGAGTCACTGAAGCAAGCATTATTCAGAAAACGTGGACTATAGCGTACAATTTTTCGTATCAATAGTTAAACATAGTGAAATATTTCTGGAGTATGTCTAATTATGCAATTGTTTATTGATATCAAAAACAATAAATAACGATGGTATTGTTACATTATTATGTATCAAAAGTATTTACTTACCTTCAGCGCTGAACGCCAGCTTATTTTTTAGTGAACACTTGACATGTCGTAGATAACATAGAACCTGTTGACTACTTAGTTCCCGCATTTCGCTAATATCGAAGGTAGCTGCCTATACGCGCCGATTCAGACGCAGAGAAGCGCCATCTATCGAAATATGTATAACTTTATTTGAAATTGCAAACTTCGATTTCGGATTTTTGTCCAGGTTTTTTGGATTCTAGCCCAGTGTGCAGTGCCGTGAGGGGCTTTCTAGTGTTACTTTTCTTCGAACTTAATTCACAAGTACAAAACCTTTTTTTTCACGAGCACGTGTTACCTCAAAAACTTATTGGTTTGTGAATTTAAGTCAAAATACCCCCGGGGGAATCCATTATGGGGATAACAGGTTCAACTTGCTAGGATCTAGCCCGAAGTTTAAAAGAAAAAAGACTCCAAATAGTTCAATCAATATTTTCCCCACTCTACCCATACAAAAAAAAGATAATTCGCGGTATCTAGTGTTATCCAGCTTGGTCACACAAAAGCCAATAACAAAGTACTCATGCTTTGCTGTGCACAAAGCCCTCAAAAGCATAAGCACTGATATCAACAATATTTCTAAACTGCGAGATGGTAAATTGTTATTGTTTGTCAAAAATGACAATGTTGCCCAAAAATGCATACACACTAAAACCCTACAAGGATAATGTGATGTAAAAATAGAACTGCTTAACAACTAGACGTCTTAATGAATGTAGTCATTGGCCGTATTAACACATTCACACGTAAGCGCAACATATGTTGTACAACTACTAATAGTGCAAACAGTCACCGACGTAGCCGTACGTTACGTGTCAGCTAACTCGATCAAACTTATGAGGGTGCCATGTAAATGAAAACTCACTATCGTGTTCGTTTGCCGGTTCCGCGTGACGTGTACGCGTGTACTCTGAGAAATTTAGATTTTTACCGTGAAGCCGTACTCTCTCACCACACAGCGTTACCAACAGCGTATTTTAAAATCATTAACAAAAAAAACTTAGAAAAATTGAATTTTTTATTTAAACAACGTACCTAAAAGCGATGTTTAATAATGTTTATTATTGATAAATTTACTATTTGAATTTGTTGGATTTTGCTGAATTTTGTGTATCTCACATCAAACAGAAAAGGCACACGTACACGGCGGTGAATGTTTGCACAATAATGCGCATTCGGATGAATGAGACCCCATCCGGATGTATAAGACATGATTCGACTGAAAGATATTTTGACGGCGCCAATTTTTGTAAATGATAGCGGCTACATTATGAAAGCAATTAAATAGAAAATAATCAATCAATACAATGCATGTATGTTCATATTTACGTACATACATGCATAATCTACATTGAATTTTACTGAAATTATTAAATAACTTTAATATAAATGCATTAATATATAATAAAGTCTATACACATTTGTATAAAGGTATGTTCATATGTATGTAGGTGCAATTGTAAATAGAAAGAAAACAGCTTTAGAAAAAATGTTCACAATACTTTTCATACATAGAATTTCTTAAGACTCTCATTAAAATGTTACAAATTTTCAATTTCTCATTAAAACGTTAAATATTTTGGATGGAAAACTTTGATTTTGGAAAGTGTGTGCACTTGAGTTTTGAAACTTTAATTGATATGGTTCTAGTTAAAGAATGCGATATTATTTTATAAAAAATTAACGGAAAGAATTTGTGTTAAAAAACATTGTAAGTATTGCATACAACTGCAACCTTTTTTTGACGCTGAGGAGCAACATATCTATATACGTATTTATATACGTACATATGTCTATTGATGTATGTGTATAATGTATGTATGTGCCTGCCGTTCGGAGCCAGCACAAAACTGTAGGTCCCTCCATTTGTGGTATAATATAAAGACGCACACCACAAATGGTAGGAGAAGCTCGGCCAAACACTGAGCTATATAGTGTACGCGCCAAAATTATTATTATTATTATTATAATATATGTGTGGTAGTAAAAGCCTTTTATAAATATTCGCTAACGTTTAAAGGGGGTAGCAACCCCCCCCCCCCCCTGTATTTGCCCCTGATCTAAGTTTATGTATATTACTATATAGCACCAGAATATTAGTTTGTAATCAGTCTTAGAGCCATTTTCACAGTGAATAGTTAACAGTTTGTTGATTATTATTTAATGTAACCAACAACTGTTAGTTAACTAAAGCAGTATAAAGCACATTTATGACCTCTCTCAAAAGAGAAGTGCTGGACCCACGCATCAGGAAATATTTCTGACCGGCAAGTGTCCAAAGAGCACTCCTTCTCCGACCGCGTCTACATAACTTTTGAGATTACTCTCAATCCTATTACTCTAACTCTTTGTTTATACACGACGCCTGCAACTCTACTTTTATAGTCGCCTGCCCAAAAACTCTCCCGAAGGGTAAAAAGAAACCCAGTAATTGAATCCAGGGATTTTAACACTGAGAAAAGAGAGCAGAAGACTCTTTAACCATGCCAAGAGGACGGGCAACCGTAAAACGACGTACGTAAAATTTTCAAGAAGGGCATAAAAATGGCACCACGCGAATCTTGACAAAACTTCTGTAATAATATAGAAGAGAACTCTGAAGATAAGAGACTGAGAAAAGTTCTTTCGAAAGAGGCTTCTAGCTTATACTTTGTTCTGATTACGCCGTTAACTCGAGCTTATGAGCAATTTCGGCATTATTGTTCAAAAGTTTTGCTGTACTGTTTACTGGTTACAAATACGAGGCGGTTTTATAAGTCCTAAGAGACCTTTTGATTTTTTTCTTGACTTGTAAACAAAATGAAAAATAAGTGAATTTCGTGTACTGCTAAATCATTATTTTTTGGGTAAAAAAAAACCATCACTGAAACCAAAGAAAGGCTTGGTAAATACTATAAGGATACTGCCATCAATTTCAAGAGTTAAGAAGTGAGTTATCTTGTGGTCGTATCAGCACAAGTGACGCCGAACGTTCAGGTTGCCCAAAAGAGATCGGTACACCAGAAATCGTCGATGAAATCCATGGAAGGATATTGGATGACTGGAGAACGAAAGTACGCGAGATGGCTGAGCCTGTAGGCATCTCAACTGAGTGGATACACGACATTTTACACGAATATTCTGATATGAAAAAGCTATTCACGTGATGGGTGCCGCGATTGCTCACATTCGACCATAAGTGCAATCGTGTGACTCTTTCAAAGGATTGGCAAAAATCTATGAATCGGGCTACTAACTGCTATCCCATCTAGCATGTTCCTCAGATTTAGCCCCATACGACTATTTTATATTTCCAAATTATTATTAAATTTTATGCACATATTTTTCGAACATTTGCAAATATAAGTACAAATGTATTTTCATAAACATTTTTGGATTGAAACAAATCAATAATTTTATTCAGAAGTAAATAAACAAATGTCAAATAAACTCAAAGTTTTTTAAACACCTCAATGAGAACTCTTGACAGTTGCTAATAGACTCAAACCCACAAACTCGTGTTTACTGCGCAGTCAGGCTGTCACGTGATGATATCAGTGGAACACCGCCACCATGAGGTTAGCGTGCTACCAATCCGGGATCACAACTTGATGTTCTCAAAGCTAGAGTGCCATCGCCCGGGCACCCTAATAGAGACTTGCTGGCACTGAAGTCGAATCCCAGGAACATCAGGGGACACCTCTCGCAACTGACGGAAGAGGTACAGACTTACGTACGACAACCTATGGACCCGACGACGTACCGACGCTGTCTGGGCGACATCGACAGGTGTTCGCTCACCAAATTCATCGACTCCCCATCTGTGTGTGTCGCCCTGGGAGTCCAACTTCCACCCATAACAGCTAAAGAGCTCCTGCTGCCGCGGAAGTCCCGCGTCACTCTGGCACAGTTAAGATCAGTATCCAGAATCAACCCCTAAACCTCAACACCTGCCCGGCATGTGGAGAGTCCCCGCACGACACCAACCACATATTCACATTGTAGGGCTTCTGCTAGAAACGAGATATATTTTCTCAATAATAGGGGACAATTCAAAATCTAAACAAGTAGCAGAGGCACACCCCAAGAAGACGTTCTCTCCACCCTATTGTGGAGTCTCACTGTGAATGACTTACTTTTAAACGTCAAGGACACCGACTGCCAAGTCGTTGCATATCCGGATAACATAGCATCATAGCAACTGGTAAACATCTACAAGTCTTAAGTGAATTGCTTTATAACGCTATCAATACTGTTACCTTCTGTGGGCTGAGCGTCAATCCTTCCAAGACCGAGGCGGTGCTCTTTACGTGAAAATATAAAATTCCCTCTGCATTCAGCAGGGCTCTATCTAGAGCCAAGTTAGAACTTGCGGCCAGGCTAAATGCGATCCAACTGAGGAGAGATCTAAGATCCGCACACGGAAAGGTCGTGGAATTTCTGCCGGACAATGTTAGGAAACTGGATTATACTACCCATCTTTATTCTCCTTTAAAATTTCAGAGAGGAACGAATGGATATATACTAGAGATGCCAATTTTTGGCATTGTATTGATCCCGGGATTTTCGAATTCTGATAACAAAATACCGGGGATCCCGAGTTTCAGGTAGTTTTGATTCGTAATTTTTAATTTTTAATTTTTAAAAATATGTTACACTCATATATTGTATTCAAAATAACATCAATAAAATTTATTATTATGTTAGGTTAGGTTAAGGTGGCCGCCACCGCACCGGAGCACGGTGGCACACTTAGGCTAAAAGAAGCCCATTGTGATACTACTGGGAAGAGCCATGTATTGCCTCCCTCCCTTCTTTCAAAAATTTAACCATCCTGTGCGCTTAATGCAGTAGAAAGTTGGAAATGTTTGCCGAGTTCAAGTCAGCAAAACAGTCCAAAAAGTAAATATTAAAAACTTTACTGCGCGTATTGGCCAAGCCAGGGCAGTGCCAGAGATAGTGCTCAATACTCTCCACCTCCTCCTCGTTTCGGCAACTGCGGCAAAAATCATTTGTTGGGTAACCTAGCCTTTCTCCATGCGTGCCCATGAGACAGTGCCCGGTTATCACCCCAACTACTAATCTGAAAGAGGAGCGGCTAAGCATCGTGAGAGCTTTAGAGCGCTTCTCATCGGCTTCTGGCCAGATTTGTCTTGTAATGTGGCAGGTGGGCTCCGATGCCCACCTTAAATTTACCTTACCCATAAGCTCAGATCTTAATCTGTGTTTATAGGATGCTAAGGGTAAACCCGCCTCTTGAGCAGAGTTTATCAGAGTTAGTTCCGTCCCTTTCCTTGCTAGTTCATCAGCAAGGCAATTGCCAGGGATGTCCTTATGGCCAGGGACCCAAACAACATGTACCGAGCAAATATCCGCCAGCTGGTTTAGAGCTGTTCTGCATTCAAAGGCTAACTTGGAGGTTGTACCATAGGAATTCAGAGATTTGATAGCAGCCTGGCTGTCAGAATAAATGGTAAAGCCTCGTTCTAAGGAGGTGCATGTTGTAAGGCCACGGGCTGCTTCCATTATTGTATTTAGTTCGGCCTGGAAAACACTACAGTGGTCCGGTAAACGAAGACTGAGGTTTAGATCGAGTTCACCAGAGTAAATCCCGCTGCCTACTTTTTCGTTTAACTTGGAACCATCTGTATATACAGCCGTCGATCCTGGATCCAGGTCCACGGTACCCATCCATTCGCTCCTCTCTGGGATTCTAGTGGAGAATCTATTTCCAGGGAATGGAGGGTGTAGAAAGTAATCCAACCTCATCGGGTTGTCGGGCAGAGTTTCCAGGACCTTTGCGTGCCCGGAGTTGAGATTTCTCCACGGAAGGATCGCATTTAGCCTAGCAGCACTGCAGGCCGCCAGAAATTTACCGTAGAGATCCACCGGTGGGAGATTTAACATTATTTCCAGAGATTTGGTGGGTGTAGAGGGCAGTGCTCCCGTGATGAGCATTGCGGCTGCCCTCTGGATCCGTTCTAGTTTGGCTCTGGTAAGAGTCCTGCTCAATACCGGCCACCATACGACGATCCCGTAGAAGAGAATGGGTCTTATCACAGCTGTGTACATCCAGTGTACAATGTATGGCTTTATACCCCATTTCTTCCCCACGGCCGTCTTACAGGCGTATAGAGCAACAATAGCTTTCTTGGAGCGGTCTTCAATGTTCCGCCTCCAGTCGAGTTTTTTATCTAGTAAAATTCCGAGATATTTGACCTCGGTTGAGAGACTAAGAACTACTCCGTTTACGGATGGTAGTTTGAAGGAGGGAATTTTGTATTCCCTTGTAAAGAGCACTGCTTCGGTCTTGGTGGGATTGACATTAAGTCCACATTCCACAGACCAGCGATGATATTTAGAGCGTTTTGCAATAAATCGCTTATGACTTGAAGGTGTTTGCCCGTTGCTGTTATTGCCAACTCATCAGCATGTTCCACGACCTTGCAGCCGGTGCTCTTAAGGTTTAAGAGTAAGTCGTTTACAGTAAGGTTCCAGAGTAAAGGTGACAGAACACCTCCCAGGGGTGTACCTCTAGCCACATGTTTGGATTTAGAGCTGTCCCCTATTGTTGAGAAAATCGATCTTTTCCTGAGTAGGAGCCCCACAAAGTCCACCAGTCCCTTCTGTATCCCCACCATACGGAGTGATTCGATAACAGCTTCGGGATAGACATTGTTGAAAGCTCCCTCGATGTCTAAAAAGATCCCCAGCGTGAACTTCTTTATGGTCAATCCTTTCTCAATCGTTGAGACGATGTCATGGAGAGCAGTCTCCATGTATTTGAGTATGCATGCTGGTTGGAGGAGAGTTTTTCTTTCCTAATATTTCGCCGAAGATGCTCATCTATGAGCCTCTCAAGGGTTTTGATAAGGAATGAGGTGAGGCTTATGGGCCTGAAGTCCTTGGGTTTTGCGTGACCGGCCTTGCCTCCCTTCGGTAGAAAAACGACTTTCGCCTTCGTCCACTCATAAGGAATGTGGGTGAAGGTAAGGCTTGCTGTAAAAATCTGTGTCCTTCGCCGCTTGCAGTTGTGCGGGAAAAATTCCGTCTGGTCCTGGAGATTTGTAGGGTTCAAAGGCCATTACTGCCCATTCCACCTTGTCGTGGCTCACTATGTCCCCTGCGGTATTCCCTAAGAGTGAGTTGGCTTGGAGACCTGGGAAGATGTTGGAGTCATCAGAGCACCCGGGAAAGTGGGTGGTCATTAGTAGCTCCAGCATTTCGTCGGTTGTAGATGTCCATTCTCCGTTTGGTTTTTGAATAGAATTTATCGTTAGAGCACTTTTGGAGAGATCCTTCCTTAGCCTGTTGGCTTCGGAGTTTTCTTCTATGTTGTTACAGAAGTTTTGCCAAGATTTGCGTTGTGCTGCCTTAATGGCTTTCTTGAAAGTTTTAAGAGCGTCTTTGTATGGTTGCCAAAACCCCGTCCCCTTGGCTTGGTTAAGGAGTCACCTGCTCTCTTTCCTGAGTGCTGAAATCTCTAGATTCCACCACTGGAGTTTCTTTTGGTAGGGTCTTAGGGCAGGAGATTCTGAAAGCAGAGTTAAAAGCGTTTGTTACAAGGTCTACTGCTTCATCAATTTTTGACTGTGAGTCCAGCTCATCGAGAGAAACGACCTTCGTGTTTAAGGGACTCGCTTCATCAGGTGTTTGCAATAGGTCGTGACAAACGTGTCTGGACAAAAAGGCTGAGAGAGCGTTCTTATATTTCTGCCAATCCGTCCGCCTCTTGTTCCTATACGCTGTTAGAGTAGAGGGATTGAGATTGATCTTAAAAGTTATGTAGAGGTGGTCGGTGATGCGATCCAGCACTTCTCTTCTGACAGAGGTCATGAAGGTGGGATCGTTCCCCCGGTTGGATATATTTAGATTATTTGCTAATATAAAATCAAGTAAACACTCACCTCGAGTGTTGGTATCGCTTGAGCCCCATATCTCGTGATGTGCGTTCGAGTCAGCTCCAATTATGACCGGGAGTCTTTGCTTGTCAGCCCCTATGATGGCTTCCTTCAGTCTTTTTGGAGGGAGAGATTGGCTGTTGTGTGCCATGTAGCTGGTCAGGAACCAGACGACGCTATCTTTCAGCTGGACGCTTATGCTTAATGTGTCTTCGTCGCTGTATTGAGAGAGGTGAATATAAGAAAGAGATTTTTTAATAAGAATACATGACCTGATCCTACCTGCTACTGGGGCTGTTACCGTTTGGTAGGCATCAGAGTTTAGTCCGCAAACCCTGTTTCTGACGATCCACGGCTCTTGGACGAGAATGATGTCCTCAGCTCTTTCGCTGAGTCGCAGAAGGAGGGCAGCCGAAGCTGCCTTGGAGTTGTGCAGATTAATTTGTAGAATCTGCACCATCTCTAGAGTCACCGATGTCCATTGCCTCTGGCTCTTCTCTTTGGGTGACGGCCCTGACTGTGAAGTCAAGGTCCGCCTCCTCAGGTTCCGAAGCCTGAAGCTGGTCCTCATCATCGGGCGCTATCCATCGGCTGTATATCGACCCAACGTCGCGACGTCCGATACCCCCGATGGGATGTCCTCAGTTGCGCTCAGGGCGCTCGGCTCTTGTTTCGGGGCCTTAGGGACGCTCGAGCCCGTCTGGTCCGTCTGTTTGGCTCCCTCCGCCCTCTTGTGGACCTTAATGGTGATGGAGTAGAGGCCGTAACTTATTACCCCACCACAGTTATTATTATGTTTCTAAAAACAATTTTTAACTATAAGAACACAGCATACATTAACAAAAATATACCATATATACCAATCTGATATTTTTTATCAGAATCAGAATTGATTTGTGATGTTAATATATCATTGTGCACAGAAATCCTACAGAATTTGATTCATACTTATCAATTCAGTTCTGATTAAATTCCACACACCTTACAGAGCACAATTATATATAAGTACATACATATATATTCTGAAACTAGATACTAGTATCCACACGCTATTAATGGAATGGTTGAAAAGATTAAAATTTTGTTAAATTTGAAAATTTTGACAAACTAAAAGAAAATTAAAAAATAAATATTATTTTTTTGCTTTATGGAGAATATATTTATTTTTTTATATATTGATATATTCATATTCACAGATTTATTCAAAATTTCATTTACTGCCCTAGTCTAGCATATTTTATGATTTCTTGTTTCATAATTGGTACAAATAACATAGTTTTCAGTTTAGTAAGCTGATAAAAAGATACAATGCGCATATTTTGCAAATACAGTGCCTCAAAATATGAACATCAAAATTTACAAAAGACGTGCCCTAGAGAAATACAAAAGCATGTTTATATTAGAACAAATACATATTTATTGTAAAACCATCTAAAGAAAAACTAATTAAAAATGCGTATTCAGCATGGTACAATAAACAGGTAGTATAATGTTGGCAGCTGATTGGAGTTTTTTGAGGGGGGGCGAATGAAAATTGCTAGAGACGCTTTTCGTGAGACAAATCAAGTTTGTCGTGGCAGCTACCTTTTCTTATAACCATATGAAAGTTTTCGTATTTTTAAATTTCGTTTAACTGTAATTAACGCTTCCCTGTATCCGCCCCTGGGTCCATAACAAATCAAACTTTATTTACAAAACAAAAAAAATGCTGTTTACAAAACAATCTTTGTTTACATTTTGTATATTTCTAATTTCTAATTTATAAAAATTTTTCGTTAACGTGATTTGGGAAACATACTCGTACATATGTACATACTCATAAATGGGACATTTTGTTATAAAAATAAGTAAAGGAAGAGAGCTTGGGCATGCCGCTTTCTGGAAACAATTAAGTGCGTTTCGAACAGTTGTTGCATTCTTGAAGACATACCTCGTGAGTCTTTCCAGAACTTAGTGACCAGGAGCAATGCTTCCTGAGAATCCGTTGGAGTATGTAGAAACGATTACATCTTGTTTACATTTAGAATTATCAAACTCGTCAAATTTGATTTATATATTTTGACGGGTGATGGACCACAACAAAAAACAAAATATACCCCAAGGTTGCATTTTCTTAATGTGACTTGGTATTCAGTCATTTTTTGCTAGAAACAAATGTTGATTCGCGCAGTTACGACTAGCAGTATTCTCCGATCATTTCAATATCGAAGCGTCCATAAAATCGCTTCTCCACGTTGACAATATCCTGGTGGAAAAGTTATCCATGTTCGTCACTGAAATGACCCAAAATATCTATGAAAGTATCAAAAAAAATCATTTTTACTACTTTTTTAAGAAAATCAACTTATGTATACATATTTCAAGAAACTCTGTTAGTGCTAAGTAGTTTTATATACAACACAGCTATGAAAATAAACTCTGAAAATCGGGTGATCATAACTGTGACCCATTTCCGGGAAAACAGCAGATTGTTGTCTTACTTATAGACTTGTACGATATTCTAGTGATATTCGAACTGGCTGGTCGAGGTTTGATATGCGAATGTTCTGCGGCTGAGATTTCCTTTACGGAACCATTCGCGATTTCAGCGAAAGTAGAAGGAATTTGGTAACGAACCTTGGTGGGATGTTGAGGTAGGCCATCTTTATCTAAATTTATCACTGTTAATTTTATTAATATTACTATTAAAGAAATTTGTTGTTAAATTTTCTTCACTACCATCAGCAAATGTTCAGTCAAAATTACAATTATCACTTATATTTTGTGCGGTGTACAAAATTTGGTTTATTTACGCGTGTGTGTAGTACTTAGTTCACTTTTTTATATATATTTAACTTAATAAACGCGTTTATAAATGTGTCTAGAATGTTTACCACTTTTCGAAAACAAACATAAATAAGAATCGCCGACAGTATGAGCAAAAGAGTGCAGACATACGTTTCAAAAGTAAATACGTCACAATTAAGGCCTGTGGCGTTTTTCTTAGCTAAATCAATACTCCGTAATATATTGCCTACAGCGCTTTTCACAATTAAATAAATATTTCGTAATGTATTGAAAATTTGTAATTAAAAATCGGCGGTGTTCTTAAATATGTACATCAATACAAGTATTTCGTAATATTTTAAAAAATTTCTAAATAAAAATCTCGTAATATGCGTTAACAATAAACTTAAAAACTATAAGCCTCCGCCCGGTGGGACTTTCTGATTTTTACTCAGGGGTCCCCCTCTATCAAACCCAAAACCTCCCCCCGCCCCTTTATAACTTTCTTTTTTCAAAGCATGGTTCCGTAATGGAAAATTTTCCCTGCTCTGTTTACACATAATTCAATTAAACTGGCCAACAAAAACCAAAAAGTTGTTTGTTTCCTGTGATTTTTTTTGTTTCTATATCAAATTTACACGTATTTTTTAAATATCGCAACAATTTTTCTCTAACAGCTTCTGTTTTTGAGTTACAGCTAACTAGCCACATTTACTATTTTTACTTAAATTTGTTAAATAGTTTTTTATTTGACTGTTGTGTGCTTAATCCCGATTGTTTTTGCTATATTTATGGTGAATATGTATTTGCTAAATATCGAAAACATATATCAGGCTTTGTAAAAACTGCGTATCATGAATACTTTAAAATAAAATTGTATGCCATAAATGTGTGTCTACGGTTATGGTCCAGTGAAAAAAGAGATGCAGTAATGTTCGTAACAGCCATGATTTGGCGAGATCCTCGAAACCATCATGACGATTGCTACTTCTGCGCTGTGAAAATAAACGGAATTAACCCTGGAAATCGAAATAAGTAGTCATACCCTAACTTAACTTCTGCTCAACGACCTCAAAATAAATCCCGAGTGGTACAACTAATCACATCTAAATTTTCTGATGATCCAAATCTCTGTAAACCCGAACGAAAACCCGAACGTCAAGTGAAGTCTCTAAATTCAGACTACAAATTTAGCCAAGGACCTCAACCATTTAATTAGAAAGAACTAAATAACTAACTAAGAGATCTGAACTTACCGAAAGAAGCTTCTGAAATTTTAGCATCTCGTTTGAAAAATTTGCTTACCTCGGAAACCAATGTTACATTTTATCGTACCCGAGAAAAAAACTGTTACCATATTTTTCTCAAGAGACGGATTTAGTTATTTATAACGATGTTTGTGGTATTTTGAAACAGACGGGATTAAAAAAGTAGATTCCTAAGTGACCTGCAATGTTAGAGCAGTGAAATTCATCTATCAATTTATATTTAAGTATCATGCTTTCTACTTCTCTTGGAGCTCTATATATTTGTATTTTTATTGGTGCGCGTTTATTCATTTCTAATTCATTGTATTTTTTCTTGAATGCATTCATATCAATGTTTTTAAATATAAAATCTTTGTCACAAAGGGCTAGCTCCTTTATACGTGAACTTCTTAGTGAACCATGTAGTTTCTCCAACAATGAATCTAGATTCAAAGGGCCATCGCTACAGGTTACGTGCACTTCATTATCAATTATTTCAATTGTAGTACTACTTTCTTTTTCAATATAAAATTTCAATTTCTTCATTTTCTTTACGTCATTAAAAGATGTACATTCCCAAATATGAAGTTGATCAGGCTTCTTGAGAGCTGTATTTTCTTAATTAATGCGTGTACCGGTATTTATATTCTTTTGCGCTAATTATTTTTCTTCAATATTCTTTAATTTTGCGGCCTTGCTCCTTGTTAATGCTTTTAATATCTTCTTTTTCATTTACTCGTTGCTTTAAGTATGTCACTGTCTATCTTGATGCGTGATAATATCTGCGTTGATGTTTATCTTGCCTTGCTTGTATATAATTTCAAAGTCATACTCAGATAAATCTATTATAATTCTTGTCATTTTTGATGATGGGTTTCTGTGCGAAAATAGTGATACTAGTGGTCTGTGGTCAGTGACTACGATGAATTTTCTGCCATAGAGATATGTCCTAAAGTAATTAATTCCCCAATGGATTGCTAATAATTCTTTTTCTATAATTGGTTTTTTAATATCGTGCATTTGTAATGATTTACTTGCGTATGATATTGGTAAATCATAACCTATTTCTCCTTGTGATAAAATAGCTCCTAAATCAAAGTCAGATGCGTCCGTTGTGAGAATAAAAGGTTTTTCAAAGTCTAAATATTGTAATATCGGAGGGCTAATTAGCTTCTGTTTTAAATTATCGAATGCTTTTTCGCATTCTTCTGACCAAATAAAAGGTTTTCCTTTTTTCAATAATAAATTTAAACATTTTACGATTTTGGCAAAATTTGGTATGAAACGTCTATAATAACACTGGCCAAC
Organism: Philophylla caesio; assembly: GCA_963971545.1. Classification (NCBI taxonomy): domain Eukaryota; kingdom Metazoa; phylum Arthropoda; class Insecta; order Diptera; family Tephritidae; genus Philophylla; species Philophylla caesio. The sequence goes on along the minus strand of OZ020604.1, from coordinate 56,837,795 downwards.
AAATGAAGACTTTTTATGTCTATGTTGAGTAGGTAATTTTTGTAGAACAAACTTATGGTCCAGCACGTCTGAGTTTTTTTTACAGTGGGTCAAAGTTTTCATTTTTTGGTCGAAGGGAGCATTATACTATATGAAAAAAATGTTGTATGTTAATGTCTGAGAGAATTCTTATGGTCAGAGTTGGATTGTGGAATTGTTTGAGGATTATTTTTGTGGAAGATCTTAACCCTCTAACTGGTCTCTTTATGGGTCAATTTGACCTTTTTTTTCGAGAAAATCAAAAAATATCCTTTAAAAAGGGACATTTAAGGATTAAAATATTCTACGAAAATGTTTGGCGGAAAATTTCAGTGGGGGTCACCAAAGACACCATTGTTGTAAATAAAGCTCTTTACGATTAATTGGCAAAATTACACGCCAACTTCTATAAAAAACTTATAATATTGTTTTAATAGCGGTTTATTATAGTATGTACATACTTATTTTTTTGCTTCAGCAGTAGTATGACAATGGATTAAAGATTAAACTTAATATGCTTTCCTGTATTTAGCTTGCCGTGAATGTTCCGATGTGTCAAGGTTTCTGTACAAGCCCCATACGTATTCAGCAAGCATTACGCTTTGGGATTACCCTTTGAATCTTTCTTCCAATACCTTTATATCCTGATGAAACCTTTCACCGTGTTCATCTGAAACCGCTCCAAGGTTTTCTTGAAAAAAATTGAGATAAGAGTGCAGAAAATGCAGCTTTAGTGACATCTTAACGCCAATATTGTTAAAACCGATTAGCATGCTTTCAATATTTTCTGCATAGCTTTGTGCTTTTGAGTTTCCGAGGAATTCTGATATAACCAGCTGCATAAAGTCAAATGCTGTCTTTTGCATATCCGACAGATGACCATAAAATTCTTCATCTTGTAATAACTTTGTTATATCGGGTCCAACGAGCATTCCTAGAAAAGGTAATTTACATTAAATGAAATAAATTATTTCTTAAAACCGTATTTTACCTTCTTTTAATTTTGCTGCAGATAATCTGGGGAAAATTGTTTGAATGCGTTTGAAAGCATTTCCTTGTGTATTTAAGCTTTTAATAAAATTTTTCACCCCGCCCTACTTAATATGCAGCGGTGGAAGTATGACCTTATCTTTTGGGACAAGGGATTCATGGATTACATTTAAGTCACCAATAATATTTTCTTTACGTTCTTCGAAATATTTAATATGATAATGGCTGCTGGTAGCACGTGAATCCCATTTACAAAGAAAGCACATATATTTTGTGTATCCTGTTAGCATTCCAGTCAATATTGCAAACATTTTGAAGTCTGCGCATACTTCCCATTTATATTTATAGTATTAAATTTTATTTAAGAGATTTGAAATATTTGCGTATGTTTCCTCCTTTTTTGTGGAATACGCAACCGGTATTGATGGATGCTGATTTCCATTGTGCAGTAAAACTTCTTTTAAGCTGTGTTTTGAACTATCTATAAATAGTCGCCAAGCGGAAGAGTCCAGTGGAAGCTTTAGATATTTTAGAACCTCTTCAATACTGCAACAGTATACAAGTTCTTCTGATTTTTTAAAATAACTTTCCAGATCGGCGTGTCTTTTTCTTGGCGATGTAACTTTTACATCGGCTTTTATCAAATTCCTGTTTTTCAATCTGGAACATAATATTTCAGCTTTCTCTTTTGTTAGTCCTAGATCTCTTACAAGATCTTCAAAAAAAGCTTGGTCTATCAAATTAGGACATATGTTTAAACCTTCAGGAGGCAAGTAACTTATATCTGATATGTTTTCAACCACCGCTGTTATTTCTGTATTGGCGTATGTCATATTGGCCGAAAATGTACGTATAGGCGGTTGAGGCACCGGAACACCTTCACAGCGCACTTCTGGTAAAATGATATTATTTGTTGCTTCGTATGTCATTATCGCGTAGTGCCTTTGGCTTCTACTAAATTTGTAATTTACGCAGAAATAGCATGTATCTGATTTGTGATATTCAGGTTCAATCCATATAATAGGCGCAGAAAATGGCAGCGCCTTAGTACCGCCTTTGTACCAGGTCAAAAGACCACTTCCGCAAGTAGTACATACAGTTTTTAGTATCCAAGCTTCACATAAAAATCGTATTCCAAAGAAAAGAAAATATGGTTCTTCAATTGTAGGGAATATCTTTCTTCTGCTTTGATGGTGCGTAAAATGTCCACAAATAAAACAAATCCAATCTCTTAATTTGCAAACAGAATCCGCCATGCTTATTTAAGCTTTAATTGTTCTTTTTTTATATTAATTTTAGTAAAAATCACACCCGATATGTACTGCTTAGTAGCTCAATTATGCTTAATTTTATCACACCCGATTTGTAAGTCACAGCTGGTTTGTAAGTCACAGCTGACTAGACGCGAGAACTCAGTGTTTGGCCCGGCCGAACTTGACGACGTATTCACCTGCTTTGTAAATGTTGGCGTGAAATATTGCCAATTAATCGTAAAGAGCTTTATTTACAACAATGGTGTCTTTGGTGACCCCCACTGAAATTTTCCGCCAAACATTTTCGTAAAATATTTTAATCCTTAAATGTCATTTTTTAAAGGATATTTTTTGATTTTCTCGAAAAAAAAAAAGGGTCAAATTGACCCATAAAGAGACCAGTTAGAGGGTTAAGATCTTCCACAAAAATAATCCTCATACAATTCCACAATACAACTCTGACCATAAGAATTCTCTCAGACATTAACTTACAACATTTTTTTCATATAGTATAATGCTCCCTTCGACCAAAAAATAAAAACTTTGACCCACTGTAAAAAAAAACTCAGACGTGCTGGACCATAAGTTTGTTCTACAAAAATTATCTACTCAACACACCCTTTCAGAATTATAGGGTCGCTATTCTGTTCCAAAAATGCTGTGCGACAGTGTAATTACAAAATGCTATAAATCTTCTTGTTTCGTCTGGATTTGTTGGTTTTGGGTAATTGCGTACTAATTCGCATTTAGCTGGGTCGGTTTTGATTCCTTTGTCCGTTATTAAATGTCCTAAATAAATTACTTCTGATTTAAGGAATTGACATTTGCTTGCATTTAATTTAAGGTTGTAGTATTTGAGTCTTTCAAAAACTTTTAAGAGGTTATTATTGTGGTGTTTTAATGAACATCCAAAAACAATAATGTCGTCTACGTAGAGGAATGCTTCTGATTTTAAACCGCTGAGTGCAATTGTTAGCATTCTTTGAAAACTGTTTGATAGTGTCCGTCTTGTTTAGAAAACGCTGTTGGTGGTCTTGAATCGTTTAGCAAAGGTATTTGGTGAAAAGAACTTGTCATGTCTAAAGTTGTGAAGTATTTAGCTCTTCCTAAAACGTCTAATACATCCTCTAATCTTGTTAACGGAAATTTATCGTTTACTATTTTGTCGTTTAATTTTCTGTAGCCAACTACTAAACGCCATTTCTTTTTGTTGTTTTCACTCTTCTTAGGTACTAGAAGTAGTGGAGAATTGTATGGACTGACAGAAGGTTCAATGATGTCGTTGTCAATCATTCCCTGTACCTGCGTTTGTATTTCTTCTTGTTGTGTTTGTGGTAGGCTGTAGTTTTTTATGTATACCGGTGAGTTGTCAGTTAAATTGAGATTTTGCTTATAGAAATTATTTACTGAAAGTTTTTCTCCTTCCAAGTGAAAAATAGATTGATATTTGTGAAAAATTTCTGTTAATTCTGTTTCTGTATTTCTATCTAGGTTTTTCAAATTTAATTCTTTCATTAATCTATTAAAGCGTTTATTGTTGTATGTGTTTGTTTGGTTATGTGTATTTAGTATATTGTAATTAGCTAATTTTTCCGTTAGAGGTTTTATTTCTTTAATATTGACTGTGTGACTATTAACGTTGATTAGTTTTACGTGACAAATTCCTTTGGCTGGTGCAATGGAGTTTGCTAAAAATACTCCTTTCTCTATTTCTTGGTTGAAAATAACGCTGTCTTCTTGAATATTTAATTTTATAGGTAGAATAACTTCTGTTCTAGGTGGTAGTTCTATACTTTTCTTTAAAGGTAATTTCGTGTCTATTGGTAAAATGTATTCTTTGTTTTTGAGGTTTATCGTTATTGTGAATGTTTCATAATCAATTTTACAAAGGTAGTTTACTAAACAGTTTCTTCCTAGGATTCCATCTGTTGCAATTGGAAAATCATTATATACTAGCTGGAAGTTGATAGTTGCTTTGTTTTTATCTATCAGAAAATTAAGATATGATGCACCTAATGAGTAGATTGCTACATTTGTTATTCCTGTTAATTTACATTTGGTGTCAGTATCAAAGTCAAAGTTGTTATTGAATGGGTTTTTGCAAATTGAAATATCTGCACCTGTGTCTATTCATAATGTCATTTGTTTGTTGAATTCTATATTATGTATTGTTATATAGTTGGTTAAATTTTGTGTTATTACATAAATGTTTTTATAATTAATGTTTTCAATTAGTCCCTTTCCCCCGGAGGAGTGGTATTGGTATTGTAATCCTCCGGGTCGCCTACGTTTCCCTGAGATTGGATAACGTTCATTTGGCGACCATTTCTGTCTTGGTAACTATTTTGCTGATTTCTGAGCAAAGATATTTGATTGCTCCTATTGTAGTTATTTGTCTGTCTTTCATTTGAATAATTTCTCTGATTATTGCTATAGTTGTTAGGTCTCGAATTGTTTGAGTTCCTATTTGTATTATAATTTTGGTAGTTATTACTTTGTCTCTGGTTAGGACTGTTTCTTGTATTCTTATTAAATGTTCTGGTATTATTATAATTATTGTTATTATAATTGTTGTACCTGTTGCCATTATTATTCGTATATTGTTTGTGTGAGTTGTTGCAATAATTGGCGTTATTGTTGCTTCTATTATTGTCTCTGATGAACATAACATTTCTACTATTGTGTTGATTTCCTTGTTCTATTTCTAGAGCAAGTTCAACAGCAGTGTCAAAAGATTTAGGTAGTGCAGCAAATACTGTTTGTTTAATATGGTCATTTAGTCCGTTTTTAAATATTGTCAAACTGTATTGTTCATTGAGTTGAGTGATCAATGATTTTTGTTCAGTTGTTGAAATTGTTCCTAGCTGTCCTATTTGCAATACATTTAGTTCTGATATTAACTGTAATATTTTATTTTTGAAAATCTATTAGTGCTGTTTTGCCTGTTTCGGTTAGGCTGTTATAGATTATTTCAATATTTTTTAGAAATGATTCCAAATCTTTGTGATTTCCGGAAAAGCTCGGAATAGCTTTCATAGCTGTTTGTAAACTAAACTCAGACATTGTAATTATTTGTTGGCTGGACTCAATGTTAAAAGTTTCAGTTGGGATTATTATTTGTGTATTGATTGTATGTGGTATGTTTATATCTAAATTGTAATTTGCTAATATTTTAAGTAATTTGTCCCTATGTGACCAAAATACTCCTAGTCCAATTTCTTTATGTTCTTTGGTTAACCTAGTTATGTGAACATTTAGTATACTTCTAATGTTCTCTAGTGATGTAATTAATGTTCTTAAATGCTTATTTAGTGTTTCTTTTTTGACCTTTATTGTTTTATTTAAACATTTGTAGGATTTATTAAAATTTTTTTTTCTACCTCTATCTTTTCGACAATTTTTGACCAATGTTCCATAATTCAACCTCATTTATTACATTTGCTTTTGGGTCGCTTATTTTGGATTCTTGGCCGCCCATATTGCTAACAATCTTATTTAGTAAAATTTAAATGTATTTTTTTTTTTTATATATAATTATATGATAGGTTAGGTTACGTTAGGTCAGGTGGTAGCCCCAAGAATTGGGCTCACTTAGACTAGATTTAAAGTCCATTGTGGTACCACTGGTATAATTATACCCTATTTTATTTTAACCTGAACAGAGACGATACCCACCGTAAGATGCATATATATATTACAAGAAGCGCCGCGAGCTCGCAATGAAGGTGCGCAACCTACTTATGTTTACCCCACAGAGCCTCTCTGGAGCATCGAAGAAGTACGATCCCAGGTGCTTAAATCTGAGCCTTGCGAAGGCAGGGCAGCTGAGAAGGTAGTGTTGAGAAGATTCCACCTCATCATCCTCCATGCAGCTGCCGCACCTCGGGTTCGAGATAATGCCCAGCCTAACGGCGTGAATTCCCATTGCGCAGTGCCCGGTCAGTACGCCGATCAAAGCCGAGAGCAGTGGCCTGGTTGTGCTCAGTAACTCCGCAGACCGCCCGCGGTCCAGTACCGGCCAAAAGGACCTTGCAACTTTGCAAGTCGGTGTTTCCGCCCAGCGTTTGCCGAGCCGACCGAAGGCCCATTTTTCCAGGAGCAGACCGCAAGTGGAAAGGGGAATCCCAATGCCCTTCCTCAACGGAGCGATATCCTCTGTTGTACCCTTTCGGGCCAGCTCATCCGCACGGCAGTTTCCGGCTATGTCACTGTGTCCTGGGACCCAGATTAGCCGGATGTGGAAATCCTCCGACGCGGCCGAAAGGGAGGTCAAGCATTCGCTGACCAATTTTGACCTCACCGTCAGCGATCCCAGGGCTCTAATAGCGGCCTGGCTGTCGGAGTAGATGTTCACCGCCCCCCGAATTATATGATATTTAGTGTAAATTTTTTATTTGTTGCAAAATGTTAACTTTCTTATCTCTACTGGTTTCTAAATTTAATTTATGAAAAAGTATCGCCTTCTGCTTTCTCCGATTGAAATGTTTGCCGCCTCTCTTCCTTCTTGGGGTTTTGACTTCCTTCTTAATGTTATGGCTTTTTATTTGCCTATTTTTGTATTCTTCTATAGTAATCTTCTTTGGACCTGCAGTGATTGGTGTTGGTATATAGGTCGGCGGGTTATTTACTATTTGCCCTTCTGGGCGGTAAGGTTCCTTTATCAGATTTAAATATTTCTCGAATATTTTATCAAACTCAGCTTTGCTGATTGTTTGATCTGGATCATTCATTGAAAATTGGTTTTTGAAAATGTTCAGGTTGAAATTTGTTTTAAAATCCAAATGTCGAAAGAAAAATGTCTTGGTCCTTAATAGTTTGGCAGTAAATGGTCCTAGTAGTTTGGCAGGATCGCCATGTGGTGGCCCTATGGTGCATTTATACCTATTGCCCATTCGGTGACTTTAAAAGAAGAATACGCAAACGTCTCTAAGGTTATGGAAAAAATTAAGTATCAAGATCACAAATGGGTCATTTGTGCTGATCTGAAATTGGTCAAATTTCCTTTAGGTCAACTAGTGGGATACACGAACTTCCCTTGTTTCATCGTGACAAACAACACCATTGGTCACAAAAAGTTTGGCCAGTGTGGGAAGAGCTAAAAGTTGGTACCAAAAATGTTATAAACATGCCTTAAGTTAGCCGAGACCATACTTCCACCAATTCATATAAAAATCGGCATAATGAAACAGTTTGTGAAGGCGCTTGACAAAAGTGGCGATTGTTTCAATTTTCTTTTACGCAAGTTTCCAGGATTAAGTACAGAAAAATTTAAAGCTGGTATTTTTGATGGGCCACAAATCAGGGAATTCGTAATAGACCATAATTTTGTGAAATCAATGACTAAAGTCGAATCCAAAGCTTGGAATTCAATTGTTTTGGTGATGAGTAATTTCCTAGGCAAAAAGAAATCTGACTATCACGTCGAGCTTGTTGAGTCCATGCTATCGAACTTGCAAGAGCTAGGGTGCATCATGAGCATAAAAATCCTCTTCCTGCACTCGCATTTAGACCGATTTTCACAAAATCTGGGTGATTTTAGTGAGGAGCAGGGTGAAAGATTCCATCAGGATCTTCGGACAATGGAAGAGCGATATCAGGGGCGGTGGGACACACAAATGATGGCAGACTACTGCTGGAATTTGCAACGAAATCTACCTAAAGTCGTTCATTCAAGGAAATCTCGTAAAAGACCATTTCATAAGATGTAAAATAAGGTCTTGATTTTCTGTATTTTTTTGTTGAAATAATTAAACTACATCTTTCAAAAAGTAAAGCTGTTAGCAATCTCACAGAATTTTTTCATAGCCAGGACTATAGAAATACCCAATAACAGAAAAAAAAAAATAAAGGAAACAGACTAGTGTTGACCAGTGCTATTAAAGGTTGGATAACTAAGCAGCTTTCTCCCTCACTCTTTACAAGTCACCTAGCTTATTTAATATAGGTGTATTGTTTAATCATGTTTTTGTGTACATTTTCTAAATTATTTTTAAATTGTGGTAGAAAATTCAATAATTAACAGAAACTAGGAAATTGACTCCCTGATAACTTTTTCCAATTGCTTAAATTGAGAAAGAGTTGTTGCGGTTTCCTTGATAAAAAGTATATGTTTAAAGTTAGTTGCAACCCGGCTTTTATACAATCAAAATATTGATAAATCTCCTCTTTACAGGATTTCTTGCTGAAGCACATTGCCAGCGGTCCTCGCGCAGTGCTTACACAAGTTTACCTGGTGGCCACGGAGCACCACCTCAGCCGTACACGTACAAGTAAATAAAACAAAACTATGCTAATCGGGGCCAATTTACCCATCTCCGGTTAAGCTCTTATCTGAGCAATAAGAGCCGGTTAAGGCCATTTGTGAGATAGGTAGGTAGGTATGAGTGGCGTCCCTACCTGAGATTACCAACGCGAATTTCCTGTCCGGGACCACAGTATCGACACAGCGGTCTGTGTATTCCGGAAGCATTCTGTAATTATTCAGTATGCTTGAGTGTCCACTCAAGCTAGACTCCCATTGGCATGTCTCTCTAAACCGAAGCGCGGCAAGAGCCGCCATTTGCTGACCCACTAAGTCTAAGGGTAAAAGGTCCAGAAAGACATTCAGCCTCTTCGCGCTGTTGAACTGTCTCCTGCAATCTTTCCGCAGAGAGTCCAGCGCATGGGACCACCAGTAGGGCCTGCGCTTTCCCCACGGTCTGGAATCAGGACAGGCTTTGACCAGTGCCCGCGACCAGATCGTGGTAAAACAATTTACCATGTCTTCCAATTTGCCAACAGTACTGGGCTCTGCCGTTACCGGATGTGGTAGGTTATTCTCAAGAGTTTTCCTTTAAAGAGTCCAGTCAGTATTCATCAGATTTTTACCAACCTTTGGAGCACCCATGGACATATCTAAAATTGTCTCAATATACCTATGGTCTGAAAAAGAGTGTTCGTCGAGAACTTCCAGTTCATTATCGTATCATACAGATTTTCACTACATAGCGTGAGGTCTATGACCTCCCGATGGTTTTTGACAATAAATGTGGGCTCTGCGCCCCTATCGCAAATGACTAGGTTAGTAGTCAGGAGATAGTTGAAAAGAGACTCACCCCGATTGTTTACGTGGGTGCTTCCCCACTGCACATGGTGGGCGTTAGCATCGCTACCGATGAGAACTAAGCTCGCCGTGTGGTCGCTCATTAGCCTGCGGAGTTGACTGTGAGGGGGATCCTCAGCCTCTTAAGCCATGTAAGTTGAGGCTATCAGCAAAGACTTCCCTCTAATCTCCAGCAGCGTTGTCGTCATGTCTCCATCACTATAATAGGGTAAAAGATAAATGTTTAAATATTTCTTTGCCATTACACAGGTTCTTATTTTACCTTTACCACGCTCAGCCATTAGCTTATAGCCCACCGCACCTAAACCACAGAGCCCCGAGTAATTTGCCCAGGGCTCCTGGATAAGTGCGATGTCTACGTCGTAGCCAAGTAGGCTCCTCAATGTCCACATCCATTGAGGTGCTTGCCCCGGAGGCGCGCTGCGCGTCACCGCGATAGACTCTTAGAGTCACTTCATCTAGGCCATAGTAGACCCGGCCCTGTCTTTTCTCCAGGAGCTCGAAAGAGTCCCTGTTCAGCGACAGGACCACTTGTCTCGATGGCCCATCTGGATTTTCTACTCTTAGGACCCTCCCATCACCTATCGGCAATGTTGGATTCGTCACCTGAAACATCTTTAAAATGTTTTCAGGTGACGATGATGTGACAGGCAATCACGCCCTCGCTCTGGGCCTGACTGGAATATCCTTCTAGTCAACCACCTCAAGTCTAGCCCCGGGGTAGACAGCCCCTACCCTAGCGACGGCGGCCTTATACAGCGCCGACCTCGAGTCATCGCAGGCCATAACCTTTATGTGGCCCTGGAACCAGCCGGCATCTCTGCACGCGGGAGGGGCTCCAGGGTTCTCCAGCAGAACGTTAAGGATGACGTTTGCCAGAGCCGCCTTTACCCACCTTCACTGGTGCCTTGGTATTGACCCGAGCTCATTGCCGCGGTCCAGAACCCCTATCAGGATTCTGTTCCTGGCGACATCAGCAAAGCTGGGTCTGGTCACCCCGGGACGGATACATTTCTTCCTTGGAGCTGGTTGTTGCTCATCAAAAGATCTATGTCTTTTAGAGAGGGGTGCTTTGTCTTCAACCGAGGCCCCAGCTGTGCTTTGGTAGTTGGGTAGCTGAGCTTTGGCTCTATCCACCGCATCCCTTGCACTCTGGGGCAACGTTCCCAACGACACCCCCTCTTATTTTTTAAGCGTTCTGGCAGCCATCCGCTTTTCAGCGTGTGTTGGCCGCCCGCCCGACCAACCATGGATGGAATTGCCCGTAGTTGCCATCGCGACATTACCCTGGTTTTCCTTTACCTCGGCTGCTATCCGCCCATCCCCAGTTGGGCCATGTCGTGAGACCTTTGTCCGCATGGGTGCGGGCTTTGCAGCCGTGCCGGCATTTGAGGGGCGCTCCGCGCCAGTGGCTACAGGACCACCTCCGTTTCCAACACAATCCCTGCAGCTTTACTGGTGCTTGGCCCCACCATAACGTCCGTAATCACGGGACGACCTGGGGCCGCCCCCAAAGCAGACCCAGAGGTGAGCTGTGCGAAAGGGTGCCTTTAGCGCATGCGTCGGCACTGTCTTGCCCCGTGGAGGGGAAGACGAAACGTTTTTTGTTTTTAAATTTAAATTAATTGGACTTTCCATTCTATTTGGGTCCCCACTCGAAGCCGCTATCCTCACACGATGTTGTAGTCGCTATAGGATCCCATGGTTATCTATGAGGAAGGGGATCAGGGAGCTCAACCGTTACCTACAACCACCAACTGAATGGCGGCGAGATCGGAACGTACTTCGAGGCCTGCCAGGGTTTTAGCGGGACGGAGGCAGTCACGGCATTAGCCTGAAAGCTATTTCTGCAGGGTTTCACCCCTTCATACTCATGTAACCGAATACCGCAACCACCACCTCGATTTCGACTAATAAAATCAGTAAGGGAGGGGTTAGTCCGAGGACGAAGCAGAGGTCAGGCCAAATGCGGGGAGTGTTCTCACCTTCCTTTATCTGTTCCCCAGCCGAGGCTTAGGTTAACAGTGCTACCAGACGTGAAGGAAAAAGAAGGAGATTGATAGTGAGAAGTGGAAAGGCATCACATCCGAAGATCAGTCACTACCCTTTGTGAGATAAGTAAGCGCATAATAGTAGCCAACAAGTTGTAATTTTAACCGGTGATGGAAAAACCGAACCTAAGAAGTGTACATTTATGTACATTTTCACAGATAGCCAAGCTGCCATTCAAGCACTAATTTCTACCCCGGTAGGCTCTCAACTGGTAGATGAATGTAGGAGAGAGATGGCTTCAATCTCTAGACAATACGTAATAACCCTGTGTTCTCGAATTAAATGATCACGAGTTGCATTAGATTAATTACTTTATACTTTTGAGAATTGTTAATCTATATTTATTTTCTATGCATATGTAAACGTGCTAATATTATAAGTTTTGACAGACAAATGCATAATGCAGTAAAAGATCAAAAATAGCTCAGAGAGAAACTTCATATACTCCCATATGTGCTAATTTTTTTGGTTTTTTCTTACTGCTCTATGCATTTGATTTACCGCTTAAGTTTGATCGTCCACTTGGATTCCGACGACGTAGAAATAAACACGTTTGCTAAAACAGAAAAGAAATCTCTTGACATATAATAAAGAATATGTACATATGTACATACTGCTATGTAAGTATATCTCTACGGCAAAGACACGCACGCACGGTAGCGCGGTATTTTAATTAACTTAAAATAACTTCCAGCTTAACAAACCTTTTAAAACCAGTAAGCAAAAAATATAAACATTTTTTGGTGCCGAAAACCGGGAGCACGGCAGTCCCGCTATATTTAGGTAGACATTTGCGTTCGACGCAATTAGAAGAGCTTCGCAACACGTGTTGGTGTCTGTCAAAATTTAGTTCATATTCCCAAGTGAATCCGTGCAAGTTATTTAGTTCTTTATCACTATGAGCGATAAACTTATAGACCGTCAGCGTAATTATCTAAAGCGTATTTCAGATATGTACGATCGCTACATAGCGAAACCTCCTATGGAAAAAACATGTGGGCTTTTAAAGTCCATGTTACAAGAGCTGGAAAGCCAGCAGAAGCGCTTTTACGAAAAACATGAAGAAATTCTAGATTTCATATCCGAAAATTCTCTTGTTTCGTCGGATGTGCCATACCTATCGGAAGGGTGCTTAGAGCAATTCGACGAAATATTTTAACATTTAAAGGCAAGGTTTTCGATGACTTACAAGGCATTCCCGTAGCTGGTTCGGATATGCTTGCAAGCACTTTCGTGGGATCTCACAGCCGCTCAGAGACCGTGGAAGCTAAGTTGCCCAAAATTTCATTGCCCAAGTTTTCAGGCGACTATATGGACTGGGTTCCTTTCAAAGATGTCTACAAATCATTGGTACATGATGTACTCTTACTTTCTAAAATACAAAAATTCCATTATTTGAAGGGAACTTTGTCAGGCGAAGCCGCTAATTTAATTAAAGCCATGGCGATTACTGAATCTAATTACGATTCCGCCTGGTTTATGCTTGAAAAAAGGTATAACAACAAGCGATTAATTGTTGAGACCTTAATTAAAAATATCTTTTCTATTCCTGATTCAGACGGAAGTGTCAAAAGCATTAAACTTATACTCGACACTTCCGAAGAATGCCTAGCTTCGTTGAGAAACATTGAGATCGATACGTCAAATTGGGATCCTGTGTTGATCCATTTAATAGCGCAGAAACTTGACATAGATACTCGTAAAAAATGGCAGAGTTCATTAAAATCTTTTACTGATGTGCCAAAACTTGCAGAGCTCTTTTCATTCCTTGAAAACTGGTTTCGTACACTTGAATCTATTGATCTAGGCCATAGTAGACCCGGCCCTGTCTTTTCTCCAGGAACTCCAAAGAGTCCCTGTTCAGCGACAGGACCACTTGTCTCGATGGCCCATCTGGATTTTCTACTCTTAGGACCCTCCCATCACCTATCGGCAATGTTGGATTCGTCACCTGAAGCATCTTTAAAATGTTTTCAGGTGACGATGATGTGACAGGCAATCACGCCCTCGCTCTGGGCCTGACTGGAATATCCTTCTAGTCAACCACCTCAAGTCTAGCCCCGGGGTAGACAGCCCCTACCCTAGCGACGGCGGCCTTATACAGCGCCGACCTCGAGTCATCGCAGGCCATAACCTTTATGTGGCCCTGGAACCAGCCGGCATCTCTGCACGCGGGAGGGGCTCCAGGGTTCTCCAGCAGAACGTTAAGGATGACGTTTGCCAGAGCCGCCTTTACCCACCTTCACTGGTGCCTTGGTATTGACCCGAGCTCATTGCCGCGGTCCAGAACCCCTATCAGGATTCTGTTCCTGGCGACATCAGCAAAGCTGGGTCTGGTCACCCCGGGACGGATACATTTCTTCCTTGGAGCTGGTTGTTGCTCATCAAAAGATCTATGTCTTTTAGAGAGGGGTGCTTTGTCTTCAACCGAGGCCCCAGCTGTGCTTTGGTAGTTGGGTAGCTGAGCTTTGGCTCTATCCACCGCATCCCTTGCACTCTGGGGCAACGTTCCCAACGACACCCCCTCTTATTTTTTAAGCGTTCTGGCAGCCATCCGCTTTTCAGCGGATGGAATTGCCCGTAGTTGCCATCGCGACATTACCCTGGTTTTCCTTTACCTCGGCTGCTATCCGCCCATCCCCAGTTGGGCCATGTCGTGAGACCTTTGTCCGCATGGGTGCGGGCTTTGCAGCCGTGCCGGCATTTGAGGGGCGCTCCGCGCCGGTGGCTACAGGACCACCTCCGTTTCCAACACAATCCCTGCAGCTTTACTGGTGCTTGGCCCCACCATAACGTCCGTAATCACGGGACGACCTGGGGCCGCCCCCAAAGCAGACCCAGAGGTGAGCTGTGCGAAAGGGTGCCTTTAGCGCATGCGTCGGCACTGTCTTGCCCCGTGGAGGGGAAGACGAAACGTTTTTTGTTTTTAAATTTAAATTAATTGGACTTTCCATTCTATTTGGGTCCCCACTCGAAGCCGCTATCCTCACACGATGTTGTAGTCGCTATAGGATCCCATGGTTATCTATGAGGAAGGGGATCAGGGAGCTCAACCGTTACCTACAACCACCAACTGAATGGCAGCAAGATCGGAACGTACTTCGAGGCCTGCCAGGGTTTTAGCGGGACGGAGGCAGTCACGGCATTAGCCTGAAAGCTATTTCTGCAGGGTTTCACCCCTTCATACTCATGTAACCGAATACCGCAACCACCACCTCGATTTCGACTAATAAAATCAGTAAGGGAGGGGTTAGTCCGAGGACGAAGCAGAGGTCAGGCCAAATGCGGGGAGTGTTCTCACCTTCCTTTATCTGTTCCCCAGCCGAGGCTTAGGTTAACAGTGCTACCAGACGTGAAGGAAAAAGAAGGAGATTGATAGTGAGAAGTGGAAAGGCATCACATCCGAAGATCAGTCACTACCCTTTGTGAGATAAGTAAGCGCATAATAGTAGCCAACAAGTTGTAATTTTAACCGGTGATGGAAAAACCGAACCTAAGAAGTGTACATTTATGTACATTTTCACAGATAGCCAAGCTGCCATTCAAGCACTAATTTCTACCCCGGTAGGCTCTCAACTGGTAGATGAATGTAGGAGAGAGATGGCTTCAATCTCTAGACAATACGTAATAACCCTGTGTTCTCGAATTAAATGATCACGAGTTGCATTAGATTAATTACTTTATACTTTTGAGAATTGTTAATCTATATTTATTTTCTATGCATATGTAAACGTGCTATTATTATAAGTTTTGACAGACAAATGCATAATGCAGTAAAAGATCAAAAATAGCTCAGAGAGAAACTTCACATACTCCCATATGTGCTCATTTTTTTGGTTTTTTCTTACTGCTCTATGCATTTGATTTACCGCTTAAGTTTGATCGTCCACTTGGATTCCGACGACGTAGAAATAAACACGTTTACTAAAACAGAAAAGAAATCTCTTGACATATAATAAAGAATATGTACATATGTACATACTGCTATGTAAGTATATCTCTACGGCAAAGACACGCACGCACGGTAGCGCGGTATTTTAATTAACTTAAAATAACTTCCAGCTTAACAAACCTTTTAAAACCAGTAAGCAAAAAATATAAACATTTTTTGGTGCCGAAAACCGGGAGCACGGCAGTCCCGCTATATTTAGGTAGACATTTGCGTTCGACGCAATTAGAAGAGCTTCGCAACACGTGTTGGTGTCTGTCAAAATTTAGTTCATATTCCCAAGTGAATCCGTGCAAGTTATTTAGTTCTTTATCACTATGAGCGATAAACTTATAGACCGTCAGCGTAATTATCTAAAGCGTATTTCAGATATGTACGATCGCTACATAGCGAAACCTCCTATGGAAAAAACATGTGGGCTTTTAAAGTCCATGTTACAAGAGCTGGAAAGCCAGCAGAAGCGTTTTTACGAAAAACATGAAGAAATTCTAGATTTCATATCCGAAAATTCTCTTGTTTCGTCGGATGTGCCATACCTATCGGAAGGGTGCTTAGAGCAATTCGACGAAATATTTTTAACATTTAAAGGCAAGGTTTTCGATGACTTACAAGGCATTCCCGTAGCTGGTTCGGATATGCTTGCAAGCACTTTCGTGGGATCTCACAGCCGCTCAGAGACGGTGGAAGCTAAGTTGCCCAAAATTTCATTGCCCAAGTTTTCAGGCGACTATATGGACTGGGTTCCTTTCAAAGATGTCTACAAATCATTGGTACATGATGTACTCTTACTTTCTAAAATACAAAAATTCCATTATTTGAAGGGAACTTTGTCAGGCGAAGCCGCTAATTTAATTAAAGCCATGGCGATTACTGAATCTAATTACGATTCCGCCTGGTTTATGCTTGAAAAAAGGTATAACAACAAGCGATTAATTGTTGAGACCTTAATTAAAAATATCTTTTCTATTCCTGATTCAGACGGAAGTGTCAAAAGCATTAAACTTATACTCGACACTTCCGAAGAATGCCTAGCTTCGTTGAGAAACATTGAGATCGATACGTCAAATTGGGATCCTGTGTTGATCCATTTAATAGCGCAAAAACTTGACATAGATACTCGTAAAAAATGGCAGAGTTCATTAAAATCTTCTACTGATGTGCCAAAACTTGTTGAGCTCTTTTCATTCCTTGAAAACTGGTTTCGTACACTTGAATCTATTCATGGATGTACACCGTGCCACGAAAAAGGCAAAAGTCCAAACCTGAATTCATCTAAATCTAAACGACTAGGTTTTAAAGCTAATCATGCTTCTCAGCAATACTGCTGCGCATTTTGCGAGAAGCCGCATTCATTAGCAAAATGTTTCAGGTTTCTGGCACTATCCTACAAAGATAAAGCTGATTTTTTAACGTCTAAGCATATTTGCTTTAATTGCCTTGTCAGCGGCCATCATTCACGTGAATGCAAATCAACATACAAATGCAACGTTTGTAGAAAAGCTCATCATACTCTTTTACATACAGACAATAATGCTATGTACCACAGTAGCGGTCGCGTAAGCTCTACAAATGCTTGTGCCGAGAGCCCAACATCATCTTTCATAGCCGCCGCCAATAGCGCAGTATTGTTTCCCAACGTTCTTTTATATACTATACGAGTTCTAGTCAAATCAACCAGTACAGAGATTGAACTCAGAGCTCTTCTGGACCAGGGCTCACAAGCAACCCTTATCTCAGAGCATGCAGCTCAACTGCTTAAACTAACAAAGCATAAAATGTACTGTGAAATTACTGGGGTAGGTAATAGTCACAATATTTGCCGCAGTGCGGTTTTAATAGATCTTTGGTCAGTAAAGAATAAACATATAATAACATGTAATGCGCTGGTTCTACAGCGCTTATCATCTTATAAGCCAAAACCAACTAGCGTTTTGAGAAATCTTCGAGATTTGCAAATTGATACATTTGCTGATCCTGCTTTCGATAGTGACGATAAAATAGACCTCATTCTAGGAGCAGACATCTTTAGTCAAATCGTAGTTCCTGGCGAAGCATTTATCCAGAAAAATTTGTTCTTTCAAAACACAGTCTTTGGCTGGGTTATCGCTGGACCTACTAAGAGTTTTGACAATACTATTGCTGTTAATAACATAAATTTAGAAAACCTTTTACGTTCGTTTTGGGAGCAAGAAGAGCTACCTCAGAAAAGAGAGTTATCCGACGAAGAGAAAGCCTGCGAAGACTATTTCGTGACTACAACTCAGCGTAGCGAGTGTGGTCGATATATAGTGGATCTACCGTTTAAGTCAATACTTAATTCTGGTTCTGTGCCA
Source organism: Philophylla caesio (assembly GCA_963971545.1). Taxonomy (NCBI): domain Eukaryota; kingdom Metazoa; phylum Arthropoda; class Insecta; order Diptera; family Tephritidae; genus Philophylla; species Philophylla caesio. The sequence goes on along the minus strand of OZ020604.1, from coordinate 56,820,098 downwards.
ATAATAAAAAATAATCACTTTAATGCATTAAAGCGTTTTAAACAATTAGAAGAACTATTCAGAAGGCGGCCGCTGTACTGTCAGCAGTACAAGAATTTCATGCAAGACTATGAAGACATGCACCACATGTCTAAAGTAGGCATATACCCAACAGATATCCGGTTCAATTCTTACTTTATGCCTCACCATGGCGTTGTTCGTGAGAGTAGCTCTACCACTAAATTACGAGTGGTTTTTGACGGCAGTAGTAAGTCAAAAGAAACAACGTCCCTCAATGAGGAATTATTTCCAGGACCTATTCTTCAAAACAATTTGTTTCAAATTTTGTCACGCTGGCGAATGCATCGATATGCATTTACAGCAGATATCGAAAAAATGTTTCGCCAAATTGAAGTGAATCCCGATAAGCGCAAATACCAACAAATTTTATGGCGAAATAATCAAAGTGACGAAGTCGCAATTTTCGAATTGAATACCGTAACTTACGGTACGACTCCATCTCCCTATCTCTCTATTCGAGTTCTGCGTCAGCTTGCAGAAGATCATAGGCACGAATATGAGCACGCATCCGCTGTGTTAGACGCAGACACCTACGTCGATGATGTTATGTCTGGGTCCGACACTTTAGTAGATGCAATCTCATTACATAAAGACCTATGTGCTCTTCTTAATAAAGGCGGATTTGTACTTAGAAAATGGATTTCTAATTCAGCAGAATTGCTTAACGAAGTTGAACCCGCTTTGAGGGAGACATCTGCCACTTTTAATCTAAATAGAGATAGTGTGGTTAAAGCACTTGGTATTCAGTGGAACACCACACTCGATTCCTTTCTTTTTACGACTTTGTTTGAGTCTGACATCAAGCCAACTAAACGATCCATACTGGCAGACAGTGCACGTCTCTTCGACCCTTTAGGATGGCTCACTCCGTCTACTATTGTTGCGAAATTACTTTTCCAAAAGTTGTGGCTGGCTGGAGTGGATTGGGACGAAGAAGTCTCTACTGATATTAAATCGGTATGGTTTGAATATAAAACTACTTTAACTGCGCTTCATGATATAAAAATTCCGAGATGGATAGGCTACTCACCGGGATGCAAATTTGATTTGCATTGCTTTTGCGATGCTTCACAAGCCGCGTATGCCGCTGTAGTTTACGCTCGCATTTCAAGTGAGGAAAACACAACTTTAACCTCCCTTCTTCAAGCGAAGTCAAAGGTAGCACCAATCAAAACGGTATCCATACCTAGATTGGAACTATGTGCAGCTGCTCTTTTAGTAAAACTAGCTGCAAATGTTATTAATTCTTTCACTCAAAATTCTCCATCCTGCATTCGCTCTATAATATACTGGAGCGACAGCACAACGGTGTTGAGTTGGATTAGGCAGCCTCCATCTCATTGGAGTGTCTACGTAGCAAATCGTGTAGGCGAAACTCAGCGATATACAAATGTTACTCAATGGCGATATGTTCCATCGGCGGACAACCCGGCCGATTGTGCATCGAGGGGCTTGCTTTCACAAGAATTAAAATCTCAAGAAATCTGGTGGCTTGGGCCCAAGTTTTTATTCCAGTCCGAAGATTATTGGCCCAAACTTCCGAAAACGCTCCAGTCAGATTTAGAAGAGCGAAAGTTGAAGGTAGCCAATCACATTGCTGGAGCTCAATATGCTAATTTCTTCTATAAATTTTCTAAGTTAAATAAATTATTGCGTGTTATTTCTTGGTGCTTCCGCTTCACGGAAAACTGCAAGTGTGGCATAGAATTGCGCCGCTTTGGAATCTTGACGACCAGAGAGATTCGTCAAACCAAGCTTCTTCTTATTAAATTGACACAACAAATCGACTTTCCTCATAGTATGTCTGCCTTACGTAGTCAAAAGGAGGTGAAAGAAACACCTTTATGTAAATTATCACCGTTCATTGATGAAATAGGTATTCTCCGCGCTGGTGGCCGACTAAGAAACTCCACTTTACCGCATGACACGAAATTTCCTGCGATTTTAGCAAAATCTAATCCCTTGTCTAGCCTCATAATTTCAGATGCCCATGAGCGTACTTTGCATGGCGGGATAACGTTGACAATGTCTTACGTCAGTCGCGAAATATGGATTTTATCTGGCGTCCGCCTTGCTAAAACGATTTTAAGCAAGTGTATCACTTGCTTCCGCTATGCTACTAAAGGAGCTCAACAAGTCATGGGTGATCTTCCCTCTGCTCGCGTAAATTTAACTAGGCCTTTTAAACATAGTGGCGTTGATTACGCTGGACCTATACCAATAAAGAATGCAACTTTGAGACGCGCTTTAGTCACTAAGGGATACGTTTGCCTGTTTGTGTGTATGGCAACTAAAGCCATACACCTAGAAGCGGTGTCGGACTTAACAACGAGCGCCTTTCTAGCCGCATTCCGTCGATTTGTGGCGAGACGAGGGGCATGTACTGATTTATATTCCGACTGCGGCACAAATTTTGTAGGTGCTTCCAAGGAATTAAAAGTTTTGTTAAATCGGAGTCAACTTTCAATGCCCATAGACTTACGAGAAAGTCTGTCGAGCTTGGGAACTGAGTGGCACTTTAATCCCCCTGCTTCCCCAAATTTTGGTGGTCTGTGGGAGGCAGGAGTTAAGTCCATGAAACACCATCTAAAACGCGTTATGCATGATCGAATTTTAAGTTTTGAAGAACTAACCACTCTACTTTCACAGATTGAAGGATGCCTCAATTCAAGGCCCCTTTGCCCTTTGTCATCTGACCCACGAGACGTCAGCGCATTGACCCCCGGTCACCTTTTGATAGGGGAACCAACAGTTTGTGTGCAAGAAGAGACCCTTTTGGATACCAACATCAATAGAATTTGTCGCTGGAAAGCAATTGAAAAGATCAAGCAGCATTTCTGGAAACGCTGGTACAACGAATACCTTAATCGTTTGCAAGCTCGTCCTAAGTGGCTTCAACGCCAAGCTGATGCGAAAATCAATGACCTAGTTCTTATAGCAGACGAGCGATGTAGCCCTGGCCAGTGGTGCCTTGGACGAATTCAGGAAGTACATCCTGGCAAGGATGGACGAGTGCGCGTTGTATCAATTTATACTAAAGCAAAAATATTAAAAATACCAATTTCTAAAATTTGTTTTTTACCCGTAGATGACCCCGTCGACAACTCTGAATTTCCACCCACTAGACTAAGTTGTGAAGTGATGGAGCCTGAATCTGAAGACGCTGTGAGTCGGAGCATAGCGGAGTAATTATACTCGAATAAAACACTCCCAACGATAGGCCGTCCTTCCTCTTCTGTCTACCTGGATTAAGAGCAGTTGTTCTTGGAGGGGAGAATGTTCTCGAATTAAATGATCACGAGTTGCATTAGATTAATTACTTTATACTTTTGAGAATTGTTAATCTATATTTATTTTCTATGCATATGTAAACGTGCTATTATGACATTGACATATATATTGACAGACAAATGCATAATGCAGTAAAAGATCAAAAATAGCTCAGAGAGAAACTTCATATACTCCCATATGTGCTCATTTTTTTGGTTTTTTCTTACTGCTCTATGCATTTGATTTACCGCTTAAGTTTGATCGTCCACTTGGATTCCGACGACGTAGAAATAAACACGTTTGCTAAAACAGAAAAGAAATCTCTTGACATATAATAAAGAATATGTACATATGTACATACTGCTATGTAAGTATATCTCTAATTAACTTAAAATAACTTCCAGCTTAACAAACCTTTTAAAACCAGTAAGTAGAAAATTATAAACACCCTGATATGGGTCCCAGGGCATAGGAACATTTACGGAAACAAAACAGCGGATGAACTAGCGAAGTGTGGATCTGCACTGGATAGGTCCAAAGCGGTAAACATTGGCGCCTCGCTTAGGGAAATAAATGGCAGAATGAGTAATACAGGATCGTACAGGATTACCCGGCAGTTTTGGGTGTCTTATGATTGGCTTTAAATAAAGGCTCGTTTAGAAATGAGCAAAGAAAATATATATAAACTCACAGCTGTTTGTACAGAGCACTGGCTGGTAGGAGTACACGCTGAAAGGATAGGCATACCCTTTAACCGGTTCTGCCGCAGCTGTGAAGACCCAGGCTCAAAGGAGACAGTTGAGCATTTTTTGTGCGAGTACCCGGCCCTTGCTAGATTAAGGTTAAGGCCCTCGGCAAACCTTTCCTGCAGAGTATTTCAGAGTGCAGCCGCTTCTCTTTGTACGATATACTGCGATTCCTAAAACCCGCCAAATGACTGTAGGTTGCACGAGACGTGGAATGAAAATGGCAGATCTGATAATTGCTTGTCCACCAGGGTGTCAATCCACTTAAACCAACCAACCAACCAACCAGCACACGTATCGTACGATTAAGTCCAAACAAAACGGTGGTAAAACCATATCTTTAAATGTCTTGTAGTTAAACGGAACAATTGATTATTTTCAACTAATCAATTGGTTTTGACAACCAACCACCAATCAGCTGATTGATAAATACCACATTTAATGAAATCGACTTGAAACAAAGTTTAAAAATTCTGATTCATGTAATTTTATTTGACAGTTCCTGATGATGACTACATACTGAAGTCGAAATATTGACCCAACAAATAAATAAAACAATATATTATCCAATTGCTTTATTTTGGCCTTGAGCTAATCAAAATTGATATATATATAATATATAATTTTGGCGCTTACACTATACATATATGTAGCTAGTGTTTGGCCGAGCTTCTCCTACCATTTGTGGTGTGTGTCTTTATATTATATCACAAATGGAGCGACCTACAGTTTTGTGCCGACTCCGAACGGCAGATGTATTTAATGAGAAGCTTTTTCATGGCAGAAATACCCTCGGAGGTTTGCCATTGCCTGCCGGGGGTGACCGCTATTAGAAAAAACTTTTTCTATGATTAAGATTTTGCTTGCCCTGACTGAGATTCGAACCTCGAACTCACCGGCGTATCGAGTTATAGCACGCGCCGCTATCAACTCGACCACAGCGGCCACCAAAAAACTTGTTTTATTATTTCATTATTCCCTGTTTGTACCTGGTTCAATGAGTTCAACACTTGCGTCCTGTCGTTCTCTATTGTATTCTTTAATGGATTCAGGCTATTGTTGAAATGGTTGTTTATCGAAATTTGCTTATTTAAATTAATTATCTCATTGTACCCATTTTCTTCTATTGTCTTTAAATGGTCTTCTATATCCTGCCTGTCTTCATTGTCCAATTTACCGAATAACCATTTGTAAGCTGTGACTGCTTTGTTAATGAGCCCTCTCTTGCTCCTATATTCCTCCCTACGGGAAATTGATCTTATTTTTGACTTTATAACTTCTACTTCATCTAAAAGTACTATTTCTACTTCTTCCTATTGAATTATGGTACGTATATACACTGCTTCTTCTGTAATTGGTGTCACTTGTAATCTCCCTTCTATCGCCCGTAACCGTTTGCATTCGCATCTCCGTTGGAGGCGTTAGTACTAAATCTATCATCTTCGTCATTATCATTATTAGTCAAGTTGGGTATTATTGCAAACTTTTGTGGTCTTTTTATATTAGTAATGTGAACATTTTGTAGGGGATTAATTCTGAAATATGGCTGATCCCTATGGCTTACTCTTCTGTAGTTTTTAATGTCCTGTTTGTCTCTTTTCTGTGTATTCTTCTCTATTTTGGTTATGCTTGGTTATTGATTTTTCTTTTGCTATTTTAATTCTATCTTGTAATATGGATGGACAAACGTTATCCTTAGCGTACATAGGGGAACATTTGATGGTGGTATGATGCCGATCATTATTGTTGGCTATAACGATTTGCATCCTCATTTCCGTTGAGAGACTTGAATCTTCAAATGCTGCTAGATTCTCTAATAGGGTTGAGTGGAGTCTCTTAATATATGCGTTGCCATTATCATTATCCATAAAATTTTTTTTGGTTTTCCAAAATTTGCCAAATGTTCCATTACACAAGTCTGCAAAAAAAAATATTTGAGAGCTGTTTTGGTTTTTTGTGTAATTCTTTTGTTTTTGGGTGTGCTGAATCCTATAAAATAACTTTAATTTTGTCATAGAACGTCACGTTTTCTGACAATGTAGGTGTCTATGTTAAGCAAGTTATCATCTTAATTTAAAATATAAAAGATTAGAAAAAAATTTTTAATTTATTATTGCGTAACAAAACTAATTTGTTTATGTAAAATACATTAATTAGTAATCACTAAACACATAACTTTTCTCAGTGAAACTACTTTTGGTACATGTTCGCTTGTGGGAAGCATCGGGAAGGTCTCTTTGAAGCGTCCAACAGTAGTCTGGCATCATTGAAATGCTCCTTATTCCCTGGTATCTTTTTTCCATCTCCTTAATATCTTGGTGAAATCGTTCACCTTGCTCTTCACTCACGTCTCCTAAATTTTCTGGAAAGTAGTCGAGGTGGGAATGAAGAAAATGTACTTTTAAACTCATCAAGCAACCTAAAGCATGAAATGATTTTAACATTCTTTTGGCGATTTGTTTGTAGTTAGGATCTTTGTTATTGCCTAAAAATTTTTGTAGACACTCCTGGCAAAAGTAAGTTCCTGCTTTTTAGCCTTGATCCAAGCAACTCAGCAGCGGTTTTGGGAAGATTCAAGTCTCTTACCAAATCATTTAGCTCGCCCTGGGAAAACAATTTCGGACTGCTGTCATCTTCAAATTCAAAACTTGACATATCATCGGGTTCAGGTACAGCACCATCTTCGTCAGAACTTGGAATCCTTTCCAAGGTAGCAGGGACCTTGGGCACTGGTATTTCGGTCCCATGAGGGATGGGACGAGTAGCTGATTGCAGATTGGGGTATGAAATTAGCTGATTCCGTTTCGAATTACACCCTTTCACATTACACGAACTAAAGTATATATCATCACTATGGTTCTTTTGCTCGCGCCATATCATATGAATCGCATATCGGAAAGCTTTTTTCTTGCCCTTAAACCAATTCCGAAGATCTTCAACACATCGTTTGCAGACTTTATGAGGTGCCCAAACTTTATCCTGATCTCCAAGTTTGAAACCAAAATACGCGAAGTATACTTTTTTTAAAAAGTCTGTAATATTAACTTGCTCAGACGAGTTCACACACTTCCGCACAGACGACATTGCACTATACTGAACCAAGATCTACAAAACAATGACGAGTTAACACGTATGTATGTATGTATTTGTACCGCGCCACTTTCTACACTGTCGGAGCGCGCACGTTCAACATGTTACAACATGTTTATGTTTGTTAATGCAGCTCACACAGGGTGTTCCTTATTTAGAAATTAATGTACGGTAAACATTTTAAAACAGTAATCAAAATAAAATTCTACCAATTATTAATGCCTACAAGTTAGCCCGAAAAACCCCTTTTTATGTTAAAATTTTGCGTTTTGAAAAATAACCTTAAGTTCTGGAATTTTTGGAATATTTTTTTAGTTTTCAGAACACCTTAATACATACATATGTACATAGAAATCAGTTGGAAATATCCAGACAGCATTTTTGTTGCAGACCTGTGTTATTATTGCTTTCTTTGCTTTCCAATTTCTATCAGTTAATGAATATGCTGCGGCAAACTTTGTTAATTTATCAATTGTTGTAACAAACGAATGTTTGTTAAAATGAAATTTGTCGATATGTATAACTTCGTTTTTATCAGTGGGTGTTTCAGTTAGGTTAAACTTGGGTTTAATGGGTTTTCGATCGTATTTAATCTGTTGACATTTTTTGGCAATTATTACCTAATAACTGTATGTACATATATAATAATTTTGGATAGTATATTTTATTTTTCAATGAATTATAAGTTTCATTAATGCCACTGTGCATAGATTTATTATTGTGATAAAATGAAATTTACTCGGAAACTTCTGAAAATATCCCTACTTTTCCATTATATAAATATATAGCGTTTGAAAGTACTTTTAACTGAATTTCCATCATCAATTGGATTTATTTCCAAAATCTTTCTTTTATGAACTGTCTGCATTTCTTCTGTTGGACTTTAAGTGAGAATGATTTGAGTTCTGTACTTTCTTGCAATTTCTTCCTTTATTGCGAAGTGTTATGCTAACTCTTCGTCTGCAAAATGGAATGTATCAGACATCTCGAGATTTGACTCATTGTTATTGTTTTGGTTTATTTTTGGAGAATTTTCAAGCCTACTCAAAAAATCTGCCACAACGTTATCTTTGTCGTTGAGGTATTTAATTTCGTAATTATATTCTTGGAGTTTCAAAAGCCACCTTTGATGGCGTTGGGAAGATTCTTTTCCCTTGTATTTATTATTAAAATACTTAATTGGACAATGATCAGTAATGATTTTCAATTTTGTGTCTGAAATAAGTTATTGAATATATGATTGCCAGATATTCTTTTTCTGTTGCAGCGTATTTTTGTTCATGATTGTTTAAATTTCTAGAAATGTAGCATACTGGCTGACCTAGTTGTGAAAGAACAGCCCCTATTGCATAATCACTTACATTGGTTTAAATAGTGAATTCTTTATCGTATTCTGGAAATTTCAAAATTGGATGGGACGAGATTAAAGTCTTCAAGTGTTCGAAACTGGCTATGTATTGTGGATCCTTTGAGTTTATTTTCTGTCCTTTTTTTAATATTTTATCATGGGATATGCTTTTTTGGAGTAGTCTTTAATAAATTTCCTATAATAGCCTGTAGTTCCTAAAAATCCGTTAAGCTGTCTTTAAGTTTTTGGAATTTTTAGTTCCTATATAGCTTGAATTTTGTTAGGGTTAGGCTTAATACCTTTTTTTTGTTAATATGTGCCCTAAAAACTGTGTTTCCTTTCTCAGAAAAGTAAATGATGCTAAAGTACTGTGCTTTGCCCAACTTATCTAAAATTCCATCAATATTTGGCAGAGGATACTTATCATCAACAGTAAGTTGATTTAGTCTCCTGTAGTCAACTACTAATCTACTTATATTTTTGAGTACCTGATTCATCTATTTTCTTGGGAACTATTAGAATTGGTGAGCTATACCTACTAGCTATCCCTGTCTTTGTAAATCAAAAATTTGTTTTCTCACTTCATTCTCATGTTTGAGAGGTAACCTGTTAATTCTAGAATTTATTTGTTGGTCTGTAGTGGTTTTTTTCTCATGTACCACTGACTTAGTATTTGTTAGCCTTTCTCCCTCTTTGTAAAATAAGTTTTTTAATGTTTTTTTAATCGTTTCGATTTTAATCTTTTCTTCTGATTTCAAATGATCCAACGCGATATTTTTCACTTGCATCCAATGAATAAACTTGTTCCTGTACAGTTTTCATATAGAATGGAAAGATTGTACCGTTATTCGAAATAATTTGCATACAATGATTTAAATGTTTTTTTAAATAAAATCATTTCCCAACGATTTATTGGCTTATCGAAATCCATTAAAAGCCATTTTATCTATTCTTGCTGCATAGTTAAATTCTGAGGGATAGTCACTTTTTACTTAACATTTGCATTTTCAATGTTACCATTTAATGTACTAATAATAGTACTTTCATGATGCACAACCTGTTTTGCCCAACATTGTTCGAATGTCTATTTTGCCCATAGTTTTCGTATTACGTAAATAAAAATTATTTGAACTGTTTTGGCCGCGGTAGCTATTTTGGTTCTGTGGACGATAATTATCGTCGATAATTATAATTGTTCTGTCCTGACTGTCTAAAATTTGTCATTGAATTTTGATTTTTTATTTTAAACATTCGATTGGACCGTCATCTAATCCAATGAAATTGTAAGTATTTGGACTCATTTATTTTCAATTTGCTAAATTTCGTATTGAAAATGCAAACGTACCCGCCGCTAACTGCGTAATTCTTTGAATAAGCGTTCCTGTGAATATTTTTTTCATCACTTCTGCATTCTTACTTAAGCCACTAAACTCTGTTATACCGTCTCTTATTTGTTTTGATTTTCTACAGAGTTCGCTAATACTTGACACTCTAAGACTATGAATATCATTTCTTAAAGTCATTTGGTCCTTTGAGGGCCCGAAATGTTGTTTTAATCCAATTTTGTGGCGGATTCAAAGCTAAAAAAATGTTTGCCAGTTATTTTTAAGTCATATATTATTCTAACACCTGCTTGTTTTTGTCCTCTATAGTCTCCCAGAAACCCCCTTTCAATGGTTTCTATAAACTTCGTCACGTTATCCTCAAAAGGTTTCAAATACTTCAGGTCTTTTTCATCTTTTGCCTGACTGTGGTTGCATTTTGGGCAGGGTTTTTCTGTAATAACTGAGTGATTGCCACTAAACAATTTTCTATATTTTGAGCCATCTTTAGGAAAAACCTTTTCTGTAGGAATTTTGCAAAAGATAATGAAGAATTTTATTAATATATGTATATTATATAATTAAAATAATTTATGTATATTTAAAACTAAAAAAAAAAGGAAAAGTTTTAAAAAGTTGTTAAATGTACATAAGCGGCTGGGAGTTGAACTCGGAAAAAATAGATTTCGCAATAAATTTGTTGCCGTCATTTCATACGGTAATGCCACAGAATAAATTAAAATCTCTCTGGACAATTAGTACTACTTGAGTAGCAAAATTCTTTTAACAGGACGCCTGCTCTTTCATATTTTCCGTTATTTGCATCGATAAAAGACAAAATGCGAAATTATTTAGATTTTGTTTATGAATCTTCATTTTATGCCAGTGAATATAACATTCAGAAAATTAATTTCTTTTGTTGCAATAATTTTGATTGAATATATGCTCGTTATTTCATATTTTGAATGAGAAAATACTCGTTTATATGTTTATGCATTTATGTACATACATACATTCAAAATAATGTTCATTTACATATATGTATGTATGTGTATATATATACATATCTAAACAACATTTATTACAAATAAATCTATATACAAGTTCTATATACCTCATACATTTATTTACACACATATACATATGTATGTATACAAATTCTTTGCATCTTACTTATTCTTCTTCTTCCTTTGCATGATGACAAAAATTTAAAAAGACAAATATAAATCAACCACCAAAATTGCCAAATTCGGTGGCTGTTGGCATTGAACTCGTGCCAAAACAAAAACGTTCGATTATTGCTTCAACTCTATTCATCACAACACAGAGTTTCCTATTGTCGGCTGATCTTAATTGCGGTTTTAAGCAGTTTGCTGAGAAAATTTGGATTTCGCCAATTTGTATACAGTATTTCTTGTTTATATGCGTTCAACACTTCTTCGCATCAATTTCATTCCTGATGAGAGTTTCTTTTTAATTAATAGTTTAATTTGCATTGTTATTAAATGCACCCTATATGCAATTGGCGCTTAACAGCAGATGGTTATATTTTTATACCAAAGTATAAATTTATAAGTAAATTTCTCGATTAGAAGTGCGTGGAGATATATTTTTACGACGCTTGTAAGAGGGAAATACTGTAAACACAGATATGTATGGCAGAGAACAAAGTACATACATAAATATTATTTTTTGGGGAGACAAAAGCGAGAAATCAATTAAAATATGAAATTTTAAAAAGTTGAGCTTAAATACTGTCTCAAAAACTTCAGTAATTTATTTGAAAATAAACAAAAGGGCATTCTATGGAAACTTTTCGCGAATTTGCATTTTGACAAACCGAATACAAATTCTCACAAAATAATTTCAAATTTTCGGGAAACAAGTGTGAAGAACAGTAATTTTACATTCAATTATTACATAATTCATATTTAAAAGTAAAATAGGGAAACGAGCATGATCACAAGTTTACAAATTTGCATTGTGCTAACCCAATACAAATCAAAAAAATTCAATCTCTTAGTATTTTTTTTTTCAATACCTTAAAAGTACCAATGAGGTTCATAACTCTTAAAAATCTATATAAAATAATAACAATTGTCTTTAATTAGAATTTGTCAATATTTATTTATAACACGCATGCGTAATGCCGTCGGCAAAACCACAAATATTTGTAAACATGTTTGTGCCACCTATGTATGTATGTAAATTTGAGCGGAAAAATGCCAGTTTAGAGAAATTTAACGAAATTCTTCTGCTAAATCTCTGTGCAATAACATTCTGGATTCCCTAGCGCGCGCGTTTCACAAATTTATTTTTATCGTATACGAAATGCACCTTCTCATTATTATACGTTCTCTGGTTGTGCATAGAAGCGCTATATGTAAAACTTGTTCGTTGTTGTAATGTACTTATGCCGCTAAGCCAACGTACATAGAAGCCGTTAGTCGCGAAGTTCATATGAAGGTGGTTTGCTGTTTGATGAAGAAGCCAGTAGATGGAATTGAAGCTGTGTTGTTGTGTTGTAACTGTGGGCGAAAAAGTTGAAGTAACCCAGCAGAAACTTTCCGTTGGCAACGAAACAAATGCTGACTAGTTGCGAAGAAGTTGTTGTTATATGCAAGTACTGGTGCTAACCGAAAGTAAGGAATACTTTCAAACCTGTTGTTGCATGCCAAGTACTGATGCTGATTCAAGTCGAAGATTAATTGGAAAGCTGTTGTTAAATTACCAAATACTGGTGCTGATCGAAGCCGAATATTCGGAAAGTTGTTGTTGCTGTATGCTGTTGTTGCTGTATGCCATTGTACACTAGTACGCTAGTACACGTAGAGTTTCCGGTTGCCGTTGCGATTGTTGTTGCTGTGATTGCTGCAAGTAAAACGTTGTTGCTGAAATTGCTATATGCTGTTATTAAGTTGTTGGCGATTGTCCGAGTTATTGTCGATGCGGATTTTCCCTGGAGTGGCTACTGCAGTTGCGCAAAACAAACTAATGCATGAAGGCCGATAAGTATAAGATATTTACTAACCAAATGGTTGTATAAAATTAAATTTTTGGTATTCATATTCTTTATATTAATTTTTCTACTAAACATATTCATTAAAATAATATAAATAACACGAGTAGCTGAAAATTTTTTGTAAAGTGTACGGAACAAGATGGACCGAAACGAAATCGTAGCGTTGACTGTATGTGACTTGAAAAATAAACTTGCAGAACTAGGGCTTTTAACAGCAGGGCGAAAAGCAGTCTTACAAGACAGATTAATGGAACATTATGGCATTGCCATCAGTGATGACGATGACGACGAAAACCTTGAGACTGCCTCCGGACGCTCCGTTGTCGTTGGTGCGCGTGAAGTTTATAAAACATCCTTCTCACTTCGAGATATCGAGGATCCTTTGTCTTGCTTTTCGGGTTCGGGTCAACCTTCGATCGAAAAATGGTTACAAAATTCTGAAGACAATGCTGTAGCTGTGCAGTGGAACGATTTGCAAAAATTCATTTACGCCAAGCAATTACTTAAGGGCGGTGCTAAAGTTTTTGTACAGAGCCAAAAGGGCATAAATAGTTGGGAATTTTTGAAAAAGTCACTAAAAGAAGAGTTCGGTTCAATAGTGTCAGCAAGCGAAGTTCGTCGCATGTTGCGCAACAGACGCAAGCGATACAACGAAGACCACAAAGAATACTTGTATAGTCTCATGGAGATAGGAAATATGATTGATCTAGATAACGTTAGTTTAATTGAATACTTTATAGAAGGCTTACCAGATACGAGGTACACCAAGGCAAATCTGTACATGGCGAATTCGAGCTAACCAACAAAAAACATCAACTGTATGGGTTAGCCGACAGCGGTCTCACTAAGTTAGGCAGTTTTAAAACCTCGGTAGATTTTGATGGTTTGGTTATAGAAATAAACTTTCACGTCGTTCGTGAAAAGGATTTAAGATTTGGTGTTATTATTGGTAAAGACGTATTGAAATCGGTAAATATTATACTAAAGGATAACGAAGTAGAGTTTAGAAAACGCGAACCAGTAGTAGTAAGCAATAACAAACCAGTTGTGGAGCGTCATCCAGTTGTTGATGTCAGTCCGGTTGATGATAATAGAGAAGAATCGTTTGAACTTTATAAAGAATTCGGGAAATTGTGTGCAGTAATAAGTAACGAAAAGCAAATAAGCGTAGACTTGTCGCATTTAGATGCATCCAAAGATGCCGAAATAATGTCATTGATTGAAAATTATGTACCAACCTCCGGTAGAGATGAAAATCATATTAACAGATGAAAAGCCAGTGTTTCAAAGGCCGCGAAGATTATCATATGAGAATAAGTGCTACGTAGACGCGCAGATTTCGAAGTGGCTGGATGAAGGCATTATCTAACCCAGCTCTTCCGAATACGCTTCACCGATTGTTTTGGTATCGAAAAAAGACGGTAGTAAAAGACTTTGTTGCGATTACCGGCAATTGAACGAAAAGATTCATAGGGATAATTTTCCTATGCCGTTGATTGATGACACACTAGAACGACTACGAGGTCCGCAAGTTTTTTCGACGCTCGACTTATCAAATGGTTTCTTTCACGTTCCTATGGAAATTAGTTCTCGAAAGTGCACGTCATTCGTGACCCACAGTGGTCAATATGAGTTTTTATTTGTTCCGTTTGGTATATCTAATTCCCCAGCAGTCTTTTCGCGGTATATAGCAGCAGTCCTACGTACGTTAATACAAAGAGGTATAGTGGTTGTTTATATGGACGATCTGATTATACCAGCGAAAGACGAAGTGGAAGGCATACAAAACCTGAAACTCGTCTTTAAAGCCGCAGCGGCAAGTGGGTTGAAAATAAAATGGAGTAAGTGCCAGTTTTTGAAGAGGAAATTTGAATTTTTAGGCTACATCGTAGAAAACAATACAATCAGGCCGTCCACATTAAAAACAGAAGCAGTCGATATATTTCCGGTCCCCACTACTAAGAAAAGCTTACAGCGTTACTTAGGGTTAACGTCATATTTTAGAAGGTTTGTCGAGGGGTATGCGATCGTAGCAAAACCTTTATCAGAGCTTCTACGCCAAGATGTAAGATTCAAAATGGGAGATGCGGAGTTAGCCGCGTGCCAACAACTCAAGTTGGCTTTGTCAATATCTCCAGTATTAGCTTTATATAACCCAAAGGCAGTAACGGAAGTCCATGCGGATGCGAGCTAGTATGGGTACGGTGCGGTTTTACTGCAAAGAGATTTCGACGACAGAGAATTTCATCCGGTACAATTTATGAGTAGGAAAACAAAACCATTCGAGGAAATATTCCATTCATACGAGCTAGAAGTTTTGGCAATTATTGAGGCGCTAAAAAAATGGAGAGTTTATTTGATAGGCATTAATTTCAAGATCGTCACCGATTGCAACGCGTTTACAATGACGCTGAAAGAGAGTGTCTCGTTGGGCCTTATACCTGCAAGATTTCAGCTACACAATCGAACATCGTAGTGGAACCCGGATGAGACATGTCGACGCGCTTAGCAGAATGTCGTGTTTAGTTTTAGAAGATACGCTGAATTATAGACTAAAGCAAGCTCAGCTAGACGACGATTGGATTAGAGCGGTAAGGAAAGTGTTAGAACGAAATTCTTACGAAGATTATTACTTATACAACGATATTTTGTTTAAATATCCCGTAAAGACGTTAATAGTTATTCCGTCCAAGATGGAGGACGAAATTATCCGAGCTGCGCATTACCAGGGTCATTTTTCCACTAAGAAAACTCAAGAGGTAATCGAGAAAAAATATTATATACCACAACTATCGACAAAAATAGCCAAATTCATTAAGTCATGCGTAGAATGTTTAGTTTCCGAATCCAAGGCAGGAAAGAAAGAGGGTTTTTTAACTCCCATTAACAAAGAAGATGAACCTCTAGGTACCTACCACGTTGATCATTTGGGACCAATGGAACTGAGCAACAAGCAATACAATTATCTTTTTGTCGTAATTGATGCCTTCTCTAAGTTCACTTGGCTTTATCCTACGAAAAATACAGGCGCGGAATCGGTAGTAAAAATATTGAAAGGGCAGTCGTCGATTTTCGGAAACCCGAAACGAATTATTTCGGACAGGGGCACCGCGTTCACGTCAAATCTCTTTAAAGAATATTGCGAAGGCGAAAGTATACAACATTTACTTATAGCAACAGGTGTTCCACGAGGAAATGGTCAAGTGGAGAGAATACATAGGGTCGTTATACCAATGCTAACCAAACTCTGCCTTGATGATACAAAGTCTTGGTACAAATATGTAGATAAAGTACAACGAGCTATAAACAACACTCCACCAAGAAGCACAAATTTTTCTCCTTTTAGGATACTGACAGGGTTGGAAATGATGGTCCCAGACATACCAGAACTAGCGGAAATGTTAGACAAACTACGAGTTGAAGAGATTGATAGGGAACGTCAAGAGGTTCGGCAGAACGCGAGAGATAACATCAGTAAAATACAAGAAGAAACCAAAAAGAATTTTAATGCAAATCGAAAGAAAGATACGGAATATAACTTAGGTCAATTGGTAGCCATCAAGCGTACCCAATTTGGTTCGGGGTTGAAACTGAAGCCGAAATATTTAGGACCATATAAAGTTATAAAGAAATTGAATCATGGTAGATACGAGGTGGAAAGACTGGGAGACGACGAAGGTCCGAAACGCAGCATAGCGGTAGCGGAGTTTATGAAGGCATATGACCCATCGTTCGATAGCAGGATGGCCGGATGTGGGGTTGGAATTTAAGCATGGTGAATTTCACCACACTTAAGAACCAGCAAACTGCACGTAGGCAACCCTATAAACGAACGAGAGGACAGCAATAAGAACAAACGAAAGAACAAAGGGACAGCAATAACAACAAACGAATGAACAAGGAGACAGCGATAGTATCATACAATTAACTAACGGACATTTTGAACAGTATAAAATAACGAAACAACGCGCGATTCTAGCAGAAATGTAGAGAACGGTTGCTACCACTGAACGCGACGGACGTGCTAAATTATAAGAAGTATTTAAAACGTAAGTCTAATAAAACGCTGAAAGATGTGTAATAAATTGTTTGTGTTTAATGTTCTGAAATTAAATAAACTGTGCGAACTTAAAATGTAAAAGTAATCGTTTCTAAGCTAAATCAATCGAAAAGCTACAGTGGAATTCATGTAAAATTCTATAAACTGTATTTCCAAAAACTAAAACCCCTACAAAAAAACCCCTGTAAAATAATTGAAATAAATGCGAATTTACAAGAAAACTCTAACAAAAGCCAACATGTATGTATATGTGGCGACAGCCTTACGTTAATGCGGCGACATCTTTACGTACACAAACCTTCTGGCAACTATCCCATTTTCGCTTTGAAATAAATACAACGCTGCGTTAATTTCGGAAGTACAAAATAGACAACCTGGCATCACAAAAATGGTGCTCGCTCTTTTTTCGTTATTGGATACTGCCGGATAAAGACGCTCCTATTAGAAGATCTCCTCAACTACCGAATATTATAATTTACTTATCAAAACTGCGGTATAATTTAATATACAGAATATTTTAAACCATTAAACGGCTGCTTCCTTATTTAGGCGAGTTCTTTGAGAGGTACAACTCAATAAAACCTCCAAACTGGTGACCCCGACGTGATCGGCAATCACGTGCGCGCAAGCAGCCACTTTAAGGTTATCAGCATAAAATGGTCGACAACGGCTTACCACCAGGAGCTTCTCAAACTTCCTCGCCCAAGCTTGGAGAAACAATGGCACCGCCTAACTCTATTGCATTAGTGCATGCCAGACTACCAATACCACCAATGGCAAGCACTAACATAGAGGCATGGTTTACCTCTATGGAATTTTGGGCATTACGGGTGATAAGCAGAAAACTGCAACTGTGTTAGCAGCTCTCGACCCAAATCTTTTAAGTCAATTGGGCGATGTCATTGCAGCGCTTCCACAAAGCGACAGATTCGAATACGTCAAGCAAAAAATAATAGAGCACTTTGCCGATAGCGAACAGCGGAGGCTCAACCGGGTACTTTCCGAGCTTCCTCTTGGCGACAAGAAGCCATCCGAGCTATTTTTCGAGATGAGGCGCGTCGCTGGACACACACGTGGCGACGCTGCTCTCAAAAGTCTTTGGATTAAGCGTTTACCAAAATTCGCGCAACCAGTAGTTGCAGCTTCGTCCGGTTCAGCCACAGAGTACACGAAGATAGCTGACACGATCATAGATGCCATCACACCGCACCAGCTCAATTACATATATTCGTATTACTACAACAACAGCAATCGGAAAGTATCGGTAAGTCAGTAAGTACTTTACAAACCAGACAGACTTCATATAACAACAACAAGCAGTTGTCGCGAGAAACCACGTCATCGGTATGGAAAAAATGTGGCCAAGTGCATCGTATGAGGTGTTCAGCAGAGGGAAAAATTTGCCGAATATGCAGTCGAGTGGGGCACTTCGCAAACATGTGTCTCTTCAAACATCAAAACCAGCAGCAACGAAGTCAGCCACATGAAAATCTACGAAGCAACAACTACACTGGCAGATATAACAACAACAAATATGTTAGGACTATGAACACTCAAGATGAGGCGACTCAACGGAAAGAGTCTGAACAAGAAGATAACAACTTGTTTATCGGCAATATTTCCACTCATCTAACTCAGGTGGAACCAAGTGTGAGTACAATTTCGTGTCGTTCTAATGAGTGGAATATAGATGTCAAAATTGCGAAACGTAATATAACGTGTCAAGTTGACACAGGAGCTCAGGCTAACATAATGTCAATTAATATCTATAAAAGTTTACAATTACAAAAATGTTAAAATTCAAGTCATAATATCCTAACATTTAGTGGAAAAAAGCTGCCACTCATCGGCACTGTTAATGTAAACTGTATATATCAAAACAAAAATTACTCAGTTCTTTTTCACGTATTAGATATGTCATGCAAAAATATTATTGGATTAAAACTAGCAGTAGAAATGGAATTATTTAAACAAATCAATGTAATTAAATATAATAAAATTACCGAACAATATTTAGATGTTTCAATTGTTTTAGTATCAAAACCCAATGGTAGCTTACGTTTGTGTCTAGACGAAATTTAAATAAAGGGATTTTACGACAGCATTTCTCATTTCCTAACATAGATGAGTGTAAATCTAAATTAATCGGCTCTAAATTCTATAGCACACTTGATGCTAACTCCGGGTTTTAGATGATGCCATTAAATGAAAAGTCATCCAAGTTGTGTACCTTTATTACACCTCTTAAGCGCTATCGATTTTACGTCTTCCCTTTGGCATTAACGCAGCGCCAGAAATATTCCATTCAGAAATGATTAAACTATTTGGAGATATAAACGGTCTCGTCATATATATGGACGATTTTTTAGTACATGCGGCAACTATAGACCAACATAATCATATTTTGTGTAAAGTATTGGAAAGGGCTAGGCAGGTTGGTCTTAAATTCAATAAATCCAAATCTGAAATTCTGCAAAAAGAAATTAAGTTCATTGGGCACGTCATTAATGAGCACGGTATAAAACCAGATAGAGATAAAATAAAATCAATTTTGGAGATGCCGCATCCCACTTGCGTAGCAGACGTACAACGTTTTTTAGGCATGGTAAATTACCTCAGTTCATTTATAAAAAACTTATCTGAGAAAAACAAGAATTTAAGAAATCTTTTAAAAAGTAATAGTCTATGGTGTTGGGATAAAGTGCACGAAAACGAATTCAACAACTTAAAGCTAGAACTAACTAGAGATTCTGTGCTGACATACTTTGATCCTAACAAACAGCTTATTTTATCAGTTGACTCATCGAAATATGCGGTGGGTGCAACCATTCTTCATAATCATAATCCTATAGCTTATGCGTCAGCGTCGTTAACAGAAGCGCAAATAAATTATGCGCAAATCGAAAAAGAACTATTTGCCATTTTATTTGGCTGCACCCGGTTTCATCAATATACTTAAGGCCGAAACGTAATTGTGAAAACAGATCATAAACCACTGTCTATTTTTGATAAGCCTCTTCATAAAATCCCAGCACGTTTACAAAGGTTCATGCTTCGGCTCCAGGGCTACAATTTAACTGTGATATATAAACCAGGAAAGTTATTATACATAGCAGACACGCTCTCTAGAGCTCCACTGAGAGAGCCAGCAATTGCTAATTGGGATAACGAAGTAAATTTACATTGCAATCTTGTAATGTCATACATATGCCTACCACAAAAATTTATCAATGAAATTCAAATTTCGTCACAAACCGATGAATGTTTTCAAAAAATTATTGAATACATGGATAGAGGTTGGCCAATAAATAAGAAAAGTATTAGGAATGAAGTGATGCCCTATTATAGTTTCAAAGATGAGATTTCCATGATTGACGGTATTCTTCTAAAAAATAACCGAATACTTATTCCGAAAATACTGGGAAAAAAAATACTTGACTTCTTACATGAAAGTCACATGGGGATCCAGCGTAGTCAAAATTTAGCCAAGGAGTCGACGTATTGGCTCAACATAAATAACGATATTTATAACTTAGTCAGCAGTTGCGAAAGTTGCATGAAACACCAAAATGCCAATCCAAGTCAAAGTTTAAGAAGCCATGAAATTCCAGAAGTCCCTTGGTACAAAGTTGGTTGCGAAGAATTTAGTGAATTTTGTTTGCAATGGAGTATCGAACATCGGACATCTAATATATCTATATCATAATATAAAATTGTTTGTTGTTTCCGAGCATCCCAGTAGACTTAGCAATAAGTATTATAGAGTCAAAATGGAGTTCAATACAAGAATACACACTCTTAACTAAAGAAATTTTTTTAAGCATACTTAAATTTTGTGTCAAGGAAAACCGCTATTTTAAATATAATAACAAAATTTATGAACAAAAGTCAGGAATGCCTATGGGATCACCAGCATCACCTGTAATAGCGGATATAGTTATGGAAGAAATACTAACAAACTTTGAAAAAGACTCCAACAACCAACCACGGCTATTGACCAAATATGTTGATGATTTATTTGCAATAGTAAAAACAGCAGATATAGAGAAGATGCTTAACACATTAAATAATTATAACAAAACAATTAAATTTACGATAGAAATTGAAAAAGAAGGACATTTACCTTACCTGGACACCCTAATAGTTAGGAAAGACAATAGCATAACAGTTGACTGGTATAAGAAACCTACAGCATCAGGGAGGCTCATAAATTTTAACTCCAAACATGAGAAGAAAACAATTATTAATACTGCAAACAATTTTGTAAGGAGAGTTCTCACTATAAGTGACCAATGTTACCACCACAAAAACATAGCCGTTATTAAAGATATTCTACAGAAAAACGAGTTTCCCCTTGGATTAATAAATAAACTCATTCACAAGCATTACGTCGAGTTCAACAGAGAAAAAGTGAAAGATGTCAAATCTTATAAATCGGCAACGTACGTACAGGGACTTTCTGAGAGGATTAAACAATCTAAAATATATGACAAGGAAAATTTCCACATAGCGTTTACTTATGACAATACTTTAAAACAATTATATTCTAATACTAAAGATAAAATTCCTAGAAGTGAGAAATCTGAGATAGTTTATAGAATACCATGCAATGGTGACGGGTCCCACTTATGCGATATGGTATATGTGGGGACAACCAAATCTAAACTAAAGACAAGGATTTCCGCTCACAAATCCAATATAAAATTAAGGAATGGTTATACAGACAACAAAACAGCCTTGTCATCGCACTGTAATGTAATGGGCCATTATCCCGACTTCGAAAATGTAGCAATCTTGCAAGAAGAGAAGAATTATAGTAAACGATATATTTTAGAAATGCTACATATTGCGAACACCCCTAATAACAGAAGGATGAATTTTAAAACGGACACAGAGAACTGCGCTCATGTGTATCGTAACCTAATTCGAATGCACAACAACAAACATTAAGTAAGTGTTATGTGCTAAGGTTCAATCGATCGTCGGTCCGCTACCAATACGCCGTATGACAACAATGTGATGCTGCGATGATCTACATACGGACATTTCCTCGTCTTGCCGTTTGTCGCTTCATGTATTGTTGTTGTGGTTTTTTGTTTTGTTTACACTTACTGTATTTTAAATTGTTTACATCTTCATGTTTATGTTTCCATAGTTACGAGTATGTTTAATTCTTTTCACTTATTTTGTTAATAAAATTTTAACATATGATTAGTCGACCGGACAAATCCATTAGTGTAAGTCGCTTTTTTGATGTATGTTTCGAATCTATGTGTGTACATAATGTAATGATGTATGTTTTTCAGTCCTGAAGATGCCCTCAGATTGAGAGCGAAATATCGACAATAATAAATAAAATATAAAAAACAAATTTGCAATTTGCATTTTATTTATAATATGGCCTTGAGCTCAAATACAACGAAAGTTTATACAAAAATATTGGCCAAAACAAATCTTACCATGTTCGAACGGAGAGCACACCGTAAAGACAACTACACAACTGTCTACCAAAACATCAAACACAACTATGACATCAAGACCAGAAAATACATCAAACGCTACCAACATACAACACAACAAATCGCAAGGGCAACAGAATCAACAAAATTTTTGGAAAGTTGCAGAAGAAGCGGCTTAACTCCAAACTTTATTAATAATGTTACCAAAAATATTGTCTACATTATTAACAATAATACCAGCAACAACAAGATGCCAGCGAATATTACTAACTCAGTGTCGTCATATGTCCAAAAGGTCCAAAGTAAGCTTTTAAATCTTATTATTAGTATAAAACACCAATTACTCCGACAAAAACAAAAAGAGGAAAAAACACTAAAAGCACAAATTAAACAACAACTGAATATACTTGATTCAACTGCATTTTTTGAAAGTGAAGAAAATGCAACAACTACTCTTACGACAAACATTCAGAAGACACAAACCGACAAGTATGAAAAATTAAGAGACAAACAAAAACAACTACTTAACATTAGGGTTGTACCCGAATGGTTCTGCAATAAAACTAGTACACAAATCCCGGATAACGTTCAGTGGCTCTTGTCCTTAGGACCAAAATTTTCCCTACCAACAGACAAAAAAGAGTTCCCTCTATTTAAAATTATTGCAGATGGCGAAAACTGCATACAGACGATTAAAGATAAAGAAAAACAGGAAATTGAAAGAAATAACTTGACGGCCTTAATACGCAACCACCTCAATAAGACGACAAATACCCCAAGAGACAGGTTTTTTTATGATGCCTTGCACTCTACTAAGACATTCCTAAAAACTCATGACCAAATCCTGATACTCAGTGCCGACAAAGGGAATGTGACGGTAGCAATGGACAAATCGGAGTATGACATGAAGATGCAAAAAATTGTAAATGACATTTCAACATATAGAGTTTTAAAACGTGACCCTACGAATAAACTTCAATCGAAAAATAATGACATAGTGATGAGAATGTTTACAAACAAAATTATTGATTTGAAGGAAAAAAACCACCTTACCAGTAAAACTGCCAATCCCCCTAGAATTTATGGATTACCGAAAGTCCACAAAGAAGGAGTTATTCTCAGACCTATATGTTCGTCAATTAATTCTCCGTCCTATAATCTATGTAAATATGTTGTCCGTATACTCAAAAATTTAACAATGTCCTCAAAATACAATGTGAAAGACGCAATCGAGTTTAAAAATAAGATTGGCAACACGTATATTTACGACGATGAAAGTTTAGTGTCGTTGACGTCGTCTCGTTGTTTCCGAGCATCCCAGTAGACTTAGCAATAAGTATTATAGAGTCAAAATGGAGTTCAATACAAGAATACACACTCTTAACTAAAGAAATTTTTTTAAGCATACTTAAATTTTGTGTCAAGGAAAACCGCTATTTTAAATATAATAACAAAATTTATGAACAAAAGTCAGGAATGCCTATGGGATCACCAGCATCACCTGTAATAGCGGATATAGTTATGGAAGAAATACTAACAAACTTTGAAAAAGACTCCAACAACCAACCACGGCTATTGACCAAATATGTTGATGATTTATTTGCAATAGTAAAAACAGCAGATATAGAGAAGATGCTTAACACATTAAATAATTATAACAAAACAATTAAATTTACGATAGAAATTGAAAAAGAAGGACATTTACCTTACCTGGACACCCTAATAGTTAGGAAAGACAATAGCATAACAGTTGACTGGTATAAGAAACCTACAGCATCAGGGAGGCTCATAAATTTTAACTCCAAACATGAGAAGAAAACAATTATTAATACTGCAAACAATTTTGTAAGGAGAGTTCTCACTATAAGTGACCAATGTTACCACCACAAAAACATAGCCGTTATTAAAGATATTCTACAGAAAAACGAGTTTCCCCTTGGATTAATAAATAAACTCATTCACAAGCATTACGTCGAGTTCAACAGAGAAAAAGTGAAAGATGTCAAATCTTATAAATCGGCAACGTACGTACAGGGACTTTCTGAGAGGATTAAACAATCTAAAATATATGACAAGGAAAATTTCCACATAGCGTTTACTTATGACAATACTTTAAAACAATTATATTCTAATACTAAAGATAAAATTCCTAGAAGTGAGAAATCTGAGATAGTTTATAGAATACCATGCAATGGTGACGGGTCCCACTTATGCGATATGGTATATGTGGGGACAACCAAATCTAAACTAAAGACAAGGATTTCCGCTCACAAATCCAATATAAAATTAAGGAATGGTTATACAGACAACAAAACAGCCTTGTCATCGCACTGTAATGTAATGGGCCATTATCCCGACTTCGAAAATGTAGCAATCTTGCAAGAAGAGAAGAATTATAGTAAACGATATATTTTAGAAATGCTACATATTGCGAACACCCCTAATAACAGAAGGATGAATTTTAAAACGGACACAGAGAACTGCGCTCATGTGTATCGTAACCTAATTCGAATGCACAACAACAAACATTAAGTAAGTGTTATGTGCTAAGGTTCAATCGATCGTCGGTCCGCTACCAATACGCCGTATGACAACAATGTGATGCTGCGATGATCTACATACGGACATTTCCTCGTCTTGCCGTTTGTCGCTTCATGTATTGTTGTTGTGGTTTTTTGTTTTGTTTACACTTACTGTATTTTAAATTGTTTACATCTTCATGTTTATGTTTCCATAGTTACGAGTATGTTTAATTCTTTTCACTTATTTTGTTAATAAAATTTTAACATATGATTAGTCGACCGGACAAATCCATTAGTGTAAGTCGCTTTTTTGATGTATGTTTCGAATCTATGTGTGTACATAATGTAATGATGTATGTTTTTCAGTCCTGAAGATGCCCTCAGATTGAGAGCGAAATATCGACAATAATAAATAAAATATAAAAAACAAATTTGCAATTTGCATTTTATTTATAATATGGCCTTGAGCTCAAATACAACGAAAGTTTATACAAAAATATTGGCCAAAACAAATCTTACCATAATATAAAATAGTTATACTGATCCATACATGGCATTACTGCATTATAGGGCTACTCCAAAAGATAATATGCCAAGCCCATCGGAACTGTTAATGTCACGAAAGTTAAGAACAAAAGTCCCATCGATTGTACAAAATTTTGAGCCTAAGGTTATAAATAAAGAGTTATATAAGTCACAAATTGACAAACAAAATTTAAAATCTGCAGAAAGATATAATAGAAATACAAAAGATCTAAAACCAGTCTCTAGAGGAGAATGCATCATGTTTAGGAAAACACCAAGTTCAGTATGGTATCCTGGATCAGTTGTTGAAGAGTCAGCACAACCTAGATCTTATCTGATTAAAGATAACGAAGGAAGTATCTATCGAAGAAACAGAGAACACATACTTAAGAAAGGTTCGACAGAAACAAATGATAGAAATGAAAATGAAGAAAAAGGGCATAAAGAATTAGATAATGAGGCTGAGAAAATAAGAAATGAAGAAATGAGTGAGGCTCATCAAACAGATAGAGAGAATATAGGAAAGGAAAACAGCTTAGGTAACCAAACCACTTATATAACGCAAAAGGGAAGAAAAATTTATAAACCTTCTCGATATGAACCATAATTGTAAGAAGCATATGTTCTTTATTAAAATCAGTTATTGTTATTATAAACGCAACTTGAAAAGGATGATGTTGTATGATTAAAACATGTTTATCTATTTATAATATATACTACTTTTATAACTTCTAAGCTTAATACTAAAATATGCAACCCTGGACTAGTATAATAACAGAAACTAAGAACCATGTATGAATAAGATTTAAGAACAGTAATAAAGAAGACATTCGACATATATTCATACGCTGCTAAATATGTTTGTATATATGTACATTACGCTGAAAAAACAACTGGTATGACGAGGTATGTCGGGCCATACAAAGCCATACTGCGAAGCAAGACTCATTTTTCGTGAGAAAAAGAGAGTGGCCGAAATGAGTGAGTGCGAGGAGATCATTTTTCCTGTAAGAATAACAACGGCGACCTGGTGACTGATGTCTACAGCATACTTAAATTATGGAGGGAACACTTCTCCTGGATGGCTAATGATAGTAGCTGCAAAAACTTTGGATATGAGGATAACCTCGAATCCACAATCAATGGTAATGGACTCGATGTACCATCATCCGACTGTAACGAAATTCGAAAAGCAATAGCACAGCTGAAGAACAACAAAGCCCCTAGGGCTGATGGGTTGCCAGCTGAGTAACTAAAGTACGGTGAAGCAGAGCTGGTTAAGTGCATGCATGAGCTCTAGAATATGGTCGGAAAAACGCATGCCTTCTGATTAGAATTTAAGTGTGCTCTGCCCAATCCGCAAGAAGGGTGATCCTGTAGTTTGCGCCAATTACCGCGGGATTAGTCTTCTCAATAGACGGGATTAGACTTATCGCAAACGTCAAGCTGTGTGGTTGTGTTTACTTTGCTCCCTTACAAATATTGTTATAAAACAATTTAAATATCAAATTAATTAAAAGAAATTTCATTAAATTGTGATTAAATCAATTTTGTGGACTTCAAGCTAAGTATAAAGTGATTTGGTGCAATATTCATTTAATAATCTTTGACTTATAAAAATCTCATTTAAATCTTTGTTGTGTTGTGTGCCGAGTCATCATTTTTCTTGTAGTACAGTTGTTGTTGCCAATTGTTTTGTTTTTGCATTTGCGGCTGTTGCTGTTTGTGCGCGCACTCTTCTTTGTTACTCCTTTTAGCTTTCACAGCTGTTTGCGTGATTTGTTAAGTGTCAATAAAACTGTGTATCCCAAACTGTTCTAACTGCCTTACCGACTTCTATACTGCTTTTTTTGCTAAACTGCTTACCACTGTTAGATCCTTTCTTCTGCTAGTCCTATAAATTGTAATTTTAATTCTAATTAATTTTCTCCTAAATAATATACCATGTCTTGTAATTATCCTAACTGCCAAGTTAAGAGTGGGTCTGAACGCTTTGTGTCTTGCTGGCTTTGCGATGGGCTTGCCCACATAAAGTGTGCTGGATTGACAGGTAGAGTGTTAGATTTGATTGATGATGGTAAGGGTGTCCGCTGGTCTTGTCTGAAATGTAGGTCAACTGAAGTTGATCTTTTTAAATTTTTTAGGCAGTGTAGGAACGGTTTATCTGACATTGGTAAGGAGCTAAATGTTCTTACCGAAAAATTCAAACACTACGAAAACGTATTTAATTCTTTTAAATGCTTAGAGAATACGAGTATTCCTAATAGCCGTAATAGTAAACGGAAACGTATTGAGAGTCCGTCTGACGAAGCTGAGCCAAATCCCATTCCGACGACAATTATTTCTTCTCCCTCAGGGGAGTTGATTAGTTTCTCCTCACCTTGTCCTCAGGCTGTTGAACCTTCAACATCAAAAGCTGCTGCACAGAGATCAGTTCAAAAGGAAAGCAGCGAAAGCAAAAATTCTGCTGGGGTTTCTGTGGCGCTTGCTAGGGGGCTAGTTGTGGTTCCTCAGAGAAAATCTATTTTTATATCAAGATTTTCCAGTGATACCACAGTTGAGGATATCAAGTTTCACATTTCATCTAAGGTTAAGACTGATGACATAACTATCAGGAAATTTAACTTTAATTACAAGAGAAACATTTCTTCATTTAAAATCGATGTAACTTCCGAAAACTTTAATATACTTTTAAATAGCTCTTTTTGGCCGACTGGGGCTTTTGTTCACGAATTCGAGTTTAAACCCAACATAAATAATCAAAACTTAGCAAAAATTTCTCATCCTAATCCGGAGTCAAAAAACTGATAAAAACTAAACTTGATATATATTACCAAAATGTTATAGGCTTGAATACAAAACTAACTGACTTGCTTTTGAAGAGTTATCACTGTAATTTTAACATTATAGCTTTCACTGAAACTTGGCTTAAACCTCACGTTTTTGATTCGGAGATTCTTTGCAGTGAATATCATATTTACAGAAATGATCGAGAGTGCAGGATCGGTGGAGGTGTTCTTTTTGCTGTCCATTCTTCATTACCATTTGAAGTGGTTAACGTCCCTATCATTGAGTCTACTGAATTTAAGTGCATACGAGTGCAATTAAGCAAGTCTTATATTTATTTAGCCCTCTGCTATATACCTCCTCAGTCTGACTGGGATTGTGGACTCAATGCTTAGGCCTCCCGACTCATTGATTGATTTTAATCTCCCAAACATTTCTTGGAATATGATTGATGGTCATATCGTGCCTTCCATTAACAATGCCTTTCTGGAGGGGATGACTAAACTTTGTCTGAACCAGGTTAATACCCTACAAAACAAGTTGGGGAGGGTCTTGGATTTACTTTTTGTTGACAACATGTACAGGGCCTCCTTAAATCGATGTGATCCATTGGTTTTACCTGAGGATGTATATCATCCTGCGATTGAATTGTCATACGAAATCATAGACGGAGAGCGGGTTTCTGGATCGAAAGCTTTTAATTCTAATGACAGCTTCGATTTTAGAAAAGCTAATTTTAAAAAATTAAATTGTGACTTATCTAAAATAACTTGACCTTACTACAATGGCGATATTGAGCGTAATGTTTTGGACTTCAACAATACTTCATACAACTTATTTCTTAAACATGTACCTAAAGGTTCTTGTATTCGTGATGAATCAGCCCCTTTATGGTTCACTAAAGACTTGAGAACTTTAAAAAATAAAAAATCGCGTTCTTTTAAAATATATGAAAGTACTGGTCGTCATGTGGATTATCTTAATTATTCAGTCTTGCGACATAAATATCTAGAATTAAATAAAAACTGTTATGAAAAATACTTGAATAAAATGAAAATGAACATTATCCACGACGCGAAAGCTTTCTATGGTTTCGTTAATTCTAAGCGCAGAGTAAATGCATTCCCTCCGCAATGAAATATCCAAATACTGTGTCATGTGATAACGAGATTATTGCCAATCTATTTGCCCAGTTCTTTAAATCTTACTACACCACTCAATTTAAATATAACTGTATTTCCTATCCATACAAGCTGATCCCCAATATTTCTATTAATATTCCAGTCATATCATCAGATGATGTTTTTCATTATTTAATATCTTTAAAAGAATCATTTAAGTACGGCCCTGATATGATCCCGACATGTTTCCTAAAAAAATGTGCAAAGCACCTGTACCTGCCATTATCGAACTTGTTTAATTTGTCCCTCCAGCAAGGAGTTTTTCCGTCAATATGGAAACAGTCTTACATAATCCCCCTTCATAAATCTGGAAGCAGGTCTTCTATTGAAAACTATCGTGGTATAGCTAAACTCTCTTCTATCCCGAAATTGTTTGAAGCTATTGTTACCAATCAAATGACTTATCCGATTTCCTCAATAAGAGCAAATTGCCAACATGGCTTCTGTAAGGGCAAATCAACCATTACAAATTTACTTGAATTTACGACCCATGTTTCAAATGGGTATAGGGAATACATTGATACTGATGTTATATATACCGATTTCAGTAAATCATTTGACAAAGTATGTCACTCTTTACTCATCCGTATACTAGATCTGCTTGGTTTTTCAACCTGGTATCCTCTGTTGGATGTCTTCTTATCTCTCCGGTAGGACGCAAAAGGTAGTTTTTAAAAATTTTCATTCTGGGATCATCGATGTTTCCTCGGGAGTTCCTCAGGGCAGCCACCTCGGACCGATTCTGTTCCTGCTATTCATAAACGACATTTCTACAGTAGTAAAGTATTCTAAAATATTGATGTACGCGGATGATGTTAAACTTTTTAAGACTTATGCCTCGGCTGAAGAAAGATCCTTGGTGCAGCAAGATTTGGACAGCATAGTCAATTGGCGCAGCATTAATTATATGCCGCTTAACCTTAACAAATGTAAATTCATGTGCTTTTCTCGACGAACCATTCAGCCGGCCTCCTACAAAATAAATAACTACGTCCTAGAACATGTAAACAGTTTTGTTGACCTGGGTGTTGGTATGGATTGTAAACTCAATTTTAAATTTCATATTAGTTCCACAGTTAATAAAGCAAGGGGTGTACTGGCTTTTGTAAAGCGTTGGTCAAAGGAATTCCGCGACCCGTATATAACTAAAACACTTTTTACTTCATTGGTAAGACCAATACTGGAGTATGGTTCCATAGTTTGAAATCCTCGTTATCAGGTCCACTCAGACCAACTAGAGTCAATACAAAAACAATTCTTACTTTTTGCTTTGAGAAATCTTCGATGGGATTCGCCATACAATCTTCCCCCTTACACCAGTCGTTTAAAACTTATTAATCTTCCTACTCTTTCGAGTCGTAGAGAAATGTTAGGTATAATATTTTTGGTAAAATTAGACGATGGATGGATCTTAGGTCCATTTCTTCTAGAGCAAATTAATTTTAATGTACCCTCCCGTGCAACGAGAAACTTTAAACCACTTTTCTTGAAACTATGCAGAACTAACTTTGAGTTGAATGAACCGTTTCGGGGTTTATGCCAAGACTTTAACAATCATTTCAGCACCTTTGATGTATCGGACTCACTTTTTATAATTAAAAGAACTATTCTATCCTCTCTTAATAGCAGCTAACGATCCAATTTTCTTACTTTGCATTTCTCTTACTTTGTATTCGGCTGATGAATTCTTATTCTGTAGCTGAGCAGCTTGGGATCTCGACGCTTAACAAGCTTTCTTCTGTCACGACTCGGCACCTAAGATTTGTATATTTAAAAAACATCCTTACGTTATGCGGATTGAGCCCCTCGTGTCGGTTGGGCGGGAAAGTGGGTTTCCGTTGGGTTATAATAATAATAATATCTTGTATAAGGTTCAGTCGAGCGTATTGTGCAAAAGACTCAAGCTCACCGTCAACGAACTGATTGGACCTTATCAGTGTGGCTTTAGACCTGGTAAATCTACCATCGACCAGATATTCACAATACGCCAGATCTTGGAAAATACCCGAGATAGAAGAATCGACACACACCATCTTTTTGTCGACTTTTAAGCCTTCGACAGCACGACAAGAAGTTACCTTTATGCCCCAATGTCTACATTTTGTATCCCGGCAAAACTTATACGGCTATGTAAAATGGCGTTGAACAACACCACCAGATCCATCATGATTCGGAAGGACCTCTCCGAGCCAATTGATACCAAACGAGGTTTCAGACAAGGTGACTCTTAGTCGTGCGATTTCTTTAACCTAATGCTGGAGAAGATTATTGGAGCCGCAGAGCTAAACAGGACAGGCACCATCTTTTATAAGAGTGTGCAATTTCTGACGTACGCCGACAACATTGACATCATCGGCCTTAACAACCGCGCAGTTAGTTCTGCCTTATCCTGGATAGAAAAGCAAAGCGAATGGGTCCGGAGTTGAACGAGTGCAAGACGAAGTATCTCCAGTTATAAAATAGACAGTCGGTATATTCTCGCCTGGGATCTAACATCACTGTTGACAGTTATAACTTTGAAAAAGTAGAGGACTTCGTTTATAAGGGAAAGCATTAACATAACAGCGTCAGCCTTAAAATCCTACGCAGAATAGCTCCAGCCCTGAAGGTTTTTGACGCGGTACCCGCTGGTGGTGGCCGAGAAAAAGGAAGACCTCTTCTGCTATTGAAAGACCAAGTGGAAAAAGACTTGGCTAGACTTGGGATTTTCAATTGGCGCCAGTTAGCAAGATATAAGGACAGCTGGTTTGTTTATTGACCTCGGCTAAAATCGCTTAGGCGGTTGATGCGCCAATTAAGTAAGTACGTTTATAATTGAATCATGCTGCTTACATTCCAACGACGAGTAGAAAATTGGGTTGTCTAAGTTCGTGCATATATCAATTATATTTCTTTATTAATCTCGAAAGAGATGAATACAACAATTTGAACAAAATATGTGTTCAAAACAAAACGACTTGAGATCAACTTCAAGAACATGGTTGCAATTCATGGCATCGTTAGTATTCGTAAATCGCACTAAAGTTGACAAAAAAGTTATGAAAATAAAATTCATGAATAATATTCAGCAAAATATATAATAATAATTCTTTAATCATAAGAACACTTCTTATAATAATAAAGTAAAGCAATTCCACATACATATGTTCCAATCTGGTATTTTGTATTATCAGGGCTGAGGCGAAACTGATTGCTATCTGAATCAGAATTGATTCTTGTTGTTAATTTAATATTATCATGAGCCAACTTAAGCAGATCGCATTTCGACACCATGTTTGTTTGCTGTCAATTGAAGCGAAATTTTAATAAAGAGGGGAACAAAACAAGAACCCCGAAAAAGTGATGTGATTGAGTGTTATGAATAATTCTGATCATAACAAGTGTTGAGAACATGAATCTCATCACCTTCGATTAGCAATAAGTATTCGATTAATTCAATGTACTTGCTAAATTCTTTTATTAAATTCATTTATTTTGCGGGCGGCCGGCAACCTTATTGCAAACTGTAATACGTTTCATATCTTTGCTTTTGAAAGCGGTACCAGACATCCGCATTTGAAATACTTTTCTCTCCTTTTAATTATTCGCACCGTGACCGCCACCGCAACCACATCATTATTCATACCTTTACTTTCATTGCCATCTGGGATATATGTACATACCATATGTACTTATATATACATATGTACATAAAATTTATTGTAGCATTACTTGAATTCGAAATAAAAGCAAATTTATATTGTAATAGTTCATTAACTCTAATGACTATTTTCATTTCCTCTGTTAATCAGTGCACTCGGCACTAGCATATGTATATTCAAATTTCGAGCCACAGCCTCGAACATGGTCCTTACGATCCAACGAGAAGAATTGGCAACCTCAAGTTGCAAAAGTAATCATTAAACACACCTCAGCAGCAGCCATTCTAAAGCTCTGCTGCGTCACCTACTCAGTCGATTAAGAATTTTTGAAGAGTGCGTTTGTCCGGTCACGCGAAAATTAAATTTTTACAAAGTGCGGTAAAAGTTAAAAAAAGAAAAAAAAAATTGAACAGAAAGTGCGTTAAAATTAAAAAAAAAAAACAAAGTTGAACGAAAGTGTGTAGGTGCGTATCGAAAAAAAAGTGCGTTACAATTTAAAATACAAGAAAAGAAATTTAAACAAAAGTGCGTTACAAGTTGAAATAAAAGAAAAGAAAATTAAACAAAAGTGCGTTACAAGTTGAAATAAAAGAAAATAAAATTAAACGAAAGCGCGTTGCTATATATTAAAAAACTAAAAGTGCGTCAAAAATTACAACTAATGTGCACACGCTAATGTGCCTAAAATTGCAAAAAAAAACAAGGTGATAAACTAAAAATCAAAAAAAAAATTTGTTCGCTCAAGCTGCGCACAAGGTGTGTAAAACCAAAAAACAAAAAAAGGAAGCAATTGCGTAGAAAATATAGTAACAAAAAAAAAAAAAAAAAGGTGTGAATAAAATCAAAAGAAAAAAAGTGTGAAAATATAATACCACCCTCATACAAAAAGGTACAGCCACACTACGGTAACCAGCAACAACAATAAAAACCCAAGCAACAGCTAGCACTACAACAACAACAACAGCCCAAGCAACAGCGAGCACTACAACAACAACAACAGCCCAAGCAACAGCGAGCACTACAACAACAACAATACAACTTAGCAAAGTACAGGTGGTACAAAAGGATCGGTACTGTAAGTGCAAAAACATATACTTACACATACATATGCACATATACGCTTATACCCATACGAAATTTAAAACCCATATATTTCCACTTTACATGTTCATATGTACGTACATATTTTTTAACGGATATCTAAAACGGGTCAGATAATTCCTCCGTAACAATATACATATTCTTAAAATTCTCAAAAATATCCGTTAATTTGCATATACATATGTACATACATATGTTCATTAACATACATACATATCCCTCATTTTATCACTAAGTCCCGAATTTCTCATCGGGCATCTAAGGCTTTACCAAACGGTACTTTTTAAACTGCCAAATTTTTTGACGCTAAAAATTCGCGTAAATAATTAAACACCTCATGGTACATACATATACACACATACATATATATAAATTCGCAGTTTCCCCATCTAGAAAACCGCGGAAAAAAATATTATATACTTATATACATATATAGTTGTTCTCATTCTCTCTTCCGAATTTCATTTTCACATATAAAAGTACCGGTGCTTTAAAATTCTCGCGCGTGCAAATATTCACGACCATACATACCTATATCCCATAATAAATAATTCTCCGCTACCGTTCAGTCACAGAGTAAACGCACTTGCTCTCCACTTTGGCGTATATATGTACATATATACACAAATCCATAAGTACAAGCGACAACACGGCTTTGGTTTGCACTTAGACGCGCTAAGGGTGCGTACAGAGTGGCCGCTTGTTGCCGAGCCGAGCCGACTGACGCTTATTGCGAGAACTTGTTCATGCGAGAAACAAGTTTGAGTGTGCATAGTAGATGCGAGAATCAGCGCTGATATTTTATCTATTATTTGTGTTTTATGTATGTTTGTATGCATTTGGGTTTGTTGTTCATTCGTGTTTGTGAAATTGAAGTGAAAAGATATGGATTCGTCAGATGATGAGTATTTAGCTTCGGCTACTGTTTTAAAGTATTTTATCAATAAAAAATGATTATCAATAAAAAATGCCATTAAATGATGAATAACAGCATATAATTATTGATTTCACTTTTTCCAAAGAATTTTATGTCCAAAACTAGCTTTTCGTAGAATAAACAATGTTTTCGGCGCTGAAATACGCTTTGGAACTGTTTTCTCGCATTCAATCAGCTTTGCGCTCTGACCAGCTCGGCGCCCACTATGACCTGTTCGCGCTTATTTGTACTAATTTGTATAGTACCAGTTTTCTCGCATTGGTTCTCGCAATAAGCGTCAGTCGGCTCGGCTCGGCAACAAGCGGCCACTCTGTACGCACCCTAAGGCAACACAAAGCTAAGTTTTAATTGAAAAAAAAAATATATACATATGTATCTATACATACGTTTATATATACGCATATATATACATATATATATTTTAAACATACATCCATATTACCTCACAAAATCTCATATCCCATTACTTATATTATATATTTTATATTTGATATTCTCACGTCTTTAAACAACTTCCTCCTCCCTATATCCCAACAAAACAAAATACTCGTAAAATTTTTCAAAACGACCCACCCTATTATTTTAACCAAAACTACGTCAGCACATGCAGCCATATACATATATACATTCAGTATCTACATATTTACATACATACGTAGATAAGTGCAATTCTCTCACTCGAATATAAGCTGATCTAGCAAATACATATTCGTATACCTCCTTTTTTAATTTCTCATCTCTCTCAGCTCAGCTTTTCAAATTATATTACATCTAGTAATTGTGCACACACATACATACACGTGTACGTAATAATAAGCTCCGCCCATTCTCTCACTCTCACTGCTTATATACTACACTTAGTCGTGTTAAGGTAGTACAGCGGGACGAAACAGTACAAAATCACAGTGGGACAAGACGTTTTAAATATCACTCAAATTAAACTAAATTATATTAAATTAAAAATTAACGTGACTAAATAAATTAAAGATTTAATAAATTAATACATTCGAAATAAATTAAAATAATTATTTTTTTCACCCATTCTGAAAAAAAAATACCCATTCACAAATTTCCATATTTTACTTGCTTTTATTTAATTTTCTCACATTATGGAAAACAAAACATCAGCTCATACCTCTAAAATGGATTCAAATACAAGTCTTCAGGCTTTCATCTTCGAAAGCGACAGATTGGAGGCATTTTACTTAACTTGGTCAGGCACACTGGTATCTGACCACACAGAATCCCTTCTCAAAGTGAAGACACAACAGCTCGAAAGACTATGGGAATCACTCGTTGAAAGCTACAGAGGAGTTTCTCTCTCCGGCGATCACGATGATTCAATTAGCTCAATTGAGAAAAAATATACGAAATGCTCAGAGAGTTATGAAAATTGCTTAGCTCAGATTCTAGATGCTCAGCAACTTTTACAACCCACAGCACACTCCCGTAACCCCGCAAATTCTTCCACTAGCTCAGAAGGTTATCTCAAGGTACCACCGTGTGACACCGAAGTCTTTCACGGTGGGTACGAAGACTGGCCAGCCTTTCGTGATATGTTCACGGCAGTCTACGGTAACCATCCCAAGCTGACACCAGCTCAGAAGCTATACCACCTGCGACAAAAAACCAGAGGCCAAGCTGGGCAATTGGTGAAGCAATACACCGGCGAAAACTGACATGGTCATCGGCAGTGACATCACACCCCAAATTCTCCTGGAAGGGCTTCAGCACAACATTCACCGGACCTTAGTAGCACAGAGCACGATATTCGGATGGATACTCAGCGGCCCCGTCAGGGAACAAGTCTCAGCGTTTTCCACTCAGAAGCTCCACAACCGGAACTCAGCTCACTACTCAAAAGGTTTTGGGAGCAGGAGGAGATTGAAGTCACACAACCCAGGTCAGTAGAGGATGAGTTCTGCGAAAAACTCTACAAGATCACGACCACCAGACGGGAGGACGGACGCTACGAAGTCAAACTCCCCTTTAAGCCCGGTTTCCCGGACTCTATCACTCCCGCCCAGCAGCACAGCAGCAATAAGTCAGCATAAAAAGGACTCTGGAGAAAAAACCGGAATTACGCGATAAGTACTCGGAAGTGCTGAATGAGCACTTAGAGATGGACCATATGGAGCCCTCCACGCCCATGGAAATTATCAAAAATGGAAAATATCTCTCTTTCTATTTGCCCCATCACGCAGTCCAAAAACCCGACAGCAAAACAACAAAAGTGCGAGTCGTATTTAACGCATCCAAAATCTCACATTCAGAAAACTCTCTGAATGACGTACTGCTTACAGGCCCAATACTCCAAAACGACTTGACCGCTATAATCCTCAAATGGCGTCTCTACAAGTTTGTTTTCAATGGCGATATAGAAAAAATGTATCGCCAAATTCTCGTTTTTAAAGAACATCAAAATTTTCAAAGAATTCCCTTTCGGAAAGCTCCCCACCTGCCAATCGAAGACTTAACGTTAAAAACCGTCAGTTTCGGTGTTAACTGCGCCCCATATCTTGCAATTCGCCAACGATTGCCAAGAAAGATTTCCTGTCGCCAAAAACATCATTCTACACGAAACATACGTAGATGATGTACACTCCGGCGGACACAACATACAGTCCACTATAAACTCAATGACCCAAACTATCGAAGCTTTGAAATCGGCAGGCTTTACACTCAGGAAATTAACCGCGAATCACCCGAAGATTCTCGAGTTAACCCCAGACTCTGATGTTCTAGATACTGAATTTCTCAAATTCCAAAATACGAGTTCCACTAAAACACTCGGAATAAGATGGAATGCCCTAGAAGACTCGTTCTCTTACTCATACGGTAGAGACCCGCATCAAAATCAAGCACAAAGCGACAAATATTGTCGGCTGTAGCGAAACTTTTCGACCCGGCAGGATGGCTATCGCCAGTAATGATCCTTGCCAAAATTCTCCTCCAAGAACTCTGGTTAGAAGGAACCGACTGAGACGAGCACGTGAAACCCTCGACTTTCCACAAGTGGAACACATTTCGCGAAAGCCTTCACGCAATAAACTCTATTAAAATTCCCTGGTGGGTGCAGTTCACACCAGATAAACGCATACAATTGCATGGTTTCTCGGACGCTTCCGAAAAGGCATTTTGTGCTTGCGTTTATATAACTGTGCAACACGAAGAAAACTCTGTCGCTACTCACCTTTTAGTTGCAAAAACCAAAGTTGCCCCCTTGCAAACGATAAGCTTGCCATGGTTAGAGCTCTGCGGCGCTGTATTGCTGTCAAAATTGATCTCTTATACCCGTTCCCATCTCAACCTGCCACCTCACGAACCGACACTCTGGTCAGACTCCTCTATCGTGTTGGCTTGGCTCGAGAAATTACCCCATACATGGAAAACGTATGTGGCCAACCGGATCACTCAGATCCTCCAAAATGTCAGCAACACTACTTGGCGACACGTGCCAAGTGGAGACAACCCAGCAAATTTAGGAACTCGTGGATGCAAGCCACAAGATTTAGCAGAATGTTCTCTATGGTGGCACGGGCCAGAATGGCTCTCCAAACCATCCACGTTTTGGCCCAAAGCAGCCCCCTCTAACGCATCGCCACCGGAACAGAAAAAGACATACACTCTTCACACGGTAGACTGCCCAGATATTCTTGATAGATTTTCCTCATTCTCACGAGCTTTACGAGTTGTGTCTTATATATATCGGTTTATCCACAATTCACAAAAATCTCGAACTCCCACTTCTTTAGCACTCACTCAGGAGGAGCTAAATTTAACCAAAATAAGATTAATAGCCATAACTCAACGCAAATATTTCGCTAACGAAATGAATGCCCTGGAGTCCTCAAACTCCATTAACAAAAAAAGTTCATTATTAACCTTGAACATAATGCTGGACAAATCAGGTGTTCTAAGAGTGAATGGTCGTTTAGCTTACGCCGCTCTTAGTTATAATGAACGCCATCCGATAATTATTCCCGATAACTCAAAATTTTGCTCACTGCTGCTAGACTTCCTCCATAAGACTTTGCTTCACGCTGAAAAACAGCTGATGGTACGCATGGTGCAGCAAGAATATTATATACCTCGACTAAAGCAGAAGGTAAAAGGGTGCATCTTCCACTGTAAGACTTGCACAATATATAAGCAACGAGCGAACAACTTACTCTGTACTTCGCTGGGCCATTTATGGTAAAAACGTCCCCCTTCCGAAAAGCTCCCTATATCAAAGCCTACGTTTGCGTTTTTGTATGTTTTTCCACAAAAGCTGTACATTTAGAGACATGCACCGATTTAACCACGGAAGCATTCAAGGCCGCATTTACTCGATTCGTAGGTCGGATTACCCCACAAAATCATGCCCGATAATGGAAAAACATTTATCGGAGCACAACGGGCGCTTCAGCGAGATTTCGCCCAGTTCCTCAAAGAAGCGGCGTCTGATGTAGCAGAAAAATATGCGGTACAAGGACTCTCTTGGCAGTTCATACCACCTTACGCCCCGCACATGGGTGGTTTATGGGAAGCCGCCGTAAAAAGCTTCAAGACCCACTTCACCAAGGTCGCGGGAAACCACAAATTCACTTTCGAAGAATTAACCACTCTTCTCATTCGAATTGAAGCTGTGCTTAACTCACGCCCTCTCTCCCCCATGTCACAAGACCCAAACGACGTACTTGCTCTAACGCCAGGCCATTTCCTCCGCGGCGCTCATTTAGTTTCTCTACCAGAACCGAATGCCAAAAATTTATCTCCTACCACGAAATGGCAAAAATTAAAGGTTCTCCACCACCAGTTCAGCTCCCGGTGGAGAAACAAATACCTACAAGAATTGCACAAAAGATACAAATGGAAACACTCGCAACGGAATATAAGCGAAGGAGACCTGGTGGTAATCAAGGACGATCTTCTTCCCCCATACGACTGGCGACTTGGTCGAGTCACCAAACTCCATATAGGGGCTAACCAACATGTGCGGGTGGTAGATATCCGTACGCAAGCTGGCATAGTTACCCGTAGTATTACAAAACTTTGCATTTTGCCCTCAAATTAATTATCAAACTGCCCATATTATTCTCACACTCCCTTATATGAACACTTCCGCCTCAGGCTCATGCTCCTCATATTCACAACAACTAATCTCGTTGCTTGAAATTCTCTTCCACAGATACCCCGTCAGCATGGAAGCCAACCAATGTCGCTTGTGCTGCCGGTTCCACAGTCTACGTTTTTGCCACGCCTTCATCGCGATGACGCCGGAAGAAAGGTATGAGTCGGCAAAGGTGCACCGCTTCTGTGTGAATTGTTTAGCTACATCTCACACCACCGGAGCCTGTAGTTCCCCTGACAGCTGTCACCGCTGTGGCAAAGCGCACCACACACTGTTACACAGCTCGACATCACCACCACCAGAGATGCGTCGCCTCGAACCTCGCCGGCAAACGGATAACCGCGGAGTAGCTTCGACCAGCAGAGCGATCCAGAAGAAGAAGCAGACACCGGGCCGCACGTCAGCCCAGCGGCGCATCCGCGACCTGTTCAGTAAAGCAGCATCAACTTTGGAGAAGCTGCAATAACTACTCAATCTCGCTCCGGCGCAGGCGGGCCGGCATGTTGAGAACATGAATCTCTTCACCTTCGATTAACAATAAGTATTCGATTAATTCAATGTACTTGCTAAATTCTTTTATTAAATTCATTTATTTTGCGGGCGGCCGGCAACCTTATTGCAAACTGTAATACGTTTCATATCTTTGCCTTTGTAAGCGGTACCAGACATCCGCAATTAAAATACTTTTCTCCCGTTTAATTATTCGCACCGTGACCGCCACCGCAACCACATCATTATTCATACCTTTACTTTCATTGCCATCTGGGATATATGTATGTACATACCATATGTACTTATATATACATATGTACATAAAATTTATTGTAGCGTTACTTGAATTCAAAATAAACGCAAACTTATATTGTAATAGTTCATTAACTCCAATGACTATTTTTATTTCCTCTGTTAATCAGTGCACTCGGCACTAGCAAATATTCAAATTTCGAGCCACAGGCTCGAACAACAAGATTTGTAAAGTAAAATTAGCAAAAAGTGTTTATGGAGTTTGATTTTCTCGTTAGAAAGTGTTTTACACAAGCCAATTGCAAAAAAAAACACCACGAATATGGAAACAAAGAATAAAGTGAAAACAAAACGAAAAACTTCAAATAAATTTAAAATACACTGTTGCCTGATTGCGTGATCTTCAGTAATTGGTTCATGTATTATTATGAAATCCAACAGAACTTAATTTATACTTATCAAATCAGTCGTAATTAAATTCCTATAATTCAATTTCGAAAAGCTTTTAGAGCGCTATTATATTTGTTCTGATTCTAATAGCAATCAGATTTCCCAGCAGCCCTGGCACAAATAATAAACTGTAATTACCTATTCGATTTAGTATCGTTTGTAGATTGTAAGAGTTAAATTGGTTTGCAAAGGTGGAAGTGGTTTGTAGATTTTTTCACTTTTCCATATCATCACTGAGCTTTTAACTATAACTCAACATCTTGACACCCTTCATATTATAAAACTACTTGCTAATACCTTTACTTTTAGACCCCACATGTAAGATTCTGAATATTTTAAAAGAAAGCTTTACTATAGCAATTAATGCAATGGGTGAAAAAATTATGTTTTTTGTTAAATTAAAAAATTTTGACAAACGAAACTAATAGAAAACAAGAACAACTACTAATATTATATTTTTGCATTATGAAAAATATATTTGCAAATTTTTATATATTTGGAATTTCTATTGCTGGTCGCGTTTGCTGTTAGCATCAATTTGACCCAAAATATTTAATATCACAGAATGCATCCAAATTTTATTTACTGCCCCAGTCTAGCATATTTTATAATTGCTTCTTTTATAATTAGTGGTGGAAGTGGTTTGTAGATTTTTTCGCTTTTCCATATCATCACTGAGCTTTTAACTATAACTCAACATCTTGACACCCTTCATATTATAAAACTACTTGCTAATACCTTTTCTTTTAGACCCCACATGTAAGATTCTGAATATTTTAAAAGAAAGCTTTACTATAGCAATTAATGCAATGGGTGAAAAAATTATGTTTTTTGTTAAATTAAAAAACTTTGACAAACGAAACTAATAGAAAACAAAAACAACTACCAATATTATATTTTTGCATTATGAAAAATATATTTGCAAATTTTTATATATTTGGAATTTCTATTGCTGGTCGCGTTTGCTGTTAGCATCAATTTGACCCAAAATATTTAATATCACAGAATGCATCCAAATTTTATTTACTGCCCCAGTCTAGCATATTTTATAATTGCTTCTTTTATAATTATAAAAACAAAATCATGTTCAAAAAATTTTAGACTGTAGTGAACATCAAAGTTTACAAAAGGCGTAACTCAGAAAAATACAAAAGCAGGTTCATATTGAAACAATATAAATATATATGTATATTTCAAAACCATCTTAAGGAAAAAACAAAACCAAAATTAAAAATGCTTACTTAGTCCTTTTATGATATATGTACATAAACAAATTTGCATTCGCGCAGTAACGTCTAGCAGTACTTTCTGAATATTTCAGTATCGAAAATTCCTCAAGAAATTAAATAAGATTGGAGAGTTAGTTACTTTTCACTTTTTAGTGTCTATTGAATGACTCTCCTAACGTCAGATGTCAGTTAATATGTTTACTACTTATTTATTAACATTAACTTATATTTTATGCAACTCTGTCAGTACTTAGTAGTTTTATGTACAACCCTTCTATGAAAATCTGCTCTAAAATCAGGTGATCTCAGCTGTGAGCTATTTCCTGTGTGCTAATTTTTATCTTGCTTATAGACCTGTACGATTATATTCTTGCTTGCCTCTCACTGATACTAAAAAGTCACTGTTCACTGCAGTGACAAAGTAGTAGTAACTGTGAAAAAGTAGCAGTAGCTGCCACAATCCCCGTCACGGCTAGCGAACTAAGTCTGTCAAGAACAATAGCATCGCTGCATGGTGGAGTCTGTGAAAAAGCAGCAGTCGCAATTACTCTTGAATACAGACCCCGTAAAAATTTGGTATTAGGTTTATTAGTTATTGACGGGGTAAATTGTAAACCCATATATTTTGAGGTATTTTAATTAAATATATCTGAATTTCTGTAAATTTTGTTATTGAGGCATTTATGTATGTACGCATTTTACTTTTAATAATATCTAATAAATTCAAACGGACAAGTATCTATGCACCAGATTGTTTTGCTATTTTGAGAGTCGGAAAAGGTTGTGTTAACACTTTCTCAGACGTGGCTGTGGAAGGCGAAGCGGAATGGAATTACAGCGCTTATCAACACAGACTTTATAAAAATAATGATTTAATTGCAAATATCAAGTATTTTCATATTTATGTCTATTAGATATGTACTCAAAATTGGGTAAGGGTTTCATACATTTTTAGGTTTTTTTTAAAACTATCTTAACGCGCAAAAAAGTATTTGTATTTCGGAAACTCCAATACTGACAATGAGGTAGTGGATTTGCAATGAGAAAAGCTTGGGCATTTAGAGTGAACAATATGTAAGAAATTTAAAACTGAAGTGGTCGCGCGTTCCAAATTATGGGTCAATCACTTAACTGAGGGAGTACTAGTCAAACTATACGAAAGAACAATGAAATAACTTTGATTGGAGAGAAAAAACTAAACATCTACTTTTGAAATTAGATCTCGTAATAGGGATGTTTTTTTCAGACATGTGGTTTTTAAGAAGAAATACAACGAATATAATTTAATGCTATGGCCAAGATTTTAACTTTATTATAAACATAAGGGATTGCCATTATGTTTTAAAAATGATTTTGGGCAAGTGACCGCCGCGCCTGGTTCGAATAAATACAAGCCGAGAAATATATTTTCGCCCACTTTTGGCACCAATTGGGGCCGTATGTCAGCAATAACGCGCCAAAATGACCAACTCAGAAAAATATATTGCCTCATTGAAAACCACACGTTTTAAAAAAATAGAGATCAAACTAAATACGTAAAT
Organism: Philophylla caesio; assembly: GCA_963971545.1. NCBI lineage: Eukaryota > Metazoa > Arthropoda > Insecta > Diptera > Tephritidae > Philophylla > Philophylla caesio. Next base: position 56,775,947 of record OZ020604.1, on the reverse strand, counting down.
ATAAAAAAAAAACTACTACATAATCTTTTGTTTATTAAAGGGTTGAAGAACACCCAGTGGGCGACGCCTTCTTTTCTATTAGCCTCGATTAAGTTGAATTAAATTTTTTTAAAGTATCATTCAGCCCTATTCAGCATTTCTATTACGATGCCGCAGTCCGCTTCGCACCAATTTGAATTTTGTATTCCGAGTTACGATTGAATCGAAAGAAAGATCGGCAACTTTTTCGAGATCAGTAGTATGTCCTAGACACGCTTGCGGAAAAAACTCAATCAAGTAGGGGCATGTCACCGGTTGTGGCCATAGTTTTGCCTTTTTAGCCATAACTTTTGGCCAAAGAATACTTATGTAGACACAAATATGGGTGCGAAAATAGAATAGTTATATGAATTTTTGTAAAACAGTAGTTTTCGACCACCGAAAATTTTGTCACCGGTTATAATACCTTTGACATTGAAAAATATGAAATGAAACTTCACATAACTTTAAGAAAAGAATATTTTATTAACTTTTAAAGCTTTCAGTAGCATAAATAATAAGAATAAGTATAGCCATTAAGCCGTCAAAAATTTAGAAATATGAAAATAGCAAATAAATGAAAATTAAATTTAAAAATGGCTTTGATGTGTGCATTGAAACCAAAGTTTGTGAACGGCATAACTAAAAAAAAATCCGTAAAAATTAAGAAAATTTTTTTTTCTGACGATTAAATATTTTTTCTCAATTACATGCGGACAATTGGGCACTTCATTTTTAGAATTCAGGTTATAACAAAAAAAACAAGAAAAAAAATGTTTTTGCATAAAAATTTTGCAAAATTGTCCCCTCTCCCTCCCGCGGGCTCTTGTGCATACATACTGTACACAGTGGCGGATCCACGGGGGGCGGGGTTTTCGGGTCCGGAAACCCCGCCCCCCCCATGGGATCATATACTTTCAAATTTTATGCTTTTATTGGGCATGTTGGTGAAGTTGAAACACAAAATTGTTAATAAAAATTCGTAATTTATTGAATGTTTTACACAAATTTTAATTTATTTTCGAATAATAAATGCAATAGAAGATAATTACGAAGATAATCAATATGACCGATCAAGAAAAAATATATGATCCACAAACGGTTCTAGTCACTCCTAAATTTTCGAGGTTTTTCAAAAAACTTTCTGAGAATTTCGTCTTCAGTCAAAGTTATGCGATGATGAATGTTCAAAGATGCAAGACCATTGAGACGCTCCTGACCCATCGTGTTTCTCAGATAATCTTTCATTCTCCTCAAAGTCGAAAATTATCGTTCTGGAGTTGCTGTGGTCACGGGTATCACCGCCAAAACTCGTAGGATTTTGTTGACGTTTTTGAAAGTTCTGCCATTTATGATCTGCAAAAATTCCTTCTATTTAGATTTTCAATGGATATTATTTATTTTACTTTGTTCCAAATTGCACCAAAAAAATCTCTTACTCAATTAATTGTCAATAAGTCGTCTATTAGTGATTTTTCTCTGATTCTTTTAAATTAAAAAATTTTGTTTTGAAATTAAATAGAAAATAAATGATAATCTATTAGTATTATAATCAATCAGATTTTTTGGTACAATATATGAGAAACCTGGCATTATTTTTTAGCCAAAAATTATCTGAATGCATCAAGTGCATTTTCGATGTTTTGATTGCAGATCCGTTGTCTCCACATTTTGACTTCTGAAATGAAATTACTCTCGGAACAATCCAGTATTTCTTCGTAAAATTGGTAGAGGCTTGCACATTTCTTCTCGTCGAATTCTTGTTTGAGGAATAGCTGTCCAAAACTTTGAAAAACTGTTTTGTGTTTTTCGAACCGACTCTGAAGATGAGAAATGTAGGTGTCGAGAAATGGGATGAAAAATGCGATTTTGTAATACTCTTCAACTGTTTTCGCTTCAACGTTGCAACGATTTTTTTGTCGACTGAATCGACGTGGCATTTTCATTTCAATCTCGTACTCCGAACAAATTTCAGAAACTTTTTGATAAACAATGTGGAAGCATGAATCCACGTTTTCACGCTTTTCCTTGAAGTCGTTCAAAGCATCATCAGCCAATTTCGTGGCCTCTCCCAGATCTTGATTTTTCAATTGCAATTCTCGACTCAATGGCAAAACGATGGAATTAATTGATTCCATAATATGACAGGAAAGTTGGAACTCGATTGTGAAAATCGCTGTCAAAAGTTGAGATGCTGCCCGTGAAGTTTCTCGATCCTTCCACGTTTTTATTTCTTCCAACGCTTCAATAACAGCCGGTTGAAGTTCGACGTATCTTGATACAGCTTCATGAGACTGAGCCCATCTTGTAGGACAAATGGACTTCAGTTTTTCTTTTCTTCGCTCACTTTTCTCTGTCATTTTTGAAATTTCGTTCTTCAAGATGCTTTGTCTCTTGGGCCAGTGAAAAAATGCTTGAATTGCTCCGATAGTTCCCAACACGTTTTTGAAACCAGATACTTCGCAAGCTGCATTGATGGTCAAACTGAAGCTGTGTGCGGCGCAATGCATATAAATTGCGAGAGGAAAATGAGACCTCAAATAAGCCTGTGCTCCATAAAATTCGCCACTCATTGCCGGAGCTCCGTCGTATCCTTGGCCGTACATGAATGAGCAAGCCACGCCGATATCGGTCAGATAATTCCTGATGGAATTTGCCAGAGCTTGTCCAGAAACGTCAGTGACGGGAACGAATCCGAGGAAATCCTCACAAATATTTGTTTGTGAATCCAAGTATCGTGTGCAAATGGAAAACTGCTCTATGCTTGAAATGTCAGTCGATTCGTCGGCTAAAACTGAGAATCCTTCCGATTGATTTATTCGATCATTCTGAATGGTTTTGCTCAAATATGTTGAATTTTTCGGAGCAGACAAAAGGCTTTTCTTGAGTGTTTCGTCCTCTTCAGCTCGATACCGTAAAATTGCACGAAAGTTTCCTTCGTTCGAATATTTTCCATAAGTTTTATCATCCGCGTCAGGTTCCTCTTCATTATACAAACATCCATCGTCTCTATGGCCACGAAGTGCAATTCCTTGACGTCCACACAAAACTATTGCACTAACTATGGGTTTCAGTCGTTCGTAATTTTCTTCTTTAGTTTTTTCTTTCTGCTGATCGAGTTGTTCATCAATAGATTTAGTTTTGCCAAGCTGAATATCGCGTAAATGTTCAAAAGCAACGATGGATTTTTTATGGTAATCAAGTTTTTCTTGGTTCCGAAAAGTTTCTTTCGCGTGCTTCCAAGTGTTGAACGGCTTGTTGATGAGTTTCCCCAGACGTACGTCGCGTATTCCACCGGTTTTCACGCCAAAAGCTATGCAGCACTTACAATATGCGCCATTTTCTTTCGCAGAATATGCCAACCAGTGAGATTCCTCAAGCCATTTTCTTTGAAAAGATAAATTTTTGGCAGTTGATGTCGGGAACGAAAAATTAGCTGGTGGCACCCACGAGTCGTCGATAATGTTCAGGATTTCACTCGCGCTTCTTGTATTTGAAGCATTAGACGTGGCTAGAGCGATGTCGTTTTTGAATGGAAGCAATTCTTGTTTGTTTTGAACTGACGTATCTTCGGAAGTCGATTGTCCTCCAGTCTCCGGTGGATTTTCTTCGAGGTTAAGCTTCTCTGCATTTTCAATCTGTGTCAAAAAAATATGGTTAGCTAAAAACTAATGAGAATCTTCAGTTTTTTTGAAATTATAAATTATATAAAGACATTGTGCAAAAATAGTAGCTTCTCCGATATACTTATCATTTTTTTATTGCAATTTTTCTTACCTGTTTTTCCTTTTTCTTTGTTTCTGGTTCTGATTCTGGATCAAGGCGGGTGAAATAGGAAAACAATGTCCTCTTCATATTGTGAGGCGTGTTTTCTCAGTAAGAGAACTTGAAAAGAGATTTTTCTCACTTGAAATTATACTAACCACTTGTCAACTTCGGCATGTTTACACGTGGTTGTTATGCATATATCTCAAGGAAAAAATGTCTACCTCCCCCCCCTTAAAAAAATTTTGGACCCCCCCTTATTAAAATCCTGGATCCGCCACTGCTGTACATATACATACATATGTACATCGAGCTAACCTCCCCGATACCCTCATCAGCAGAGCAATGTGTATCGAGTAGACGTGTTTGTACAGCGCTGCGATATTATTGAATTTTTTCATAAGTTGCACTGTGTTTTATAAGTTTAAAACAGCATTACCGAAAACTTTCAAATGGAAGTGCGCGGACAACTACGTTGAAAACGAAATCAATTTTTCAGTGCGTAGCCGTCAAGTTTTTGATGTGCAAAAATAACAAAAACCAAGTAGAAGCATAAGCTACAGCGAACAGTTCAGGCGAACAGCTCTAGCATACCCAGTAGGAATTGGTTGGTTCAAAAATGTACTCATCACATCATTTTAAATATTAGCCTTACATTATAGTAAAAAGATAACGTCTTTATGCAGACCTGATCATAAAAAAATTATATGAATTCAAAATACTCCAAATATTCCAAGAAAAATTACTCCAAATGTAATTACACAATGTGACACAGTGTTCTTATAAAATAGTGTGTGAAAATATCGCGAAATTCAAAAAAAGAAGAAAAAGGGTAGCAAAATTTAAGTTTGTTGTGCAAAAACAAGTTAATTTCTTCAGCTTTATTAAGACGCCTATATATCTTTCAAAAGGTCTGAGTTTAAACCGTTCTTAGAATGAAAATCGGTTGTTAATTAGCTAAGATATGGGCTAAGAAGTGCGCAAAAGCACGAAAAATCGGTTTTTTAAGGTTAAGTCGAGATATTGGGGGCGTTTGACAAATTCCAAAATTGGAATCTCGTTCTACTCGATAAGACCTGCAAGAAAAATAACACCACTTCCCAGGTATTTCGACTTCATTCTTTTTTGTAGCCCTGTGTTTTTTAGGAATCAGTTCACGCGAAGGAGTAGAAGGGTGAACACGTACTACTCTGATCGTTAAGTCATATTTATTCGCTTTGTGCTAAACAATAAATGTATACACAAAATATACTTTTTTCTTAACTACGAAAACACATAACTATACACATAACTCTAAACGTGTTAAAAGTTTCAATGATGAAGACGAAATGTCTTCATCTAAAACTCGAAAACTAAACATCGCGGATGTTAATATTCGTGATAATAATGCAAGTAATTTTAACAATTACTACACACCTTTACAAGCGCTGTCAGATGACGAGCGCGAAGTGATTGAAAAAATTAAAAAAGTTGACCTTCCGCCAATAAAAGTAATTGGCCAAAATATATACATATATTTTGTAAAAGACATAATCATTAAAAAAAATATCACCGATTTTTTTGTGAAGAAAATTTCAATAGGAGTTAAAATAATATGTGGAACTGTTGCCGCATTGAACTTAATTAAAATCTTGCTTAAAGAGTGTGCATGCCAATTCTTCACTTATGATACAAAAGACGGTCGTATGTTTATGGACTTTAAAACAAGAGTGAAACAGAGGTCAAAGCAGAATTAAATGCTTTAAATTACAAATGTTTAGAGGTCAAAAAAATCACTAAAAAGTACGTAAATTTCACCGACACCTTGTACATCGTGTATTTTGAAAATGCTTCTGTACGACTACATGTCAAGTCACTCTTCCGCACAATCGTACGTTGGGAATATCAGCGCAAACAAAAACACCAGATCAATAAATGTAGAAAGTGTCAAATGTTCGGGCACGGTAAGCGTGGCTGTAACATTAAAACCAAACGTGTGAATTGCGCGGGAAAGCAGAAACCTCAGAATGTGCAAGCGCAAGTAAAGTGAAATGCGCGAACTGTAACAAAGACCACAAATCCACTTACGTCTCTTGCTAAAACAGAGCTATGTACATGGAAATCAAAAACAAGCTGAACCGTTCCCTCTCCCATGCTGCTTCGGCAACTGTCCGCGCTCGTTCGGCACCGAAATTCACTTACACAGAGAGCAGCTTTCCTACACTAACTACTGGTCAGCAGAAACGTCCAATATGTTCATCGTGGCCTTCGGTCACAAATCGCTAATCTGAGCAACAACAAAATAATATTTTGTTCTCTGAGCAGGAGATTACTCAACTGACGTTTGATCTCGTAGCTAAGTTAAGACCGTGTAAGAGTAAAGAAGAGCAATTCAATGTTATTGCACAATTAGCTATTAAGTATTTGTACTCTTATAAATAATGCCCAGCTCTTATCTAAGTGTATTATTCTGGAACTGTAGAAGTGTCAGGAATAAATTTACAGAAATGTTCAGCTATTTAAAAAGGTATAATATAGACTTGTGTCTACCCTCAGAAACTTGGTTTAAGAGCTCACACAAATTGTTCGACATAAATTATGAGTGTCTTCGAAAAGACAGAGAAAGTGCAACAGGAGGTGGGGTTGCCATCTTAATTCGAAAAGGAATAAAGTATTCCGAAATCCCAATAATAAAAACTGAATTGGTAGAAAACCTTGGGATTGAGGTTAGTGCTAAAAATAATATTAAAATTAAAATACTTAGTATATATTTTCCTGGCTGTCGCAACAATAGCGAAAATAAAATCAAATATAAAAGTGATCTTAAAAGATTGCTTAGCTTAAATGGCAACTTTTTCTTGTAGGGAGATTTTAATAGCAAACATAGGCAGTGGAATTGCTCAAGAGCTAATGTATGGGTCTGAAATATTTGAAATAATGTTAAAGCAAAAATTGTGGAAACGCATTGAAGGTGCAAATTTACTTCCGAATGAGCAATTTGGTTTTAGATATGGCCACAGTCAAGCGAATTTGCAGCCTTGTCCGCAAGAAAATGCATAATAAAAAATCAACCGAAATGGTCTTTCTGGATGCTGAGAAAGCTTTCGATACGGTGTGACATGATGGCTTAATTTTTAAGCTTTTACATTATAAATTCCCTTTATATTTAGTAAAGCTTATGAAAACTTTTCTCACAGATAGACATTTTCGTGTGTATGTTAATAAAATATCCTCTGATCTGCAAATTGTACCAGCTGGGGTACCTCAGGGCTCTGTAATTGGGCCACTATTGTATGTACTGCGCAGAAACTGTCGTTATGCATTCTATGCCGATGATACTGCAATTTTTTCCTCGCATGAGTCATGTCAAACTATAGTAGCAAACCTGCAAGACGTGTTAAAGAAAGCGGCGGAATATTGTGAAAAGTGGAAAATAAAATTAAATGCTAATAAAACAAAAGCCATTTTTTTTACCCGGAAAAGAAGTCAACGTTTTTTGCCAGCAACAAATCTTATGATTCAAAATTATCCGGTAAGCTGGGAAAATAATGTCAAGTATCTAGTAATTTTCTTAGATAAAAAACTAGTTTTTCACGATCATTTTCAGCAGGTAAAAAATAAGGTTAATGTCGCAATTCGAATGTTATATCCTTTAATTAATCGTAAATCAGCTTTATGTTTAGAAAACAAATTATTAATCATGTAGGTCATATTCCAGGCAATTATTTGGTATGGCTGTCCAGTTTGGGGAGTTGTGTTATGTCCGACAATGACTTAATAAATCATCTGTGTACTTAATTGTCAACATCAGTAAATCTTTGAGATTATCCTCATATTAATGTATACATGTTTGTATTTTTGTACTTATATGTATGCATGTACCTATATTTATACTTTCATATCGAAGGTTTTTCGTAGTTTTTTTGAAGCGAACCATATTAAACAAAGTTGAGAAAATTTTGTATACACTGCAACATAATGCTTTAGAATTAAGAAAACTCATATTCTGTGAATTGTGCATTTACTAGATTAATTTATAAAGTTTTTCTACAAATAAAGAATATCTATCTATCTATAATTATTATAGGAACTTTGTTCTGCATGTTCCTAATGGGCCCGCGGACAAGTTTCGGTAGTAGGCAAGGGATTGTTAGTGCGCGCGCGGGAATGTGCAATGCTGAACTGCGCGCCAAACAACAGCTTATCCTTTTCAGCAAAGCAAGACTGGGGAAAGCGTGTCGATTGATAATAGTATTTGTCGACTTGAAGCCAATATACATAGATGCTCAAAAGAAAAGCATTATCGACAACTGTCCGCGTGTATAACAGTGAGTTGACTAGGTAAATTGAAAGCAGAAGGTGAAATATGTTGAAGAGCAAGCCACGAAATCCGAGGCTATATGCGCACCTATACAACAGCTGTGCTCGGATATATATTCATTGAAAGCACAACAACTAGCAGCAAAGAATGTCGTGGAACGCGTAGACAAAGTAGAGCGGGAATGTGTTCAAGTCAACGAATTGCGTACCGAGATGCAATTGTTTAGAGCACAACTTGACGACTGTCAGAATGCAATTGTCTCACCTGACATCATTTTGCGAGGTATTCCGCAAACTGAAAACGAAGATCTTAGAGAGACTTTCGCTCAGCTATGTCGTTTGGTGCAAGAAGTTGCTCCGTCAGTGAGTACTGTTTTTCGCTTGCCCAGTAAGAACAAAAACACAGCTTCCCCTGTAGTAGTAAAGTTGTGCTCTGCTACTGAGCGCTCTTTGATATTTCGAGCAGCTGCACGCTTTCGCAAATTTAAACAGATATCCATACCAAGAATGATAAATTAGAAGATTGCGAGACTTTCGTCCCGTTATCTTTTTGTTTCGGCTTGACAGCTGTGTGACGACATATCATATCAGAATACCAAGTCAAAAGGGAAAAGAAACAGAAAATTCACATTCGCGTGCAAAACCATGAAACAATTAATTAAGAGTTTTTAATAAACGAAGTGTACAGTGGCAAATTGTAGGAACAACAACATGAAACATTTGCATTTTCACATTATTTTAATATTAAAGCGCTATAATTTAATGTTTCTTATCCACTTTTTGAGAATTGTACAAATACAACATAAGCTGACTCAACAACACCGGAATATCACAATTTCATATATTCTAATGTACCAATTGCTTTATATTCGCTAAATTACCGCTGTTTTTTGATGTTTAGTTGTTGGCATGCATAAAACACAAAACTTGTATAAATGCTTCACAATTTCACACTGGTGTGAGGGCGTTTGTGTACGATTTCGACGCCATGTTGGGACTTTAATTTCGCTTCATATTCATATTCTGCACGCTATGACGTAGAAATGTCGCAATCTTCTAATTTATAATTATTGGGCCCATATAGCTGCGCGACATCGGACACCACTCTGACGGATGAGTAGACATGCACGAGAGCCATGCAATTGAAGAGACAAAAACAAATAATGTCTGTAATCTTAATTCGCAGCAATGCCTATGTACGTATTCATTCCAACAGCAATGCAGTGCAAGTATCCAGCAGTGAAGTTCTAAGTCAGATTGCAGCGACTGTTTCGTGAGCGCTAATTTACGCCACTCAATATTGTATATGTATGTATATTATGTTATTAATGTATCTTATGCTTCTATTGTTAGTAATTAATTATGATTATATTTTTCTTTATCTCCTCTCCTTATGCTGTCTCTCTTTACATATCTGACAGAAAAGCTGCATTCATCCTTACTCTTCTTACCTTCCACTGCCTTTTCTCTTGAAATTCAAAACTTCACTTTTAAGCACTCATGACTTTGAAATTTGACGATGGTTGTCGTTCCAGGGACGGAACTTTTAATATGATTCGCATTTTGGGGAAACAAAAGAACGGCATTCACCCAAAATTCCTTAAATGTATCCTCCCCAAAATTCTTTTTTACATTACAGAAGCTATGAATACCATCATAAAAACTGGTGTTTTTCCTGCGTGCTGGAATATAGTTAAAATTATCCCTATCTCTAAACCTTATGGTAATTTTTGACCTATTGCTATATTGCGTTTCCTGTCCAATGTACTGGAGTGCTTAATGCATCGACAAATTAATATTTTTTTGAATCGAAATTCCCTGCTGAGCGCACATCAATCACGCTTCAGGCCTAATAGAAGCTGGGCCACTGCACTTATTAAGGTTTCAGACGATATAAGACAAAATATGGAGAAATATTATGTTACTTTTTTAACTCTACTTGATTATTCAAAAGCATTTCCCACCGTTGACCATTTACTTTTAACTTTAAAGCTAAGAAACTTGTATAATTTCTCGTCACCAGCATTGGACGTTTTAAGATTTTACCTTACCAACTGATCACAAGCTGTTGGTGTGGGTAGTGATCTGTCTGAATTTCTGTTCACGTCTAGGGGTGTTCCGCAGGGGTCATTGTTATTTGTGTTGTATATTAATGACATATCCAATATATTAAAATACTGTGCTATTCATATTTATGCCGATGACGTCCAATTGTATGTGAGCTGTACCTTTTTGTCAATCAATGTCTGTATTCGTAACATAAATTTTGACCTCGAACTGGTAAACGACTAGGCTAAAAAAACGGATTAGTCCTAAACCCAAAAAACCTGCAATGTATTGTTATTAATAGAAGATATTTCAAACTTAACGAACATCCCAAAGTAATTTTAGACAATTCAGTGATCGATTTTGTTGACACTGCAAGAAACCGAGGAGTAATATTTAACAGGACCCTAACATGGAACAATCACATTTCTAGCATAACAGGGAAAACATATGGAATGCTTAGATCATTATGGACAACACAGTATTTCACACCAGTAAAAGTTCGATTGCTGTTGGCGAAAACCTTTCTAATGCCCACATTTTTGTATGGATGCGAGCTGTATGCTAACTGTGATAGTGTGAGCAAGAAAAAACACAACACTATTTATAATAATATCGTCACATATGTCTACGGAATCGGACGCCGTGCAAATATCTCGAAATATGGCAATAAGATATGTGGTACAACGTTTGATAAGCTATTGGAGTTAAAATGCTTCACACTACTTCACAAAATTTTTACCACCCGTGAGCCTATGTATCTCCATGTCCGTTTGCTGTTTCCCCGATCGCGACGAGCACTCCAAATCACTTATATTAAATGTAATTGCCTCATATCCGAACGTCAGTTTTTTGTCTTCGTAATCTGTCTTAGGAACACCTTACCACTAACAGTCAGAAGCACCAGGATCGCTTTGCATTTCAGGAGGAAATTAATGCGGCATTTCACTGAAGCGTAGATGAGGTGGTTAATCGCAGTTTTTATCATTTACTTTCCTCATTCCTATCATCAGTCAATTTCTATTTTCAAATAACTTGGCTCTCTACACCGTTCTTTGACTTCTCCGTTTCTTTTCACGCTGTTCACCTACATATTTCTTATCTTATAATAAATAAATAAATTAATTAACTATTATTATCAATTGTAAAATTGGAAGTAAGTAGTTATTAATTTTCAAAGGTAGTTGCACTTATTCACATAATCCTAGCATCTAACACTAGACATTAAAACCACTGAGTTGTTGTGTTAGATTAAAGCCGAAATTGAAATAAAATAAAATAAATAGAGGTTATGGTAACATAAACAACGAGATTGAATGGTTTTATAGGGTGGCCAAACCGGTGACATTTTCGTGAAGCTAACTTTTTGCTTCAACCTATACACAATAACGTAATAGATTGTTTTACATTTCCAAACAAGATTTTACTCATCTGTTTGCAGTGAGGGAGTGTAATCTGTCACACTTTTTACAAGATATGTATTTATGTACATTAGCGTTGACTAATACGCACGAAACAATGCTACCGAGCGTAGCTCAGCACGAAAACATCGCACATCTGCCCCCTGGCGAAAATTACCCAAAGTTGGCTACAACCGGTGACATTCCCTTACTTTTGCATCGTTATCTCCGCTGAATAGCGTAGTGGCTGCTTTAAGCTTTTTTTTATGGAAGGCAGTTACCGACATGGAGTTGGTGCATATTATAATGTCGGAATAAGTCAGTCAACCGTGTCAAAGTCACTGTCTAACTTTCTCGAAGTCAGGCGTTGTTGTTATTGACCTGCAAACATATCAAAAATCATCATGAAAGTACAAAAAACTAAAAAAAAATTATGATAAGCACTTTTACAACTTTCAACAAGTTTTACTTACATTTCTGTGAAAATTACATTAGACGTGTTTTATTTGACCATCAAAAGCTAATAGCTAAGTCTTTGCCAAATAAAACGTACTTACCTTAATTCATATTTTCGCTTAAGTATAAATTGTGTTGGCAACGCAGGTAAGAACAGTCAGTTTAAATTCAATTTATTTTAACAAATTATCGGAAAATGTAAGTTTGAATTTTTAAATTCATAATTTCATCATCTTCTTCGTTATTTCATGTTGTGAACGCATTACCAAGAAACTAAAACCTAAAAAGTTTCACTCTTGTTTTAATTTTAACTCAAAATATATAATGACCGCTTCTTTTATTTAATTTTCCATTTCATACATTTAGAAGCATTTGTATGTATTTTTGGTTTGTTTACAATTTGTCTGTCAAAAAAGAGTTTATCGGCATTGCCAACTATTCTTTTTTTTTTGCAATAACCCAACTATTGTGAATGAAAAAAAGAATTGAACTGGCAATGTCTCTAGTTCAGTATACAAGCCAAGGTAACTTTCCACAAGGCAATATAATTATGTTGGCTAAGTCTCTCATACAAAAAAAACTAATAGCTTAAATTGGTGGTTAAATAAAACACGGCTATTATAAGACTTCGAGAAAATAAAAATTCAATCAATCTCCGCCAAACAAATTTCAACTTACAAAAGAGTAACTACGATCGCAATGTAGTGTTCATTAAATTGTAAATTTCGATGATTGATCAAAACGCAGAGTACCAATGTTGCCAAAATGCATCGTATCAACTACAATAATTCAAAATATGCATAACGTCAATTACAATAATTCATATTCACCACAATTTTTTAAACCATAATTGATTTATTTTTAACGATCCTTTTTTATTCCCGGTTTCTCTCATGCTTCTAAAATATCTATCACTACGTACACCACCTTTGACTTATTTCCCGTATGCCCGCACAGTGCGAAAGCGATAGAAACGAGTTTTGGGTATTTGAGCATAATTTTTTTAATTCAACGGAATGCACTTCGTTTGTAATGAAAAATATTAATATTTGTTGGAACGATTTTCCGTCATCCCTTGTCAAGTATTCTATGCAAGGTACGTGGATGACTTTATCTGCGTGATCACCAAGGACAATGAAGAGCAGATACTGAAATACCTGAACAAACAACATGTAGGTATAATGTTTACGATGGAAATGGAAAAGAAGGGAACAATAAATTACCTGGATCGGACGATTAAGACAGACAAATTGACCAAAAACTAGGCTTCGAAATTTACAGAAAACCGACAGCTACAGACACCATAATACATAACACATCAAATCATCCTCAAGAACACAAATACGCCGCTATAAGACAACTAACAAACAGACTTGAAAGGAAAGGAGCTAAACACAATATACGAACAACGGATATAAAAAGGTGCTCGTGGATAAATTCAGAAAAATTTATGTAATTCAAAAAAGAAGGGACAGAGAACTAGGCGAAAAAACTTGGACAGTAATGACTTATACAGGAAAAATTACATACAAACTTGCAAATTTTTTCAGAAAGTATAATATCCACACGGCGTTCAAAACTGGAAACAACCTGGGAAGGATACTTAAAAGTAGCACGAATGAAGAAGACCCATTGAACAAACAAGGCGTCTATAAACTGACCTGTGAGTGTCAATATAGCTATATATGTAGGACAAACAGGACGTAAAGTAAGGACTATAACAAAAGAATACGAAAACCCACGGCAATACCACTGCCCGTACAACAAAAAAGGGATTCTAACCGCGCCAGACTCCAGGTACCTATACTTAGGGCCCTTTACATTTGTTAACATTGACGATTATGCACCAATACCTGTTTGATCAAAAAACGAAATAAATACGGAACAACAGACATAAACTGAACAGAACGAAAATTGACACTGAAAATGGCACAACGCCGAAACCGGTTTGTCTCCAAACCACACTTGATAAGGGATGACGGAAATCGTTCCAACTAATATTAACAATTCACCCTATCGGACAAGAAAAAGAAGAAAACAATATAGAAAAATATTAACATGTAATGAGTTTATTCTCACAACTATTTTTCTTTTTAATACGAGTATACGTACCATATTGCAATATTCTGGCTAATTGAAAAACAAAAAAACTGGCAAAACGAAGTTAACAATATTTCGATTTGTAAAAAAATTGAAATACAAATAGCAAGTTGAAGCTGTATTATTTTTATTGAGTTAATGCTGGCATTTATAAGGAGCCAACCAGGAAATTTTTGTAATCGGTTGTTTTTGTTTTCATAATCACCCTTATTATTATGAGTTTCCTTTTTGCCCGAAATACGAACTTTTCATTGTTCGCTTATTATAAATTTTGGGCGGAAATTTCAGCATTCGAACTTTGTTTCCCCTTATTGGCAATACTAATTTCGGGCGGATTAGTTGAATTTGTTCACTATTTTTTGAGAAGCGAAACGTTTCGCGGATTCAAAATGTAAGTAATTTAATTTAAATTTTTTTGCATACGATCGCCTATTCCAGGAACAAAACAGTAAACAAAGTTCAAAGAGAGACACTATTAGGTAGAAGGGAGGAAGAGCGAGATATTGCAAGAGGTGTTTTCATAGCTCACTTACATTTTCTTTGACAAGAATGGAGCTGAATAGTTGGTGACTGCAATGAATAATGAGTCCAAATGGGAAGGGGTAAGGAATTTATTTTTTAATGTGCGCAGAAATAAAATTTATTTATGCAAAATTAGCTTGGACCGGCCAAAAACGGTATTTCTTCCAGCGTTTTTCCCACTACGGAAATAATATGGACTTGTTGATTTTGACAATTTTTTTACAGGATCTGACTAAAAGACGACTGCGCCAGCCCAATTTCAAAACTTTTATCTACACCTTTATAGTATCCACTTTCCGCGAAAAATCCCAGTCACTAAGCAAAGTTTTGTCAAATTACTATTTAATTTAAATTATTTGATAATTTTATTCTTTAAGTTTACACATTTCAGAATGAAAAAATTTCGGGTGAATATTTTTTCGGGCGGAAATCCCGATAAGGGTGAATATGTCTTTAAAACGTTGCAAATATCCCCTTTCAATACTGACTTCTATAAGTATTGCCATGCATTATCTAATTGCTAATTTTATTGCGAATTTAATTGCCGTTACACTCACTTTATATGTATGTTTGTATATCATTGATGAAATATGCAAAAAGACCTAACTAAAAATGTAACTCCATTCCAAATGATTGTACAACCGTTTTTAAAAGCCATTTTTCGTTTTCCTTTAAAAATCGCTGCGCGTAAAGTAAGAAGCTAGAGAACGGGTTAAACAATTTGGTTGAAACTCATGAAACTATTCATCGCGTCACGACACATCCCATTGGGATCTTTAAGGGTTATGACTTAAAACGGCTGTCTTGAATGTTCAGGGTGAAATTGATGCAGTGGCCTCCTTTACGTGTTCACACAACTTTTGACACTGAAGTTATCGCAATATTGTGCCTCTAATCAAAGCTGTCGAATGTCGTTTGGAATATAATAACAAAACGTTTTAATTGACAATTGTATCCTGGCAACAATCAATTTTAACACCTTTTGGTCGAATCGACAAGCCTAGCATAAACATGCATAGGAGTACATACATATGTATCTACATTTGTGTGAACATGAGTGCCAAAAACTTCCAAAATAATCGAATTTAATATTGAAAATGTTGAGCAAGCATTATGAAAACCCAAGATATTGCCAATGAAATGAAAAATTGAAATCAACGGAGAAAAAAGGTTTAGCGCGCATACTCTTTGCAGTACTTGTATGTATGTATGTTTGTTTGGGTGAGTGCACGCATGTGTATGTAATTTACACCGAAGTTGTCTCAATTAGAAGCAAACAAAATTGAAATTGTTAAGAAATATACATTTGTATTGCACATATGTACATACATGTAAGTATATGCATATTTACATGTGTAACTATGTTCATATGTACAAATACATATAATTAAGCTAGATAAGTGTTAAAACCCTTCCCCTATTTGAAATTTAACTTCAAAACAGCTTAGGTATTTTACAAAATAAATTGAAATGTGTGTTTTGCAAAAGCTGTTTGAAGTTGACACTGCAAGGCTAGTCGTTGCCATTCGTTTTACTACTGCTATAAAACCCGTCTTTGGTGTCAAATTATACATTTATTTATTTGGTATGTGGTATGTGTTTGGGATACACATTTACTTGCGTGTTTCATTACTTTTACATAACATTATAGTAAAAAGAGTGAAAAGGTTGTGATCCCAGTAGATCCTGCCAAATAAATATAATAAGGGAATTGTTAGAAGTGTATTGTTTTATATTATTCATGAAAAGTTTCAAATTCGTGCTACATATTGTTTTTTCGTCGCAGATTTTTTAAATTTTTCTTTTTTGACATTATATTTGCTTTTAAAACAACTTTTTCCGAAAAACTGTCAGCCATTTTTTGTTAGCCATCTTAAATTTTGTTTTTGACATTATTTTTGAAATCAGCGAACTCAAAAACCACTAACACTCAATTTAAAACAATTTTTTCCGAAAATCCGTCCTCCATTTTGTGTCAGCCGTTTTGAATTTTTACTCGTATAACATGCATACATGAATCTTTTAATATGGCATATCACGATTGAGCGAAACAAAGGTTGCGCCCATCGCTATACCGCTATTCCTCTCTTTGTAATTTTGACAGAATCAGCTGTTTTTTGCTGCGTCACACCGGTAAAACTGGTTTTTTATAGGGCAAACGAACCCATTTCTGGACAGTCAACATTTTCTTTACTTTGACGCTCTTTTTCCTGCTATTAACCAAACCGCGAATTATTCTGTTGTTTGTATGAGTATAAATATTTTTAATAATATAGTGTTTACGTAATTGTCATGATGTATTTATTACCCTGAAAAAAGCACAGATGTGCGGATACTGAGATGGTGGTGCATTTACCCTACATTACCTTTTATTCTCATATTTATTGTTCTGTTATCTCTCTCTCCCTGCTCAACCAGTGTGACGTCACGAAAAGACAAATCCTCTCTGATGGGCGCAATCTTGTTAGCCATCATTCTTGATGGCATATCACAAAAATGGTGAAGAAAATAGTGTGTGAAACTCGACGAGAGTTTTGTTTTTACAAACCTGCTAAAGTTTCAACTTGACACTGGATACGAGATTTTGAAGAATCGACGGAGCAATTATCGATCGATGTTCGCTATCTCCGCGGATATCTACTGGCACAACGACTAAACGCGAAAACTTATTCGTTGACTATTTTTCACGTCCGGCAAAATTTCAATTTTGATTGTGTGCTGCAATATCAGATCATATAGGTAATGCTCAGCCCTATTTTTCCACTATGCAAGATATGTATTCCATCTGGTCATTTTAATTTTTTTAGAGTGGCAATTTTTGTAATAACTGCCTATCACCGCAAACTGGATTCGGTTTGCAATCAATAACAAAAAGTAAATACATGCTGGCTTTGCGATGGGCAGGTTCATATGAAGTGTTCTGGCATAGCAGGCAGGTGTTGCACTTGATTAATGATGGCAAGTGAGTTCGCTGGTATTGTTTAAAGTGCAGATCGGCTGAATAGGACCTTTTTAAAGGTTGTTCATACATTGGAAAAGAGCTTTTAAGTCCAACTGAGAAGTTTAAGTTTTATGAAAATATGTTTCAATCTTTTAAATGCATGGACAACTTAGAAAATCAGTACAACCGTGAAAAAGTACACATCTGACTTCCACTGTTGAACTTATAAATCTTTCTTCCGCTTTGATTCAGTCAGGAGAGTCGTAACCATCTAAGGTCAGTGCTCCAGACAATAAACCGTCAACATCAAAATATAACTTTAAATATGAAAAATTTTCATTCCTCTAGCAATGTTTGATGCCTTTGTTCGAGAATTTGGGTACAAGCAAGAATATAGTAACCAAAATGTAGTTACAATTTCTCGGCAATCCTCTGAGTCAAAGAGGACAGAGGCTTGAATACTAAACTAACTGATTTATATTTTAACAGCTTTCACTTTAACTATAATTTCCAAGCTTTCACTGAGACATGGCTTATGCCTCATATTTTCAATTAAGAGATTTTTTATGGACAGTATCAAATTTTTAGAAATGATCGTAAGAGCAGAGTCGGGGCGGGTGTTTTATTTGATGTAGATTATTCTATTCCATCTGACGAGCTTGAAATTCCCATCACCGAATTTATTGAATTTATTTGTATCCAAATTTAGCCAAGAAATTACTATATTTACGTAGCTCTCTGTTTTATACCTCCTACATCTGATTTATCATACTTAAAATTGTAGGGTACATTTGTATACCTTCTGACTAAATGGTGGTGTTTTGGTAGACTTTTACCTCCCTTATAGATCATGGAACATCATTGACAATAATATATTACCCGCTTCATTTCGAGTACGAAGCAATTCATTTTTGCATGAAGTGGCTGAACTTAGTTTGAATCAGATAAACATTAATCCAAACTAGCTTGGTAGCAACTTAGATTTGGTATTCATATGTATGTATTCGAAGCATTGATGTTAAGTAATGATTAGATAATGCTAATGATTGCTAATTAACCTTCTTTTATGAAATTCTCTAATTCATTAAACAATTAGAATTAGTTCAATTAATTCCCATTAGATAATTGAAATTTTTATTCTAATCGTTAATCTAATTGCAATTAGTTGCCATTAGCAAAAATATTTGGTTTACCTTTACAATTAGAAATCTAATTGACTTCGTCTAATGAAATAAGATATTCAATTAGTTTGAATTAGAATCAATTATTTTGATAAAAGAAATTGTTTCCGAAGAATTATTGAAGTGAACGAATACTGTCGTAAGTCACTGTAGGTGCAAACATACAGGAAAACCTTGCTGCAACAACACACCGCTTACGTCTTCAGGCCCTGTGGAGCGTCTATTTTCCTTTGCGGGCATTATTAATAGTCCAAGGCGGGGTCGCTTGACGGACTTTTCTTTTAAAAAGCTCGTATTGCTGAAAGCGAATATACCCGGTCATTGTAGTTATTAAACAGTTAAGTAGTACGTACGTTAAATATGTGTGCATATATGTATGTAATATATGTACATATGTAAGTAATAAATATGTGTGTGAAATTCATATTATGAATATTTTAATTTTATTTTTGTTTTTAAAAATATGAAAATAATTGATTCTAATTCGAGCTAATTGAATATCTAATTGCATTAGCAGAAGTCAATTAGATTTGTAATTGTAAAGGTAAACCAATTTTTTTCGCTAATGGCAACTAATTGCAATTAGATTTACCATTAGAATAAAAATTTCAATTATCTAATGGGAATTATTTGAACTAATTCTAATTGTTTAATGAATTAGAGAATATAAACCAATTGCACTCAATTCGATTTCTTGAAGGCCAGCTTCAAAAAACTATGTCGAAAGCTCTCTAAATTTTAATGGCCAAAATCAAAGACGATGTGGCCGATGCCGGTCGAAGAGACGAAGCCGCTCAAGAAGTAGTCGGCACGCAGGTAGCACGCACCGTTCCGGCAGCCGGCGAGGGCGCGAATCAAGAAGTCGCTCCGCCACTGTCGCATCACGAGGCTCAGGCTGGCAGCAGGCTAAGAGAAAGCATCGCCGGGCTAAGGGAAGAACCCTGAGAAGGCTCGGGCCATGGCTGGTGTCTGCAAATAAGCGGGACAAATTTACAGGTTCGCCCTGGGGCAGAGAGGCGGTATGCAGCGACTGCAGAGACCCGCACCCGTCGATAGACGTAGAAGCGGAGAACCCACGCGATCAAGTGGCAACACGGTTCCCGCGTCCTCGTCGAAGCGCGAAAATGCGGAGATTACTCCACCGGAACCATCTACCAGTAATCGTGTGTGTGGAGAAATGGTGCTATGCGCTCATCTCGACATTGAATGAGCTATCGACAATACCACCCACTCAAGTGTGGATCGCGCGCGGGTTGACCGAGGTGAGCAACCAACCATCCGCAGGTGGATAGCCGAGCTGCTGCATACCAGAAGAGCTGAAACTGACACTGGTAACGGCGTGGTTCAGCTCAAAACAGCCAAAGGCTGCCCACAAGGAGGAGTTTTGTCTCCTCTGTCATGGAGCCTACGGCTAAACATCAATCCGTCTAAGACAGTCATAGTTCTCTTTGGAGTTGGAGGGTATGAGAACCATAACTGTGGGGGGTCCCAGCCATGATTTCCACTGAGGTAAAGTATCTGGATGTAATCCTGGATTCTAAATTTCTGTGGAAGATTTATTATGACGCGACCTCCTCCAAGGCTACGAGGGCACTGATAGTGTGCAGACGTCTCGCCGGGAAATCTTGGGGTGTACTCCGAAGATTTTGTGATAGATGTACAACATGATAGTCAGAGCAATGGTGACGTATGGGGCGATGGCTTGGGTCTCTAGGACCAACCTGGCCACGGCGAGGCAATCGCTAGCCAAACTGCAACGCCTGGGGTGTGTGTGCACACATACTACTGAAGTGCGATGCTGTAGCGGGTCGAAGAGAGAGGTGGCTAGGTCAGATGTGACCTAAGGAAGAATACATACGCTCCCTAAATCCGAGATCCATCTTCAAATTTATAGATGCTCTTGGACTGGGGGATGTCTTCTAAGGTAATGAGGGCCCAATAGATATACAGGTCACAGTGCGGTCCTCATATTTAAATCTAATCTAATCTAACATATTGGAAACATCAGCTCGAAAATTTACTGAATCCAAAATATCTTTCATTGACTTGATTTGCAGTGCAGTCCTGCCTGTATTCCATCTATGCGGCAGTCATTGCAAAGTCCATAAAATGCATCATAATTCTCACAGTCGACTTTTTAGTACGAATGTTAATGCGATAGTATTGTATCATCTGGTCAAGCAGACCGACGCCTCCCCCACTGTCATTGTACAAACGAAAAACTTCAGGACGATCTCAGTCTATATACTCCTTCTTCTCTTTCAAAATTTCAATTTTGATTGTGTGCTTCAATATCAGACCATATAGGTAAAGCTCAGCCCTATTTTTCCACTATGCAAGATATGTATTCCATCTTGTCATATCAATTTTTTTAGAGTGACAATTTTTGTAACAACTGCCTATTACCGCAAACTGGATTCGGTTTGCGATGGGCAGGTTCATATGAAGTGTTCTGACATAGCAGGCAGGTGTTGCACTTGATTAATGATGGCAAGTGAGTTCGCTGGTCTTGTTTAAAGTGCAGATCGGCTGAATAGGACCTTTTTAAAGGTTTTTCATACATTGGAAAAGAGCTTTTAAGTCCAACTGAGAAGTTTAAGTTTTATGAAAATATGTTTCAATCCTTTAAATGCATGGACAACTTAGAAAATCAGTACAAACAAGCAAAATATCCACATCTGACTTCCACTGTTGAACTTATAAATCTTTCTTCCGCTTTGATTCAGTCAGGAGAGTCGTAACCATCTAAGGTCAGTGCTCCAGACAATAAGCCGTGAACATCAAAATATAACTTTAAATATGAAAAATTTACATTCCTCTAGCAATGTTTGATGCCTTTGTTCGAGAATTTGTGTACAAGCAAGAATATAGTAATCAAAATGTAGTTATAATTTCTCGGCAATCCTCTAAGTCAAAAAGGACACTAAACTAACTGATTTATGTAGCGGTTGGTAAAACATTTAATAATACAATTGTCGGAAAGAAATTAACAATATATCCGGAGAGTCAGCTCTGGTTGGTGCCAAAATTGAAACTACTTGTTCGATCGTTCGCTAGAGTCGGTTGAACTAATAATCGGCCTCTGTCTCTACTCGTTCGTTCGTTCGTTGTCCGTTTTCTATAGCAACAGAGTTGCCCTCTGTTACGTCTTTGTCGTCAAGTCAAAGCTACGTCCACTTCTGGTCCTACGTCCGTCTGTCACTCCAACATGCAGCCCTCCTGACTTAGGATTCGACCAGAATTCTGGATGCCATGGTTTGAGATACTCTGCCACTGTCGAAGTCAAATTAGGTACCTCTACTTCATCTAGCTTTTCCACTCTGTAACGGCCATGAGGTAACTTTTGGATGATTTTATATGGCCCAAAGTATTTCTGCTTCAATTTTAAATTTGTAACAAATTGAGTGCGCTTTATAGCCACTACGTCATTGACTTCATAATTTGCGTTCTCCTTGCGTTTGCGATTATAACTACGCCGATTTTCCTCTTGAATTGTTAAAATGTTCTGTTTTGCCAATTGTCGAGCTTCATTGCGATCGGCTTCGACCGACCCAATTGCTTCGTTTTCAATGATTTCGTCTAGTGGGGCCAATTCTGACATCCTCATGTAACATCCTGTCAATAGTTTAAAAGGCGCTATTTTTGGGCTTCTCGAAAAGGAGTTGTTTATGTATTGTTGAGCTTTCCCGATATGTTTATACCAGTGATCGGGGTTGTCTTGCGACAGCTTTGCCAGCATCGGTATGACAATTCTGTGCATTCTTTCCACCTGGCCATTTCCTCTCGGCACTCCGGTTGTAACGAGCAGGTGCTGTATTTGGTTATCCTTGCAATAATCCTCAAATGCGTGAGATGTAAAAGCCGAACCTCTATCGGTGATGATCCTTCTGGGATTACCGAACATTGCTTGTTGCTTCGTTAGTCTATCAATTACTGCATCAGCACCCGTATCCTTTGTGGGATAGAGCCACACGAACTTCGAGAATGCGTCCACAACTACGAGGATATAATTATGCTGCTTCCGAGTCGCCGCAAGTGGACCAACGTGGTCTATGTGGACGGTCACCAAAGGTTTATCTTCCTTGTCTGTAGGTGCTAGAAAGCCATCTCTTTTGCCTGATTTCGAATTCACTACGATACATGCTATGCAGCAGTGTACAACTTCCGCAAACCTAATACTCTATGCGAGGTATGTAGAAATCCTTCCGGAGCTTTTCGTTTCTAAACTCTTACGTACTGCCTTCGTCCACGCATCTTTCAATTGTGCCTCTCTAAGTCAGTGTCTTAATGAATCTTCTATAACCATACACTCAACCCTACTGAGAGCATCCACGTGTCTCATCTGTGTAGTAGTAGTCATACTCCTGGAGGTACATTGCCCATCTTGCCACTCGTAATGGTACGTATTTTTTCTGCAACGTCATCGTGAAAGCGTAGCAGTCAGTGATTAATTTAAATCTGGACCCCAATAGATACACGCGCCACTTTTTAAGCGCTTCGACTATGGCGAGTACCTCCAGCTCATAGGAGTGATATTTCTGTTCAGCAGGAGATGTTTTGCGGCTGATAAATTGGATTGGATGGAGTTGGTGCTCTTCGGAGTTCTTTTGAAGAAGAATGGCTCCGTATCCATACATAGAGGCATCGGTGGGGATTTCAGTGATCGCTTTAGGATTGAACAGCGCTAGAACTGGTGCCTGAATAAGGGCTGTTTTCAATTGTTGGAACGATGCTAACGCTTTGCCACACATTCTAAACTCTCCGTTTTTCTTCAGCATATCTGACAACGGCCTTGCAACTAAAGCATGATTATTGATGAAGCGGCGAAAGTAAGACATTAAGCCTAAGAATCTCTGAAAAGACTTCCTTGTTTGCGGTAAGGGGAAGTTTTCTATGGCTTTCGTTTTGTCTGTACTAGGTCTACCGTGCCATCTCTAATATAGTCTTTCAAAATCGCATGAATGTAACGGCAAAATACTGCTGGTGAATTGCATATACCAAACGGAACATACTGAAATTCATACTGGCCGCTGTGTGTAACAAACGCCGTGTATTTGCGCGAATCCTCATCCATCGGTACATGGAAGAAGCCATTGGCCAAATCCAAAGTTGTGTATACATTCGCTTCTCTAAGCTTCTCCAGCGCGTCATCAATTAGGGTCATAGGAAAATTATCCCGTATGATCTTCGAATTGAGTTTAAGGTAATCGCAGCAAAGTCGTTTTGTGCCATTTTTCTTCGAAACGAGCACCACAAGTGAGGCGTAACTTGAGCAGCTTGGGCGTATTATGCCTTCGTCTAACCACTGATCGACTTGTTTTTCAATGATTTTTTGCTCTTCATATGACACCCTTCGTGGAGGTTGGTAAACAGGAACTTCGTCAGTAAGAACGATTTTCATATTCAATGGTGGGCTATTATCTTTCTTCGGTTCATACTGTTTAACCATCTGTCTAACCGCGCTTGCCAATTAGTTATTAAGATGGCTTAGATCTTAATCCGTTTCCTTAAAATCAATGTTAAAACATTTATTTGAAAAAATATTTGTCATCGGATCATCGTCCTCTGGTACGTAATTTTTTGCCCCATCTAATTTATCATTACTCTGTGCAATCACTCTTCTTTCGAATTCAACACCATCGTTGCGATCCATCATGTCAAAATATTTAAAAATTGAAGTACCAAGGATCACCTCGTAACTAATGTCGCCTGCTTCTACTACATAGAATGTCAAGTTTACAGGGCTGTTATCGATCAGAACCATGACCTCATCGTTGATATTTTATCTGCTGCGATACCAAACAATTGCCGTCGTTCTGGGGTTAACTTTATGGGTTTGTCCAGCTTGCTAAATGTGTCACATCTCATCAGACACAAACTACAACCCGTATCGAATAGGGCCCATGCGTCGATATTGCGAATTTTTTTGTTTAAGTTTCAAATTAGCTTTAGAGACCTCACCGATTGAATTTACGTGACCCTGTTCACGCTTTGTACTCTCGCCCTGTTGCGCCTTACATTCGAACGACCTATGCCCCATTTGATGGCACTTAAAATACTTGAATTGTTTGTGCTTGCACTCTTTCGCTAAATGTGAAAATTCGCCACATTTATAGCACCTCTTTCGACTTTTGCTGGCAACGAAGAATTATTTTCTTGTTTGGCCCTATTATGTATTTCAACTTTCTTATGATTATTCACCCTCGATTCCCGCGTTATCTTTTCGTAAGTGACTATTTGCTCTTTAAGCTCGCTTATGGTTTTCGCCTGATACAGTATAGCCTTACTGAATTTAGAGCCAGGAACACCGTCTACAAAATATTCTAATAAACTTTCTTCATCCAAACGTACAGATTTGCCTATCTCCATCAACGCATATAAATATTCGCGGTACGATTCCCCTGGCCTCTTGAGTCTTTTACCCAATATTTTATGAACGTCAGCCGTCGACAAGTTGTTACCAAACTCCTCGATTAGAACCGATTTCAGGGAATTCCAGTCACGCAACCCAGTTTGACTACTCACAAAAAGTTTAGCGGCACCACGTAATAGTTGTTTCGCATATGAAAATTTGTGAACCTCGTTCCAATTTACAATGTCTGCATTCTCTTCTATCTGCTCAATCCACTTCTTTACATCGGACGTGTCAGTGCCATCAAAGGTTGAAAGGCTTTCCTGAATATCTTTGAAGGTAAAGTGTAGCTGATGGTCTAGCTGGAGATTGAATTACGGATTGATTTGACTGGAAATCACCATCATCATCATCGTCGTCGTCGTCACCGTCGTCGACCAGGCCTAAATGTTGGAGCACTCTTTCCCTAAGTTCATGTTTACGTCCAACTATTCGTAACACCAACTCCCTTGACTTTTCTTTCAAGGTCACTACCGTCATTTTTAGGACAGCGTCCGCGTCTATGGCATCTGTGCTCATGTTTACACCACTTATAATATATACGTATCAATTATATTAAATGTGAATATAAATATTTGAAAGTATATGTTATCAACGTTTAATTATAATGAAATAGTATTTTAACGCAATTGAGATACAAGTTATTTCGATAGTAATAGATCGACGATCAATTTCATCGATATCGATTAATTACGCATAAATAAACATACAAGGGTATTTGAATGCATCCTAATCAATATGAAATCGTTATGCGACAGCAAAACAATCAATCAATGCGAACATCAATTCAAACGTAGAACATATTTTGTTAACAAATTATTATCCGAAATTCTTTTATTTGCGCTTCTAATTGGTGTGCGTACATATGTACGTATGTTTGCTGGCGTATTTCGATAAGGTTATAACACCATCAACTTACACGCTACGTTTATATGTACGTGCTCACAAAGACTTTCCACAATACGCGCTACATACGTGCACATACACTCACTAATTTCCAATCACTACTTTACTCTAGTAAATATATGCACTGTTTCGTCTTTCACTTATATTTAAACATTGCTCTTATTCTTCCTTATGGAAATTTCTAATACGCCTCTTAATCTTTCTGCTTACACGTTACTTCTTTATTTGTCATTTCTCTTCTTCTGTTTAACTTATTGCTTAACTCCTTTACCTTACGTTCGTCTTCTGTTTCAAATTTAGATCACCTTCGTGTTCTTCCCATTTACTTCGACTTCACCTTCTTCGCGTTTATTTCGTCTTCACCTTCTCGCTGATTAGCTTTCGTTTCAACTTCTTTAACTGCGAGAAGAGCGCAGTTCTGCTCAGCATAGAATGTCAAGTTTACAAGGCTGTTATCGATCAGTACCATGACCTCGAAACTACCCATCGTTGATATTTTAGCTGCACCGATACCAAACAATTGCCGTCGTTCTGGGGTTAACTTTATGGATTTGTCCAGCTTGCCAAATGTGTCACATCTCATCAGACACAAACTACAACCCGTATCGATTAGGGCCCATGAGTCAAAATTGCAAATTTTTATTTGTTTAAGTTTCAAATTAGCTTTAGAGACCTCACCGATTGAATTTACGTGACCCTGTTTACGCTTTGTACTCTCGCCCTGATGCGCCTTACATTCGAACGACCTATGCCCCATTTGATGGCACTTAAAACACTTGAATTGTTTGTGCTTGCACTCTTTCGCTAAATGTGAAAATTCGCCACATTTATAGCACCTCTTTTCGACTTTTGCTGGCAACGAAGAATTATTTTCTTGTTTGGCCCTATTATGTATTTCAATTTTCTCGCGTTATCTTTTCGTAAGTGACTATTTGCTCTTTAAGCTCGCTTATGGTTTTCGCCTGATACAGTATAGATTTACTGAATTTAGAGCCAGGAACACCGTCTACCAAATATTCTTATAAACTTTCTTCATCCAAACGTACAGATTTGCCTATCTCCATCAACGCATATAAATATTCGCGGTACGATACCCCTGGCCTCTTGAGGCTTTTATAGCACCTCTTTTCGACTTTTGCTGGCAACAAAGAATTATTTTCTTGTTTGGCCCTATTATGTATTTCAACTTTCTTATGATTATCCACCCTCGATTCCCGTGTTATCTTTTCGTAAGTGACTATTTGCTCTTTAAGCTCGCTTATGGTTTTCGCCTGATACAGTATAGCCTTACTGAATTTAGAGCCTGGAACACCGTCTACAAAATATTCTTATAAACTTTCTTCATCCAAACGTACAGATTTGCCTATCTCCATCAACGCATATAAATATTCGCGGTACGATTCCCCTGGCCTCTTGAGTCTTTTACCCATTATTTTATGAACGTCAGCCGTCGACAAGTTGTTACCAAACTCCTCGATGAGAACCGATTTCAGGGAATTCCAGTCACGCAACCCAGTTTGACTACTCACAAAAAGTTTAGCGGCACCACGTAATAGTTGTTTCGCATATATAAATTTGTGAACCTCGTGCCAATTTACAATTTCTGCATTCTCTTCTATCTGCTCAATCCACTTCTTTACATCGGACGTGTCATTGCCATCAAAGATTGAAAGGCTTTCCTGAATATCTTTGAAGGTAAAGTGTAGCTGATGGTCTAGCTGGAGATTGAAATACGGATTGATTTGACTGGAAATCACCATCATCATCATCGTCGTCGTCGTCACCGTCGTCGACCAGGCCTAAATGTTGGAGCACTCTTTCCCTAAGTTCATGTTTACGTCCAACTATTCGTAACACCAACTCCCTTGACTTTTCTTTCAAGGTCACTACCGTCATTTTTAGGACAGCGTCCGCGTCTATGGCATCTGTGCTCATGTTTACACCACTTATAATATATACGTATCAATTATATTAAATGTGAATATAAATATTTGAAAGTATATGTTATCAACGTTTAATTATAATGAAATAGTATTTTAACGCAATTGAGATACAAGTTATTTCGATAGTAATAGATCGACGATCAATTTCATCGATATCGATTAATTACGCATAAATAAACATACAAGGGTATTTGAATGCATCCTAATCAATATGAAATCGTTATGCGACAGCAAAACAATCAATCAATGCGAACATCAATTCAAACGTAGAACATATTTTGTTAACAAATTATTATCCGAAATTCTTTTATTTGCGCTTCTAATTGGTGTGCGTACATATGAACGTATGTTTGCTGGCGTATTTCGATAAGGTTATAACACCATCAACTTACACGCTACGTTTATATGTACGTGCTCACAAAGACTTTCCACAATACGCGCTACATACGTGCACATACACTCACTAATTTCCAATCACTACTTTACTCTAGTAAATATATGCACTGTTTCGTCTTTCACTTATATTTAAACATTGCTCTTATTCTTCCTTATGGAAATTTCTAATACGCCTCTTAATCTTTCTGCTTACACGTTACTTCTTTATTTGTCATTTCTCTTCTTCTGTTTAACTTATTGCTTAACTCCTTTACCTTACGTTCGTCTTCTGTTTCAAATTTAGATCACCTTCGTGTTCTTTCCATTTACTTCGACTTCACCTTCTTCGCGTTTATTTCGTCTTCACCTTCTCGCTGATTAGCTTTCGTTTCAACTTCTTTAACTGCGAGAAGAGCGCAGTTCTGCTCAGCATAGAATGTCAAGTTTACAAGGCTGTTATCGATCAGTACCATGACCTCGAAACTACCCATCGTTGATATTTTAGCTGCACCGATACCAAACAATTGCCGTCGTTCTGGGGTTAACTTTATGGATTTGTCCAGCTTGCCAAATGTGTCACATCTCATCAGACACAAACTACAACCCGTATCGATTAGGGCCCATGAGTCAAAATTGCAAATTTTTATTTGTTTAAGTTTCAAATTAGCTTTAGAGACCTCACCGATTGAATTTACGTGACCCTGTTTACGCTTTGTACTCTCGCCCTGATGCGCCTTACATTCGAACGACCTATGCCCCATTTGATGGCACTTAAAACACTTGAATTGTTTGTGCTTGCACTCTTTCGCTAAATGTGAAAATTCGCCACATTTATAGCACCTCTTTTCGACTTTTGCTGGCAACGAAGAATTATTTTCTTGTTTGGCCCTATTATGTATTTCAATTTTCTCGCGTTATCTTTTCGTAAGTGACTATTTGCTCTTTAAGCTCGCTTATGGTTTTCGCCTGATACAGTATAGATTTACTGAATTTAGAGCCAGGAACACCGTCTACCAAATATTCTTATAAACTTTCTTCATCCAAACGTACAGATTTGCCTATCTCCATCAACGCATATAAATATTCGCGGTACGATTCCCCTGGCCTCTTGAGGCTTTTATAGCACCTCTTTTCGACTTTTGCTGGCAACAAAGAATTATTTTCTTGTTTGGCCCTATTATGTATTTCAACTTTCTTATGATTATCCACCCTCGATTCCCGTGTTATCTTTTCGTAAGTGACTATTTGCTCTTTAAGCTCGCTTATGGTTTTCGCCTGATACAGTATAGCCTTACTGAATTTAGAGCCTGGAACACCGTCTACAAAATATTCTTATAAACTTTCTTCATCCAAACGTACAGATTTGCCTATCTCCATCAACGCATATAAATATTCGCGGTACGATTCCCCTGGCCTCTTGAGTCTTTTACCCATTATTTTATGAACGTCAGCCGTCGACAAGTTGTTACCAAACTCCTCGATGAGAACCGATTTCAGGGAATTCCAGTCACGCAACCCAGTTTGACTACTCACAAAAAGTTTAGCGGCACCACGTAATAGTTGTTTCGCATATATAAATTTGTGAACCTCGTGCCAATTTACAATTTCTGCATTCTCTTCTATCTGCTCAATCCACTTCTTTACATCGGACGTGTCATTGCCATCAAAGATTGAAAGGCTTTCCTGAATATCTTTGAAAGTAAAGTGTGCAGTGCGTACAAGTGTAGTTGATGGTCTAGCTGGAGATTGAATTACGGATTGATTTGACTGGAAATCACCATCATCATTATCGTCGTCGTCGTCACCGTCGTCGACCAGGCCTAAATCTTGGAGCAGTCTTTCCCTAAGTTCATGTTTACGTCCAACTATTCCTAACCCCAACTAGAGGTGGCAAAAAAATAAAAATAATCGATTAATTAATCATATGATTAATTGCAGAAGTAAAATAATTGATTGCAATTAATAAGAATTAATCGATCAATTGCCGATTTATAAAATATAATGATAAAACTATTGAGACCCATGTTTTAAAAAGCTACGATAATGCATTAAAATAATTAAAAATAATGTACTTGAAAAAATTATTTTATTTTGTATTTAGCCAAGTTTGTAGAAATAATAATTTTGACAGCCGTTTTCGTGTCATCCCAAGCATCTACTACGTTCGATTTAAGTGGCAAAACTTGGGAGTTTAAATAAAAAGTGAGCACATCGTCACATGTGCGCGAGAGTTTTGTGTGGAGCCCAGAAGTCAAAATCATGTTCTGATTCCACCGATGACTCACTTGCTGTTTCCATATTGTCATCTTTTTCGGTTATTTCAGCACGAATGCATCTTAATACCGACGTCAAAGTCACCGGGTCCTTAAAATTAACCCTTTTAAATCTTGGATCCAAGATATTGGATGCAGCTAAGAGGAAAGACTGTTCTATGGTCGCTAGAGGTATTATTTGGCTGAGAGTTCCATGTCGTTCGCCACTTATCTGCACTGTCATGGCCTCTAAAGGTCTTAAAAATGTACATATTTCCATTAGTTCATCCTTTTCTCTTGACGTTATCATGGACGGAGAATCCGGGTAATTTAACAAAATTTGACTGACGTAGGCGCTAAGTTTGATGAACCGCTCGATCATATAATACGTGGAATTCCAGCGCGTATTTACATCTAGTAAAAGGTTCAAAAATTTACCCTC
The DNA here is from genome assembly GCA_963971545.1 of Philophylla caesio. NCBI lineage: Eukaryota > Metazoa > Arthropoda > Insecta > Diptera > Tephritidae > Philophylla > Philophylla caesio. Next base: position 56,744,889 of record OZ020604.1, on the reverse strand, counting down.
TGGTACGCCAGCGGCTGCTTGCACCTTTCGCATGTCGTCATTGGCTTTAACGCTGCGTTTGAACCATTTCACAATTGTTTTGCATTTGAAACCAAATTCATCGTATGGGCGAAACATGGAATATGACGCTTTTTCCAAATTTTTCATAGATTGCATTGACAATATTTCTTGCATTGTCTGTGACAACAGCCTTACCGTTATCTTCCTCAATAGAAACATTTTTCATTGCATCGGACAAAATCTCAGATATATGGGAAGCTGTATGGTACTCACTCAATTCATACACACCAATTTGTTCCAACATGCTTTTCATGTCTATATTAGTCCATATATGTATCAGTGGTCAGGGTTACACAATGCAGATTTGAAAGCAATGACACACATTTTTTTTTTTCCTCTTTATACAGTTTATCAATTTCAGCCTTTATCGTGTTCCTTGTTGGGACTTTGATAAAAGTTAAATTTCTTAGAATAAAACAATAGAACAATTAATGAACACAAAACATACCTTCGACAAAGGTAAACGGCAAATTATCTTTGACGATTATGTGCATGATTTCATGTGTAATTTTGTTGTTTTTTGTTCCGGTGGAATAGCTTTGAATGTTGGTAAATGCTTTTAAAATGAATGGCTGACTGGCGCTACTACTCGGCATTTCATCTGTGCTACCTTCGCATTCATTTGTCATATCGACCACAGTATCCACACTATTTTTATCAATGGTTTCATCGTCGTTTGTTTTGGAATCATGCTATAAAATAATGCATTAGGCACCCATTCTTTGAAAGAAATTAACTATTTTATCTTACCTTAAACTTATCAACTTCAGCTGCATGTTTCAATTTTAAATGCCGAAACATGTTTGATGTGTTGCTTGAAAATTTTAACTTTTTGTTACAAAAATTACACACAACCACGTTGTTTTTTTCTTTAATAAAATATTTCCACGCTTTACTTTTCATGGGAGCCATTTTGCACAATGTTAGTGAACAAGAATATTAGTAATGTAAGAAAGAACAAAGAAACAATGCTGCCAAGCACAACGATTATTTTGCCAATTATTCGATTAAAATTGTAATTAATTGAAAGAAAGTCTACGATACATCAATTGGTCAAAATTAATCGATTATTTCAATCTTTGCGATTAATCTTGCCATCTCTAACCCCAACTCCCTTAACTTTTCTTTCAAGGTCACTACGTCATTTTTAGGACAGCGTCCGCGTCTATGGCATCTGTGCTCATGTTTACACCACTTATAATATATGTATGTATACGTATCAATTATATTAAATGTGAATATAAATATTTAAAAGTATTTGTTATCAACGTTTAAATATAATGAAATAGTATTTTAACGCAATTGAGATACAAGTTATTTCGATAGTAATAGATCGACGATCAATTTCATCGATATCGATTAATTACGCATAAATAAACATACAAGGGTATTTGAATGCACCCTAATCAATATGAAATCGTTATGTGACAGCAAAACAATCAATCAATGCGAACATCAATTCACACGTAAAACATATTTTGTTAAGAAGTTATTATCCGAAATTCTTTTATTTGCGCTTCTAATTGGTGTGCGTACATATGTACGTATCATTGCTGGCGTATTTCAATAAGATTATAACACCATCAACTTACACGCTACGTTTATCTGTACGTGCTCACAAAGACTTTCCAAAATACGCGCCACATACGTGCACATACACTCACTAATTTCCAATCACTACTTTACTTTAGTAAATATATGCACTGTTTCGTCTTTCACTTATATTTAAACATTGCTTTTATTCTTCCTTATGGAAATTTCTAATACGCCTCTTAATCTTCATGCTTACACGTTACTTCTTCATTTGTGTTCTCTCTTCTTCTATTTAATTTATTGCTTAACTCCTTTACCTTACGTTCGTCTTCTGTTTCAAATTTAGATCACTTTAGTGTTCTTTCCATTTACTTCGACTTCACCTTCTTCGCGTTTATTTCGTCTTCACCTTCTCGCTGATTAGCTTTCGTTTCAACTTCTTTAACTGCGAGAAGAGCGCAGTTCTGCTCAGCATAGAATGTCAAGTTTACAGGGCTGTTATCGATCAGTACCATGACCTCGAAACTACCCATCGTTGATATTTTAGCTGCACCGATACCAAACAATTCCCGTCGTTCTGGGGTTAACTTTATGGATTTGTCCAGCTTGCTAAATGTGCCACATCTCATCAGACACAAACTACAACCCGTATCGATTAGGGCCCATGCGTCAATATTGCAAATTTTTATTTGTTTAAGTTTCAAATTAGCTTTAGAGACCTCACCGATTGAATTTACGTGACCCTGTTCACGCATTGTACTCTCGCCCTGCTGCGCCTTACATTCGAACGACCTATGCCCCATTTGATGGCACTTAAAACACTTGAATTGTTTGTGCTTGCACTCTTTCGCTAAATGTGAAAATTCGCCACATTTATAGCACCTCTTTTCGACTTTTGCTGGCAACAAAGAATTATTTTCTTGTTTGGCCCTATTATGTATTTCAACTTTCTCGCGTTATCTTTTCGTAAGTGACTATTTGCTCTTTAAGCTCGCTTATGGCTTTCGCCTGATACAGTATAGCTTTACTGAATTTAGAGCCAGGAACACCGTCTACCAAATATTCTTATAAACTTTCTTCATCCAAACGTACAGATTTGCCTATCTCCATCAACGCATATAAATATTTGCGGTACGATTCCCCTGGCCTCTTGGGGCTTTTATAGCACCTCTTTTCGACTTTTGCTGGCAACGAAGAATTATTTTCTCGTTTGGCCCTATTATGTATTTCAACTTTCTTATGATTATCCACCCTCGATTCCCGCGTTATCTTTTCGTAAGTGACTATTTGCTCTTTAAGCTCGCTTATGGTTTTCGCCTGATACAGTATAGCCTTACTGAATTTAGAGCCTGGAACACCGTCTACAAAATATTCTTATAAACTTTCTTCATCCAAACGTACAGATTTGCCTATCTCCATCAACGCATATAAATATTCGCGGTACGATTCCCCTGGCCTCTTGAGTCTTTTACCCATTATTTTATGAACGTCAGTCGTCGACAAGTTGTTACCAAACTCCTCGATGAGAACCGATTTCAGGGAATTCCAGTCACGCAACCCAGTTTGACTACTCACAAAAAGTTTAGCGGCACCACGTAATAGTTGTTTCGCATATATAAATTTGTGAACCTCGTTCCAATTTACAATTTCTGCATTCTCTTCTGTCTGCTCAATCCACTTCTTTACGTGTCATTGCCATCAAAGATTGAAAGGCTTTCCTGAATATCTTTGAAGGTAAAGTGTGCAGTGCGTACAAGTGTAGCTGATGGTCTAGCTGGAGATTGAATTACGGATTGATTTGACTGGAAATCACCATCATCATCATCATCGTCGTCGTCGTCACCGTCGTCGACCAGGCCTAAATCTTGGAGCAGTCTTTCCCTAAGTTCATGTTTACGTCCAACTATTCCTAACCCCAACTAGAGGTGGCAAAAAAATAAAAATAATTGATTAATTAATCATATGATTAATTGCAGAAGTAAAATAATTGATTGCAATTAATAAGAATTAATCGATTAATTGCCGATTTAAAAAATATAATGATAAAACTATTGAGACCCATGTTTTAAAAAGCTACGATAATGCATTAAAATAATTAAAAATAATGTACTTGAAAAAATTATTTTATTTTTTATTTAGCCAAGTTTGTTGAAATAATAATTTTGACAGCCGTTTTCGTGTCATCCCAAGCATCTACTACGTTCGATTTAAGTGGCAAAACTTGGGAGTTTAAATAAAAAGTGAGCACATCGTCACATGTGCGCGAGAGTTTTGTGTGGAGCCCAGAAGTCAAAATCATGTTCTGATTCCACCAATGACTCACTTGCTGTTTCCATATTGTCATTTTTTCGGTTATTTTAGCACGAATGCATCTTAATACCGACGTCAAAGTCACCGGGTACTTAAAATTAACCCTTTTAAATCTTGGATCCAAGATATTGGATGCAGCTAAGAGGAAAGACTGTTCTATGGTCGCTAGAGGTATTATTTGGCTGAGAGTTCCATGTCGTTCGCCACTTATCTGCACTGTCATGGCCTCTAAAGGTCTTAAAAATGTACATATTTCCATTAGTTCATCCTTTTCTCTTGACGTTATCATGGACGGAGAATCCGGGTAATTTAACAAAATTTGACTGACGTAGGCGCTAAGTTTGATGAACCGCTCGATCATATAATACGTGGAATTCCAGCGCGTATTTACATCTAGTAAAAGGTTCAAAAATTTACCCTCTGGTACGCCAGCGGCTGCTTGCACCTTTCGCATGTCGTCATTGGCTTTAACGCTGCGTTTGAACCATTTCACAATTGTTTTGCATTTGAAACCAAATTCATTGTATGGGCGAAACATGGAATACGACGCTTTTTCCAAATTTTTCATAGATTGCATTGACAATATTTCTTGCATTGTCAGTGACAACAGCCTTACCGTTATCTTCCTCAATAGAAACATTTTTCATTGCATCGGACACAATCTCAGATATATGGGAAGCTGTATGGTACTCACTCAATTCATACACACCAATTTGTTCCAACATGCTTTTCATGTCTATATTAGTCCATATATGTATCAGTGGTCAGGGTTACACAATGCAGATTTGAAAGCAATGACACACTTTTTTTTTCCTCTTCATACAGTTTATCAATTTCAGCCTTTATCGTGTTCCTTGTAGGGACTTTGATAAAAGTTAAATTTCTTAGAATAAAACAATAGAATAATTAATGAACACAAAACATACCTTCGACAAAGGTAAACGGCAAATTATCTTTGACGATTATGATGTGTAATTTTGTTGTTTTTTGTTCCGGTGGAATAGCTTTGAATGTTGGTAAATGCTTTTAAAATGAATGGCTGACTGGCGCTACTACTCGGCATTTCATCTGTGCTACCTTCGCATTCATTTGTCATATCGACCACAGTATCCACACTATTTTTATCAATGGTTTCATCGTCGTTTGTTTTGGAATCATGCTATAAAATAATGCATTACGCACCCATTCTTTGAAAGAAATTAACTATTTTATCTTACCTTAAACTTATCAACTTCAGCTGCATGTTTCAATTTTAAATGCCGAAACATGTTTGATGTGTTGCTTGAAAATTTTAACTTTTTGTTACAAAAATTACACACAACCAGGTTGTTTTTTTCTTTAATAAAATATTTCCACGCTTTACTTTTCATGGGAGCCATTTTGCACAATGTTAGTGAACAAGAATATTAGTAATGTAAGAAAGAACAAAGAAACAATGCTGCCAAGCACAACGATTATTTTGCCAATTAATCGATTAAAATTGTAATTAATTGAAAGAAAGTCTACGATACAATTAAATCATCAATTGGTCAAAATTAATCGATTATTTCAATCTTTGCGATTAATCTTGCCATCTCTAACCCCAACTCCCTTAACTTTGCTTTCAAGGTCACTACCTAGGACAGCGTCCGCGTCTATGGCATCTGTGCTCATGTTTACACCACTTATAATATATACGTATCAATTATATTAAATGTGAATATAAATATTTAAAAGTATTTGTTATCAACGTTTAAATATAATGAAATAGTATTTTAACGCAATTGAGATACAAGTTATTTCGATAGTAATAGATCGACGATCAATTTCATCGATATCGATTAATTACGCATAAATAAACATACAAGGGTATTTGAATGCACCCTAATCAATATGAAATCGTTATGTGACAGCAAAACAATCAATCAATGCGAACATCAATTCACACGTAAAACATATTTTGTTAAGAAGTTATTATCCGAAATTCTTTTATTTGCGCTTCAAATTGGTGTGCGTACATATGTATGTACGTATCATTGCTGGCGTATTTCAATAAGATTATAACACCATCAACTTACACGCTATGTTCATATGTACGTGCTCACAAAGACTTTCCACAATACGCGCCACATACGTGCACATACACTCACCAATTTCCAATCACTACTTTACTTTAGTAAATATATGCACTGTTTCGTCTTTCACTTATATTTAAACATTGCTTTTATTCTTCCTTATGGAAATTTCTAATACGCCTCTTAATCTTCATGCTTACACGTTACTTCTTTATTTGTCATCTCTCTTCTTCTATTTAATTTATTGCTTAACTCCTATACCTTACGTTCGTTTTCTGTTTCAAATTTAGATCACTTTAGTGTTCTTTCCATTTACTTCGACTTCACCTTCTTCGCGTTTATTTCGTCTTCACCTTCTCGCTGATTAGCTTTCGTTTCAACTTCTTTAACTGCGAGAAGAGCGCAGTTCTGCTCAGCATAGAATGTCAAGTTTACAGGGCTGTTATCGATCAGTACCATGACCTCGAAACTACCCATCGTTGATATTTTAGCTGCACCGATACCAAACAATTGCCGTCGTTCTGGGGTTAACTTTATGGATTTGTCCAGCTTGCTAAATGTGTCACATCTCATCAGACACAAACTACAACCCGTATCGATTAGGGCCCATGCGCCAAAATTGCAAATTTTTATTTGTTTAAGTTTCAAATTAGCTTTAGAGACCTCACCGATTGAATTTACGTGACCCTGTTCACGCTTTGTACTCTCGCCTTGTTGCGCCTTACATTCGAACGACCTATGCCCCATTTGATGGCACTTAAAACACTTGAATTGTTTGTGCTTGCACTCTTTCGCTAAATGTGAAAATTCGCCACATTTACAGCACCTCTTTTCGACTTTTGCTGGCAACGAAGAATTATTTTCTTGTTTGGCCCTATTATGTATTTCAACTTTCTTATGATTATCCACCCTCGATTCCCGCGTTATCTTTTCGTAAGTGACTATTTGCTCTTTAAGCTCGCTTATGGTTTTCGCCTGATACAGTATAGCATTACTGAATTTAGAGCCAGGAACACCGTCTACCAAATATTCTTATAAACTTTCTTCATCCAAACGTACAGATTTGCCTATCTCCATCAACGCATATAAATATTCGCGGTACGATTCCCCTGGCCTCTTGAGTCTTTTATAGCACCTCTTTTCGACTTTTGCTGGCAACGAAGAATTATTTTCTTGTTTGGCCCTATTATGTATTTCAACTTTCTTATGATTATCCACCCTCGATTCCCGCGTTATCTTTTCGTAAGTGACTATTTGCTCTTTAAGCTCGCTTATGGTTTTCGCCTGATACAGTATAGCCTTACTGAATTTAGAGCCTGGAACACCGTCTACAAAATATTCTTATAAACTTTCTTCATCCAAACGTACAGATTTGCCTATCTCCATCAACGCATATAAATATTCGCGGTACGATTCCCCTGGCCTCTTGAGTCTTTTACCCATTATTTTATGAACGTCAGCCGTCGACAAGTTGTTACCAAACTCCTCGATGAGAACCGATTTCAAGGAATTCCAGTCACGCAACCCAGTTTGACTACTCACAAAAAGTTTAGCGGCACCACGTAATAGTTGGTTCGCATATATAAATTTGTGAACCTCGTTCCAATTTAAAATTTCTGCATTCTCTTCTATCTGCTCAATCCACTTCTTTACATCGGACGTGTCATTGCCATCAAAGATTGAAAGGCTTTCCTGAATATCTTTGAAGGTAAAGTGTGCAGTGCGTACAAGTGTAGCTGATGGTCTAGCTGGAGATTGAATTACGGATTGATTTGACTGGAAATCACCATCATCATCATCGTCGTCGTCGTCACCGTCGTCGACCAGGCCTAAATCTTGGAGCAGTCTTTCCCTAAGTTCATGTTTACGTCCAACTATTCCTAACCCCAACTAGAGGTGGCAAAAAAATAAAAATAATTGATTAATTAATCATATGATTAATTGCAGAAGTAAAATAATTGATTGCAATTAATAAGAATGAATCGATCAATTGCCGATTTATAAAATATAATGATAAAACTATTGAGACCCATGTTTTAAAAAGCTACGATAATGCATTAAAATAATTAAAAATAATGTACTTGAAAAAATTATTTTATTTTTTATTTAGCCAAGTTTGTAGAAATAATAATTTTGACAGCCGTTTTCGTGTCATCCCAAGCATCTACTACGTTCGATTTAAGTGGCAAAACTTGGGAGTTTAAATAAAAAGTGAGCACATCGTCACATGTGCGCGAGAGTTTTGTGTGGAGCCCAGAAGTCAAAATCATGTTCTGATTCCACCGATGACTCACTTGCTGTTTCCATATTGTCATCTTTTTCGGTTATTTTAGCACGAATGCATCTTAATACCGACGTCAAAGTCACCGGGTCCTTAAAATTAACCCTTTTAAATCTTGGATCCAAGATATTGGATGCAGCTAAGAGGAAAGACTGTTCTATGGTCGCTAGAGGTATTATTTGGCTGAGAGTTCCATGTCGTTCGCCACTTATCTGCACTGTCATGGCCTCTAAAGGTCTTAAAAATGTACATATTTCCATTAGTTCATCCTTTTCTCTTGACGTTATCATGGACGGAGAATCCGGGTAATTTAACAAAATTTGGCTGACGTAGGCGCTAAGTTTGATGAACCGCTCGATCATATAATACGTGGAATTCCAGCGCGTATTTACATCTAGTAAAAGGTTCAAAAATTTACCCTCTGGTACGCCAGCGGCTGCTTGCACCTTTCGCATGTCGTCATTGGCTTTAACGCTGCGTTTGAACCATTTCACAATTGTTTTGCATTTGAAACCAAATTCATTGTATGGGCGAAACATGGAATACGACGCTTTTTCCAAATTTTTCATAGATTGCATTGACAATATTTCTTGCATTGTCAGTGACAACAGCCTTACCGTTATCTTCCTCAATAGAAACATTTTTCATTGCATCGGACAAAATCTCAGATATATGGGAAGCTGTATGGTACTCACTCAATTCATACACACCAATTTGTTCCAACATGCTTTTCATGTCTATATTAGTCCATATATGTATCAGTGGTCAGGGTTACACAATGCAGATTTGAAAGCAATGACACACATTTTTTTTTTCCTCTTCATACAGTTTATCAATTTCAGCCTTTATCGTGTTCCTTGTTGGGACTTTGATAAAAGTTAAATTTCTTAGAATAAAACAATAGAATAATTAATGAACACAAAACATACCTTCGACAAAGGTAAACGGCAAATTATCTTTGACGATTATGATGTGTAATTTTGTTGTTTTTTGTTCCGGTGGAATAGCTTTGAATGTTGGTAAATGCTTTTAAAATGAATGGCTGACTGGCGCTACTACTCGGCATTTCATCTGTGCTACCTTCGCATTCATTTGTCATATCGACCACAGTATCCACACTATTTTCATCAATGGTTTCATCGTCGTTTGTTTTGGAATCATGCTATAAAATAATGCATTACGCACCCATTCTTTGAAAGAAATTAACTATTTTATCTTACCTTAAACTTATCAACTTCAGCTGCTTGTTTCAATTTTAAATGCCGAAACATGTTTGATGTGTTGCTTGAAAATTTTAACTTTTTGTTACAAAAATTACACACAACCAGGTTGTTTTTTTCTTTAATAAAATATTTCCACGCTTTACTTTTCATGGGAGCCATTTTGCACAATGTTAGTGAACAAGAATATTAGTAATGTAAGAAAGAACAAAGAAACAATGCTGCCAAGCACAACGATTATTTTGCCAATTAATCGATTAAAATTGTAATTAATTGAAAGAAAGTCTACGATACAATTAAATCATCAATTGGTCAAAATTAATCGATTATTTCAATCTTTGCGATTAATCTTGCCATCTCTAACCCCAACTCCCTTAACTTTTCTTTCAAGGTCACTACGTCATTTTTAGGACAACGTCCGCGTCTATGGCATCTGTGCTCATGTTTACACCACTTATAATATATGTATACGTATCAATTATATTAAATGTGAATATAAATATTTAAAAGTATTTGTTATCAACGTTTAAATATAATGAAATAGTATTTTAACGCAATTGAGATACAAGTTATTTCGATAGTAATAGATCGACGATCAATTTCATCGATATCGATTAATTACGCATAAATAAACATACAAGGGTATTTGAATGCACCCTAATCAATATGAAATCGTTATGTGACAGCAAAACAATCAATCAATGCGAACATCAATTCACACGTAAAACATATTTTGTTAAGAAGTTATTATCCGAAATTCTTTTATTTGCGCTTCTAATTGGTGTGCGTACATATGTACGTATCATTGCTGGCGTATTTCAATAAGATTATAACACCATCAACTTACACGCTACGTTTATATGTACGTGCTCACAAAGACTTTCCAAAATACGCGCCACATACGTGCACATACACTCACTAATTTCCAATCACTACTTTACTTTAGTAAATATATGCACTGTTTCGTATTTCACTTATATTTAAACATTGCTTTTATTCTTCCGTATGGAAATTTCTAATACGCCTCTTAATCTTCATGCTAACACGTTACTTCTTTATTTGTCATCTCTCTTCTTCTATTTAATTTATTGCTTAACTCCTTTACCTTACGTTCGTCTTCTGTTTCAAATTTAGATCACCTTAGTGTTCTTTCCATTTACTTCGACTTCACCTTCTTCGCGTTTATTTCGTCTTCACCTTCTCGCTGATTAGCTTTCGTTGCAACTTCTTTAACTGCGAGAAAAGCGCAGTTCTGCTCAGCATAGAATGTCAAGTTTACAGGGCTGTTATCGATCAGTACCATGACCTCGAAACTACCCATCGTTGATATTTTAGCTGCACCGATACCAAACAATTGCCGTCGTTCTGGGGTTAACTTTATGGATTTGTGCAGCTTGCCAAATGTGTCACATCTCATCAGACACAAACTACAACCCGTATCGATTAGGGCCCATGCGTCAAAATTGCAAATTTTTATTTGTTTAAGTTTCAAATTAGCTTTAGAGACCTCACCGATTGAATTTACGTGACCCTGTTCACGCTTTGTACTCTCGCCCTGATGCGCCTTACATTCGAACGACCTATGCCCCATTTGATGGCACTTAAAACACTTGAATTGATTGTGCTTGCACTCTTTCGCTAAATGTGAAAATTCGCCACATTTATAGCACCTCTTTTCGACATTTGCTGGCAACAAAGAATTATTTTCTTGTTTGGCCCTATTATTTATTTCAACTTTCTCGCGTTATCTTTTCGTAAGTGACTATTTGCTCTTTAAGCTCGCTTATGGTTTTCGCCTGATACAGTATAGCTTTACTGAATTTAGAGCCAGGAACACCGTCTACCAAATATTCTTATAAACTTTCTTCATCCAAACGTACAGATTTGCCTATCTCCATCAACGCATATAAATATTCGCGGTACGATTCCCCTGGCCTCTTGAGTCTTTTATAGCACCTCTTTTCGACTTTTGCTGGCAACGAAGAATTATTTTCTCGTTTGGCCCTATTATGTATTTCAACTTTCTTATGATTATCCACCCTCGATTCCCGCGTTATCTTTTCGTAAGTGACTATTTGCTCTTTAAGCTCGCTTATGGTTTTCGCCTGATACAGTATAGCCTTACTGAATTTAGAGCCTGGAACACCGTCTACAAAATATTCTTATAAACTTTCTTCATCCAAACGTACAGATTTGCCTATCTCCATCAACGCATATAAATATTCGCGGTACGATTCCCCTGGCCTCTTGAGTCTTTTACCCATTATTTTATGAACGTCAGTCGTCGACAAGTTGTTACCAAACTCCTCGATGAGAACCGATTTCAGGGAATTCTCGTTCCAATTTACAATTTCTGCATTCTCTTCTATCTGCTCGATCCACTTCTTTACATCGGACGTGTCATTGCCATCAAAGATTGAAAGGCTTTCCTGAATATCTTTGAAGGTAAAGTGTGCAGTGCGTACAAGTGTAGCTGATGGTCTAGCTGGAGATTGAATTACGGATTGATTTGACTGGAAATCACCATCATCATCATCGTCCTCGTCGTCACCGTCGTCGACCAGGCCTAAATCTTGGAGCAGTCTTTCCCTAAGTTCATGTTTACGTCCAACTATTCCTAACCCCAACTAGAGGTGGCAAAAAAATAAAAATAATCGATTAATTAATCATATGATTAATTGCAGAAGTAAAATAATTGATTGCAATTAATAAGAATTAATCGATTAATTGCCGATTTATAAAATATAATGATAAAACTATTGAGACCCATGTTTTAAAAAGCTACGATAATGCATTAAAATAATTAAAAATAATGTACTTGAAAAAATTATTTTATTTTTTATTTAGCCAAGTTTGTAGAAATAATAATTTTGACAGCCGTTTTCGTGTCATCCCAAGCATCTACTACGTTCGATTTAAGTGGCAAAACTTGGGAGTTTAAATAAAAAGTGAGCACATCGTCACATGTGCGCGAGAGTTTTGTGTGGAGCCCAGAAGTCAAAATCATGTTCTGATTCCACCGATGACTCACTTGCTGTTTCCATATTGTCATCTTTTTCGGTTATTTCAGCACGAATGCATCTTAATACCGACGTCAAAGTCACCGGGTCCTTAAAATTAACCCTTTTAAATCTTGGATCCAAGATATTGGATGCAGCTAAGAGGAAAGACTGTTCTATGGTCGCTAGAGGTATTATTTGGCTGAGAGTTCTCTTTACGTTATCATGGACGGAGAATCCGGGTAATTTAACAAAATTTGACTGACGTAGGCGCTAAGTTTGATGAACCGCTCGATCATATAATACGTGGAATTCCAGCGCGTATTTACATCTAGTAAAAGGTTCAAAAATTTACCCTCTGGTACGCCAGCGGCTGCTTGCACCTTTCGCATGTCGTCATTGGCTTTAACGCTGCGTTTTAACCATTTCACAATTGTTTTGCATTTGAAACCAAATTCATCGTATGGGCGAAACATGGAATATGACGCTTTTTCCAAATTTTTCAAAGATTGCATTGACAATATTTCTTGCATTGTCTGTGACAACAGCCTTACCGTTATCTTCCTCGATAGAAACATTTTTCATTGCATCGGACAAAATCTCAGATATATGGGAAGCTGTATGGTACTCACTCAATTCATACACACCAATTTGTTCCAACATGCTTTTCATGTCTATATTAGTCCATATATGTATCAGTGGTCAGGGTTACACAATGTAGATTTGAAAGCAATGACACACATTTTTTTTTTCCTCTTCATACAGTTTATCAATTTCAGCCTTTATCGTGTTCCTTGTTGGGACTTTGATAAAAGTTAAAATTCTTAGAATAAAACAATAGAATAATTAATGAACACAAAACATACCTTCGACAAAGGTGCATGTTTCAATTTTAAATGCCGAAACATGTTTGATGTGTTGCTTGAAAATTTTAACTTTTTGTTACAAAAATTACACACAACCAGGTTGTTTTTTTCTTTAATAAAATATTTCCACGCTTTACTTTTCATGGGAGCCATTTTGCACAATGTTAGTGAACAAGAATATTAGTAATGTAAGAAAGAACAAAGAAACAATGCTGCCAAGCACAACGATTATTTTGCCAATTAATCGATTAAAATTGTAATTAATTGAAAGAAAGTCTACGATACATCAATTGGTCAAAATTAATCGATTATTTCAATCTTTGCGATTAATCTTGCCATCTCTAACCCCAACTCCCTTAACTTTTCTTTCAAGGTCACTACGTCATTTTTAGGACAGCGTCCGCGTCTATGGCATCTGTGCTCATGTTTACACCACTTATAATATATGTATGTATACGTATCAATTATATTAAATGTGAATATAAATATTTAAAAGTATTTGTTATCAACGTTTAAATATAATGAAATAGTATTTTAACGCAATTGAGATACAAGTTATTTCGATAGTAATAGATCGACGATCAATTTCATCGATATCGATTAATTACGCATAAATAAACATACAAGGGTATTTGAATGCACCCTAATCAATATGAAATCGTTATGTGACAGCAAAACAATCAATCAATGCGAACATCAATTCACACGTAAAACATATTTTGTTAAGAAGTTATTATCCGAAATTCTTTTATTTGCGCTTCTAATTGGTGTGCGTACATATGTACGTATCATTGCTGGCGTATTTCAATAAGATTATAACACCATCAACTTACACGCTACGTTTATATGTACGTGCTCACAAAGACTTTCCAAAATACGCGCCACATACGTGCACATACACTCACTAATTTCCAATCACTACTTTACTTTAGTAAATATATGCACTGTTTCGTCTTTCACTTATATTTAAACATTGCTTTTATTCTTCCGTATGGAAATTTCTAATACGCATCTTAATCTTCATGCTAACACGTTACTTCTTTATTTGTCATCTCTCTTCTTCTATTTAATTTATTGCTTAACTCCTTTACCTTACGTTCGTCTTCTGTTTCAAATTTAGATCACCTTAGTGTTCTTTCCATTTACTTCGACTTCACCTTCTTCGCGTTTATTTCGTCTTCACCTTCTCGCTGATTAGCTTTCGTTTCAACTTCTTTAACTGCGAGAAAAGCGCAGTTCTGCTCAGCATAGAATGTCAAGTTTACAGGGCTGTTATCGATCAGTAACATGACCTCGAAACTACCCATCGTTGATATTTTAGCTGCACCGATACCAAACAATTGCCGTCGTTCTGGGGTTAACTTTATGGATTTGTGCAGCTTGCCAAATGTGTCACATCTCATCAGACACAAACTACAACCCGTATCGATTAGGGCCCATGCGTCAAAATTGCAAATTTTTATTTGTTTAAGTTTCAAATTAGCTTTAGAGACCTCACCGATTGAATTTACGTGACCCTGTTCACGCTTTGTACTCTCGCCCTGATGCGCCTTACATTCGAACGACCTATGCCCCATTTGATGGCACTTAAAACACTTGAATTGATTGTGCTTGCACTCTTTCGCTAAATGTGAAAATTCGCCACATTTATAGCACCTCTTTTCGACTTTTGCTGGCAACAAAGAATTATTTTCTTGTTTGGCCCTATTATTTATTTCAACTTTCTCGCGTTATCTTTTCGTAAGTGACTATTTGCTCTTTAAGCTCGCTTATGGTTTTCGCCTGATACAGTATAGCTTTACTGAATTTAGAGCCAGGAACACCGTCTACCAAATATTCTTATAAACTTTCTTCATCCAAACGTACAGATTTGCCTATCTCCATCAACGCATATAAATATTCGCGGTACGATTCCCCTGGCCTCTTGAGTCTTTTATAGCACCTCTTTTCGACTTTTGCTGGCAACGAAGAATTATTTTCTCGTTTGGCCCTATTATGTATTTCAACTTTCTTATGATTATCCACCCTCGATTCCCGCGTTATCTTTTCGTAAGTGACTATTTGCTCTTTAAGCTCGCTTATGGTTTTCGCCTGATACAGTATAGCCTTACTGAATTTAGAGCCTGGAACACCGTCTACAAAATATTCTTATAAACTTTCTTCATCCAAACGTACAGATTTGCCTATCTCCATCAACGCATATAAATATTCGCGGTACGATTCCCCTGGCCTCTTGAGTCTTTTACCCATTATTTTATGAACGTCAGTCGTCGACAAGTTGTTACCAAACTCCTCGATGAGAACCGATTTCAGGGAATTCTCGTTCCAATTTACAATTTCTGCATTCTCTTCTATCTGCTCGATCCACTTCTTTACATCGGACGTGTCATTGCCATCAAAGATTGAAAGGCTTTCCTGAATATCTTTGAAGGTAAAGTGTGCAGTGCGTACAAGTGTAGCTGATGGTCTAGCTGGAGATTGAATTACGGATTGATTTGACTGGAAATCACCATCATCATCATCGTCCTCGTCGTCACCGTCGTCGACCAGGCCTAAATCTTGGAGCAGTCTTTCCCTAAGTTCATGTTTACGTCCAACTATTCCTAACCCCAACTAGAGGTGGCAAAAAAATAAAAATAATCGATTAATTAATCATATGATTAATTGCAGAAGTAAAATAATTGATTGCAATTAATAAGAATTAATCGATTAATTGCCGATTTATAAAATATAATGATAAAACTATTGAGACCCATGTTTTAAAAAGCTACGATAATGCATTAAAATAATTAAAAATAATGTACTTGAAAAAATTATTTTATTTTTTATTTAGCCAAGTTTGTAGAAATAATAATTTTGACAGCCGTTTTCGTGTCATCCCAAGCATCTACTACGTTCGATTTAAGTGGCAAAACTTGGGAGTTTAAATAAAAAGTGAGCACATCGTCACATGTGCGCGAGAGTTTTGTGTGGAGCCCAGAAGTCAAAATCATGTTCTGATTCCACCGATGACTCACTTGCTGTTTCCATATTGTCATCTTTTTCGGTTATTTCAGCACGAATGCATCTTAATACCGACGTCAAAGTCACCGGGTCCTTAAAATTAACCCTTTTAAATCTTGGATCCAAGATATTGGATGCAGCTAAGAGGAAAGACTGTTCTATGGTCGCTAGAGGTATTATTTGGCTGAGAGTTCTCTTTACGTTATCATGGACGGAGAATCCGGGTAATTTAACAAAATTTGACTGACGTAGGCGCTAAGTTTGATGAACCGCTCGATCATATAATACGTGGAATTCCAGCGCGTATTTACATCTAGTAAAAGGTTCAAAAATTTACCCTCTGGTACGCCAGCGGCTGCTTGCACCTTTCGCATGTCGTCATTGGCTTTAACGCTGCGTTTGAACCATTTCACAATTGTTTTGCATTTGAAACCAAATTCATCGTATGGGCGAAACATGGAATATGACGCTTTTTCCAAATTTTTCAAAGATTGCATTGACAATATTTCTTGCATTGTCTGTGACAACAGCCTTACCGTTATCTTCCTCGATAGAAACATTTTTCATTGCATCGGACAAAATCTCAGATATATGGGAAGCTGTATGGTACTCACTCAATTCATACACACCAATTTGTTCCAACATGCTTTTCATGTCTATATTAGTCCATATATGTATCAGTGGTCAGGGTTACACAATGTAGATTTGAAAGCAATGACACACATTTTTTTTTTCCTCTTCATACAGTTTATCAATTTCAGCCTTTATCGTGTTCCTTGTTGGGACTTTGATAAAAGTTAAAATTCTTAGAATAAAACAATAGAATAATTAATGAACACAAAACATACCTTCGACAAAGGTAAACGGCAAATTATCTTTGACGAGTATGTGCATGATTTCATGTGTAATTTTGTTGTTTTTTGTTCCGGTGGAATAGCTTTGAATGTTGGTAAATGCTTTTAAAATGAATGGCTGACTGGCGCTACTACTCGGCATTTCATCTGTGCTACCTTCGCATTCATTTGTCATATCGACCACAGTATCCACACTATTTTCATCAATGGTTTCATCGTCGTTTGTTTTGGAATCATGCTATAAAATAATGCATTACGCACCCATTCTTTGAAAGAAATTAACTATTTTATCTTACCTTAAACTTATCAACTTCAGCTGCATGTTTCAATTTTAAATGCCGAAACATGTTTGATGTGTTGCTTGAAAATTTTAACTTTTTGTTACAAAAATTACACACAACCAGGTTGTTTTTTTCTTTAATAAAATATTTCCACGCTTTACTTTTCATGGGAGCCATTTTGCACAATGTTAGTGAACAAGAATATTAGTAATGTAAGAAAGAACAAAGAAACAATTCTGCCAAGCACAACGATTATTTTGCCAGTTAATCGATTAAAATTGTAATTAATTGAAAGAAAGTCGACGATACATCAATTGGTCAAAATTAATCGATTATTTCAATCTTTGCGATTAATCTTGCCATCTCTAACCCCAACTCCCTTAACTTTTCTTTCAAGGTCACTACGTCATTTTTAGGACAGCGTCCGCGTCTATGGCATCTGTGCTCATGTTTACACCACTTATAATATATGTATACGTATCAATTATATTAAATGTGAATATAAATATTTAAAAGTATTTGTTATCAACGTTTAAATATAATGAAATAATATTTTAACGCAATTGAGATACAAGTTATTTCGATAGTAATAGATCGACGATCAATTTCATCGATATCGATTAATTACGCATAAATAAACATACAAGGGTATTTGAATGCACCCTAATCAATATGAAATCGTTATGTGACAGCAAAACAATCAATCAATGCGAACATCAATTCACACGTGAAACATATTTTGTTAAGAAGTTATTATCCGAAATTCTTTTATTTGCGCTTCTAATTGGTGTGCGTACATATGTACGTATCATTGCTGGCGTATTTCAATAAGATTATAACACCATCAACTTACACGCTACGTTTATATGTACGTGCTCACAAAGACTTTCCAAAATAAGCGCCACATACGTGCACATACACTCACTAATTTCCAATCACTACTTTACTTTAGTAAATATATGCACTGTTTCGTCTTTCACTTATATTTAAACATTGCTCTTATTCTTCCTTATGGAAATTTCTAATACGCCTCTTAATCTTTCTGCTTACACGTTACTTCTTTATTTGTCATTTCTCTTCTTCTGTTTAACTTATTGCTTAACTCCTTTACCTTACGTTCGTCTTCTGTTTCAAATTTAGATCACCTTCGTGTTCTTTCCATTTACTTCGACTTCACCTTCTTCGCGTTTATTTCGTCTTCACCTTCTCGCTGATTAGCTTTCGTTTCAACTTCTTTAACTGCGAGAAGAGCGCAGTTCTGCTCAGCATAGAATGTCAAGTTTACAAGGCTGTTATCGATCAGTACCATGACCTCGAAACTACCCATCGTTGATATTTTAGCTGCACCGATACCAAACAATTGCCGTCGTTCTGGGGTTAACTTTATGGATTTGTCCAGCTTGCCAAATGTGTCACATCTCATCAGACACAAACTACAACCCGTATCGATTAGGGCCCATGCGTCAAAATTGCAAATTTTTATTTGTTTAAGTTTCAAATTAGCTTTAGAGACCTCACCGATTGAATTTACGTGACCCTGTTCACGCTTTGTACTCTCGCCCTGATGCGCCTTACATTCGAACGACCTATGCCCCATTTGATGGCACTTAAAACACTTGAATTGATTGTGGTTGCACTCTTTCGCTAAATGTGAAAATTCGCCACATTTATAGCACCTCTTTTCGACTTTTGCTGGCAACAAAGAATTATTTTCTTGTTTGGCCCTATTATGTATTTCAACTTTCTCGCGTTATCTTTTCGTAAGTGACTATTTGCTCTTTAAGCTCGCTTATGGTTTTCGCCTGATACAGTATAGCTTTACTGAATTTAGAGCCAGGAACACCGTCTACCAAATATTCTTATAAACTTTCTTCATCCAAACGTACAGATTTGCCTATCTCCATCAACGCATATAAATATTCGCGGTACGATTCCCCTGGCCTCTTGAGTCTTTTATAGCACCTCTTTTCGACTTTTGCTGGCAACGAAGAATTATTTTCTCGTTTGGCCCTATTATGTATTTCAACTTTCTTATGAATATCCACCCTCGATTCCCGCGTTATCTTTTCGTAAGTGACTATTTGCTCTTTAAGCTCGCTTATGGTTTTCGCCTGATACAGTATAGCCTTACTGAATTTAGAGCCTGGAACACCGTCTACAAAATATTCTTATAAACTTTCTTCATCCAAACGTACAGATTTGCCTATCTCCATCAACGCATATAAATATTCGCGGTACGATTCCCCTGGCCTCTTGAGTCTTTTACCCATTATTTTATGAACGTCAGTCGTCGACAAGTTGTTACCAAACTCCTCGATGAGAACCGATTTCAGGGAATTCCAGTCACGCAACCCAGTTTGACTACTCACAAAAAGTTTAGCGGCACCACGTAATAGTTGTTTCGCATATATAAATTTGTGAACCTCGTTCCAATTTACAATTTCTGCATTCTCTTCTATCTGCTCAATCCACTTCTTTACATCGGACGTGTCATTGCCATCAAAGATTGAAAGGCTTTCCTGAATATCTTTGAAGGTAAAGTGTGCAGTGCGTTCAAGTGTAGCTGATGGTCGTCACCGTCGTCGACCAGGCCTAAATCTTGGAGCAGTCTTTCCCTAAGTTCATGTTTACGTCCAACTATTCCTAACCCCAACTAGAGGTGGCAAAAAAATAAAAATAATCGATTAATTAATCATATGATTAATTGCAGAAGTAGAATAATTGATTGCAATTAATAAGAATTAATCGATTAATTGCCGATTTATAAAATATAATGATAAAACTATTGAGACCCATGTTTTAAAAAGCTACGATAATGCATTAGAATAATTAAAAATAATGTACTTGAAAAAATTATTTTATTTTTTATTTAGCCAAGTTTGTAGAAATAATAATTTTGACAGCCGTTTTCGTGTCATCCCAAGCATCTACTACGTTCGATTTAAGTGGCAAAACTTGGGAGTTTAAATAAAAAGTGAGCACATCGTCACATGTGCGCGAGAGTTTTGTGTGGAGCCCAGAAGTCAAAATCATGTTCTGATTCCACCGATGACTCACTTGCTGTTTCCATATTGTCATCTTTTTCGGTTATTTCAGCACGAATGCATCTTAATACCGACGTCAAAGTCACCGGGTCCTTAAAATTAACCCTTTTAAATCTTGGATCCAAGATATTGGATGCAGCTAAGAGGAAAGACTGTTCTATGGTCGCTAGAGGTATTATTTGGCTGAGAGTTCCATGTCGTTCGCCACTTATCTGCACTGTCATGGCCTCTAAAGGTCTTAAAAATGTACATATTTCCATTAGTTCATCCTTTTCTCTTGACGTTATCATGGACGGAGAATCCGGGTAATTTAACAAAATTTGGCTGACGTAGGCGCTAAGTTTGATGAACCGCTCGATCATATAATACGTGGAATTCCAGCGCGTATTTACATCTAGTAAAAGGTTCAAAAATTTACCCTCTGGTACGCCAGCGGCTGCTTGCACCTTTCGCATGTCGTCATTGGCTTTAACGCTGCGTTTGAACCATTTCACAATTGTTTTGCATTTGAAACCAAATTCATTGTATGGGCGAAACATGGAATACGACGCTTTTTCCAAATTTTTCATAGATTGCATTGACAATATTTCTTGCATTGTCAGTGACAACAGCCTTACCGTTATCTTCCTCAATAGAAACATTTTTCATTGCATCGGACAAAATCTCAGATATATGGGAAGCTGTATGGTACTCACTCAATTCATACACACCAATTTGTTCCAACATGCTTTTCATGTCTATATTAGTCCATATATGTATCAGTGGTCAGGGTTACACAATGCAGATTTGAAAGCAATGACACACATTTTTTTTTTCCTCTTCATACAGTTTATCAATTTCAGCCTTTATCGTGTTCCTTGTTGGGACTTTGATAAAAGTTAAATTTCTTAGAATAAAACAATAGAATAATTAATGAACACAAAACATACCTTCGACAAAGGTAAACGGCAAATTATCTTTGGCGATTATGTGCATGATTTCATGTGTAATTTTGTTGTTTTTTGTTCCGGTGGAATAGCTTTGAATGTTGGTAAATGCTTTTAAAATGAATGGCTGACTGGCGCTACTACTCGGCATTTCATCTGTGCTACCTTCGCATTCATTTGTCATATCGACCACAGTATCCACACTATTTTCTTCAACGGTTTCATCGTCGTTTGTTTTGGAATCAAGCTATAAAATAATGCATTACGCACCCATTCTTTGAACGAAATTAACTATTTTATCTTACCTTAAACTTATCAACTTCAGCTGCATGTTTCAATTTTAAATGCCGAAACATGTTTGATGTGTTGCTTGAAAATTTTAACTTTTTGTTACAAAAATTACACACAACCAGGTTGTTTTTTTCTTTAATAAAATATTTCCACGCTTTACTTTTCATGGGAGCCATTTTGCACAATGTTAGTGAACAAGAATATTAGTAATGTAAGAAAGAACAAAGAAACAATGCTGCCAAGCACAACGATTATTTTGCCAATTAATCGATTCAAATTGTAATTAATTGAAAGAAAGTCTACGATACAATTAAATCATCAATTGGTCAAAATTAATCGATTATTTCAATCTTTGCGATTAATCTTGCCATCTCTAACCCCAACTCCCTTAACTTTTCTTTCAAGGTCACTACCGTCATTTTTAGGACAGCGTCCGCGTCTATGGCATCTGTGCTCATGTTTACACCACTTATAATATATACGTATCAATTATATTAAATGTGAATATAAATATTTAAAAGTATTTGTTATCAACGTTTAAATATAATGAAATAGTATTTTAACGCAATTGAGATACAAGTTATTTCGATAGTAATAGATCGACGATCAATTTCATCGATATCGATTAATTACGCATAAATAAACGTACAAGGGTATTTGAATGCACCCTAATCAATATGAAATCGTTATGTGACAGCAAAACAATCAATCAATGCGAACATCAATTCACACGTAAAACATATTTTGTTAGGAAGTTATTATCCGAAATTCTTTTATTTCCGCTTCTAATTGGTGTGCGTACATATGTACGTATCATTGCTGGAGTATTTCAATAAGATTATAACACCATCAACTTACACGCTACGTTTATATGTACGTGCTCACAAAGACTTTCCACAATACGCGCTACATACGTGCACATACACTCACTAATTTCCAATCACTACTTTACTTTAGTAAATATATGCACTGTTTCGTCTTTCACTTATATTTAAACATTGCTTTTATTCTTCCTTATGGAAATTTCTAATACGCCTCTTAATCTTTATGCTTACACGTTACTTCTTTATTTGTCATCTCTCTTCTTCTATTTAATTTATTGCTTAACTCCTTTACCTTACGTTCGTCTTCTGTTTCAAATTTAGATCACCTTAGTGTTCTTTCCATTTACTTCGACTTCACCTTCTTCGCGTTTATTTCGTCTTCACCTTCTCGCTGATTAGCTTTCGTTTCAACTTCTTTAACTGCGAGAAGAGCGCAGTTCTGCTCAGCATAGAATGTCAAGTTTACAGGGCTGTTATCGATCAGTACCATGACCTCAAAACTACCCATCGTTGATATTTTAGCTGCACCGATACCAAACAATTGCCGTCGTTCTGGGGTTAACTTTATGGATTTGTCCAGCTTGCTAAATGTGTCACATCTCATCAGACACAAACTACAACCCGTATCGATTAGGGCCCATGCGCCAAAATTGCAAATTTTTATTTGTTTAAGTTTCAAATTAGCTTTAGAGACTTCACCGATTGAATTTACGTGACCCTGTTCACGCTTTGTACTCTCGCCCTGTTGCGCCTTACATTCGAACGACCTATGCCCCATTTGATGGCACTTAAAACACTTGAATTGTTTGTGCTTGCACTCTTTCGCTAAATGTGAAAATTCGCCACATTTACAGCACCTCTTTTCGACTTTTGCTGGCAACGAAGAATTATTTTCTTGTTTGGCCCTATTATGTATTTCAACTTTCTTATGATTATTCACCCTCGATTCCCGCGTTATCTTTTCGTAAGTGACTATTTGCTCTTTAAGCTCGCTTATGGTTTTCGCCTGATACAGTATAGCATTACTGAATTTAGAGCCAGGAACACCGTCTACCAAATATTCTTATAAACTTTCTTCATCCAAACGTACAGATTTGCCTATCTCCATCAACGCATATAAATATTCGCGGTACGATTCCCCTGGCCTCTTGAGTCTTTTACCCATTATTTTATGAACGTCAGCCGTCGACAAGTTGTTACCAAACTCCTCGATGAGAACCGATTTCAAGGAATACCAGTCACGCAACCCAGTTTGACTACTCACAAAAAGTTTAGCGGCACCACGCAATAGTTGTTTCGCATATATAAATTTGTGAACCTCGTTCCAATTTAAAATTTCTGCATTCTCTTCTATCTGCTCAATCCACTTCTTTACATCGGACGTGTCATTGCCATCAAAGATTGAAAGGCTTTCCTGAATATCTTTGAAGGTAAAGTGTGCAGTGCGTACAAGTGTAGGGTCTAGCTGGAGATTGAATTACGGATTGATTTGACTGGAAATCACCATCATCATCATCGTCGTCGTCGTCACCGTCGTCGACCAGGCCTAAATGTTGGAGCAGTCTTTCCCTAAGTTCTTGTTTACGTCCAACTATTCCTAACCCCAACTCTCTTAACTTTGCTTTCAAGGTCACTACCGTCATTTTTAAGACAGCGTCCGCGTCTATGGCATATGTGCTCATGTTTATACCACTTATAATATATACGTATCAATTATATTAAATGTGAATATAAATATTTAAAAGTATTTGTTATCAAATTTAATTATATTGAAATAGTATTTTAACGCAATTGAGATACAAGTTATTTCGATAGTAATAGATCGACGATCAATTTCATCGATATCAATTAATTACGCATAAATAAACATACAAGGGTATTTGAATGCACCCTAATCAATATGAAATCGTTATGTGACAGCAAAACAATCAATCAATGCGAACATCAATTCAAACGTAGAACATATTTTGTTAACAAATTATTATCCGAAATTCTTTTATTTGCGCTTCTAATTGGTGTGCGTACATATGTACGTATGTTTGCTGGCGTATTTCGATAAGGTTATAACACCATCAACTTACACGCTACGTTTATATGTACGTGCTCACAAAGACTTTCCAAAATACGCGCCACATACGTGCACATACACTCACTAATTTCCAATCACTACTGCACTGTTTCGTCTTTCACTTATATTTAAACATTGCTTTTATTCTTCCTTATGGAAATTTCTAATACGCCTCTTAATCTTCATGCTTACACGTTACTTCTTTATTTGTCATCTATCTTCTTCTATTTAATTTATTGCTTAACTCCTTTACCTTACGTTCGTCTTCTTTTTCAAAAATTTAGATCACCTTCGTGTTCTTTCCATTTACTTCGACTTCACCTTCTTCGCGTTTATTTCGTCTTCACCTTCTCGCTGATTAGCTTTCGTTTCAACTTCGTTAACTGCGAGAAAAGCGGAGTTCTGCTCAGCATAGAATGTCAAGTTTACAGGGCTGTTATCGATCAGTACCATGACCTCAAAACTACCCATCGTTGATATTTTAGCTGCACCGATACCAAACAATTGCCGTCGTTCTGGGGTTAACTTTATGGATTTGTCCAGCTTGCTAAATGTGCCACATCTCATCAGACACAAACTACAACCCGTATCGATTAGGGCCCATGCGTCAATATTGCAAATTTTTATTTGTTTAAGTTTCAAATTAGCTTTAGAGACCTCACCGATTGAATTTACCTGACCCTGTTCACGCTTTGTACTCTCGCCCTGCTGCGCCTTACATTCGAACGACCTATGCCCCATTTGATGGCACTTGAATTGTTTGTGCTTGCACTCTTTCGCTAAATGTGAAAATTCGCCACATTTATAGCACCTCTTTTCGACTATTGCTGGCAACGAAGAATTATTTTCTTGTTTGGCCCTATTATGTATTTCAACTTTCTTATGATTGTCCACCCTCGATTCCCGCGTTATCTTTTCGTAAGTGACTATTTACTCTTTAAGCTCGCTTATGGTTTTCGCCTGATACAGTATAGCCTTACTGAATTTAGAGCCAGGAACACCGTCTACCAAATATTCTTATAAACTTTCTTCATCCAAACGAACAGATTTGCCTATCTCCATCAACACATATAAATATTCGCGGTACGATTCCCCTGGCCTCTTGAGTCTTTTACCCATTATTTTATGAACGTCAGCCGTCGACAAGTTGTTACCAAACTCCTCGATGAGAACCGATTTCAAGGAATTCCAGTCACGCAACCCAGTTTGACTACTCACAAAAAGTTTAGCGGCACCACGTAATAGTTGTTTCGCTTATATAAATTTGTGAACCTCGTTCCAATTTAAAATTTCTGCATTCTCTTCTATCTGCTCAATCCACTTCTTTACATCGGACGTGTCATTGCCATCAAAGATTGAAAGGCTTTCCTGAATATCTTTGAAGGTAAAGTGTGCAGTGCGTACAAGTGTAGCTGATGGTCTAGCTGGAGATTGAATTACGGATTGATTTGACTGGAAATCACCATCGTCATCATCTCGTCGTCGTCACCGTCGTCGACCAGGCCTAAATGTGGGAGCAGTCTTTCCCTAAGTTCATGTTTACGTCCAACTATTCCTAACCCCAACTCTCTTAACTTTGCTTTCAAGGTCACTACCGTCATTTTTAGGACAGCGTCCGCGTCTATGGCATATGTGCTCATGTTTATACCACTTATAATATATACGTATCAATTATATTAAATGTGAATATAAATTTTTAAAAGTATTTGTTATCAAATTTAATTATATTGAAATAGTATTTTAACGCAATTGAGATACAAGTTATTTCGATAGTAATAGATCGACGATCAATTTCATCGATATCAATTAATTACGCATAAATAAACATACAAGGGTATTTGAATGCACCCTAATCAATATGAAATCGTAATGTGACAGCAAAACAATCAATCAATGCGAACATCAATTCAAACGTAGAACATATTTTGTTAACAAATTATTATCCGAAATTCTTTTATTTGCGCTTGTAATTGGTGTGCGTACATATGTACGTATGTTTGCTGGCGTATTTCGATAAGGTTATAACACCATCAACTTACACGCTACGTTTATATGTACGTGCTCACAAAGACTTTCCAAAATACGCGCCACATACGTGCACATACACTCACTAATTTCCAATCACTACTGCACTGTTTCGTCTTTCACTTATATTTAAACATTGCTTTTATTCTTCCTTATGGAAATTTCTAATACGCCTCTTAATCTTCATGCTTACACGTTACTTCTTTATTTGTCATCTCTCTTCTTCTATTTAATTTATTGCTTAACTCCTTTACCTTACGTTCGTCTTCTTTTTCAAAAATTTAGATCACCTTCGTGTTCTTTCCATTTACTTCGACTTCACCTTCTTCGCGTTTATTTCGTCTTCACCTTCTCGCTGATTAGCTTCCGTTTCAACTTCTTTAACTGCGAGAAGAGCGCAGTTCTGCTCAGCATACAATGTCAAGTTTACAGGGCTGTTATCGATCAGTACCATGACCTCGAAACTACCCATCGTTGATATTTTAGCTGCACCGATACCAAACAATTCCCGTCGTTCTGGGGTTAACTTTATGGATTTGTCCAGCTTGCTAAATGTGCCACATCTCATCAGACACAAACTACAACCCGTATCGATTAGGGCCCATGCGTCAATATTGCAAATTTTTATTTGTTTAAGTTTCAAATTAGCTTTAGAGACCTCACCGATTGAATTTACTTGACCATGTTCACGCTTTGTACTCTCGCCCTGCTGCGCCTTACATTCGAACGACCTATGCCCCATTTGATGGCACTTAAAACACTTGAATTGTTTGTGCTTGCACTCTTTCGCTAAATGTGAAAATTCGCCACATTTATAGCACCTCTTTTCGACTATTGCTGGCAACGAAGAATTATTTTCTTGTTTGGCCCTATTATGTATTTCAACTTTCTTATGATTGTCCACCCTCGATTCCCGCGTTATCTTTTCGTAAGTGACTATTTGCTCTTTAAGCTCGCTTATGGTTTTCGCCTGATACAGTATAGCCTTACTGAATTTAGAGCCAGGAACACCGTCTACCAAATATTCTTATAAACTTTCTTCATCCAAACGTACAGATTTGCCTATCTTCATCAACGCATATAAATATTCGCGGTACGATTCCCCTGGCCTCTTGAGTCTTTTACCCATTATTTTATGAACGTCAGCCGTCGACAAGTTGTTACCAAACTCCTCGATGAGAACCGATTTCAAGGAATTCCAGTCACGCAACCCAGTTTGACTACTCACAAAAAGTTTAGCGGCACCACTTAATAGTTGTTTCGCATATATAAATTTGTGAACCTCGTTCCAATTTAAAATTTCTGCATTCTCTTCTATCTGCTCAATCCACTTCTTTACATCGGACGTGTCATTGCCATCAAAGATTGAAAGGCTTTCCTGAATATCTTTGAAGGTAAAGTGTGCAGTGCGTACAAGTGTAGGGTCTAGCTGGAGATTGAATTACGGATTGATTTGACTGGAAATCACCATCATCATCATCGTCGTCGTCGTCACCGTCGTCGACCAGGCCTAAATCTTGGAGCAGTCTTTCCCTAAGTTCATGTTTACGTCCAACTATTCCTAACCCCAACTCTCTTAACTTTGCTTTCAAGGTCACTACCGTCATTTTTAGGACAGCGTCCGCGTCTATGGCATATGTGCTCATGTTTATACCACTTATAATATATACGTATCAATTATATTAAATGTGAATATAAATATTTAAAAGTATTTGTTATCAACGTTTAATTATATTGAAATAGTATTTTAACGCAATTGAGATACAAGTTATTTCGATAGTAATAGATCGACGATCGATTTCATCGATATCGATTAATTACGCATAAATAAACATACAAGGGTATTTGAATGCACCCTAATCAATATGAAATCGTTATGTGACAGCAAAACAATCAATCAATGCGAACATCAATTCAAACGTAGAACATATTTTGTTAACAAATTATTATCCGAAATTCTTTTATTTGCGCTTCTAATTGGTGTGCGTACATATGTACGTATGTTTGCTGGCGTATTTCGATAAGGTTATAACACCATCAACTTACACGCTACGTTTATATGTACGTGCTCACAAAGACTTTCCAAAATACGCGCCACATACGTGCACATACACTCACTAATTTCCAATCACTACTTTACTTTAGTAAATATATGCACTGTTTCGTCTTTCACTTATATTTAAACATTGCTTTTATTCTTCCGTATTCAGTCACGCAACCCAGTTTGACTACTCACAAAAAGTTTAGCGGCACCACGTAATAGTTGTTTCGCATATATAAATTTGTGAACCTCGTTCCAATTTATAATTTCTGCATTCTCTTCTATCTGCTCAATCCACTTCTTTACATCAGACGTGTCATTGCCATCAAAGATTGAAAGGCTTTCCTGAATATCTTTGAAGGTAAAGTGTGCAGTGCGTACAAGTGTAGGGTCTAGCTGGAGATTGAATTACGGATTGATTTGACTGGAAATCACCATCATCATCATCGTCGTCGTCGTCACCGTCGTCGACCAGGCCTAAATGTTGGAGCAGTCTTTCCCTAAGTTCATGTTTACGTCCAACTATTCCTAACCCCAACTCTCTTAACTTTGCTTTCAAGGTCACTACCGTCATTTTTAGGACAGCGTCCGCGTCTATGGCATATGTGCTCATGTTTATACCACTTATAATATATACGTATCAATTATATTAAATGTGAATATAAATATTTAAAAGTATTTGTTATCAACGTTTAATTATATTGAAATAGTATTTTAACGCAATTGAGATACAAGTTATTTCGGTAGTAATAGATCGACGATCGATTTCATCGATATCGATTAATTACGCATAAATAAACATACAAGGGTATTTGAATGCACCCTAATCAATATGAAATCGTTATGTGACAGCAAAACAATCAATCAATGCGAACATCAATTCAAACGTAGAACATATTTTGTTAACAAATTATTATCCGAAATTCTTTTATTTGCGCTTCTAATTGGTGTGCGTACATATGTACGTATGTTTGCGGGCGTATTTCGATAAGGTTATAACACCATCAACTTACACGCTACGTTTATATGTACGTGCTCACAAAGACTTTCCAAAATACGCGCCACATACGTGCACATACACTCACTAATTTCGAATCACTACTTTACTTTAGTAAATATATGCACTGTTTCGTCTTTCACTTATATTTAAACATTGCTTTTATTCTTTCTTATGGAAATTTCCAATACGCCTCTTAATCTTCATGCTTACACGTTACTTCTTTATTTGTCATCTCTCTTCTTCTATTTAATTTATTGCTTAACTCCTTTACCTTACGTTCGTCTTCTTTTTCAAATTTAGATCACCTTCGTGTTCTTTCCATTTACTTCGACTTCACCTTCTTCGCGTTTATTTCGTCTTCACCTTCTCGCTGATTAGCTTTCGTTTCAACTTCTTTAACTGCGAGAAGAGCGCAGTTCTGCTCAGCATACACTGTCAAGTTTACAGGGCTGTTATCGATCAGTACCATGACCTCGAAACTACCCATCGTTGATATTTTAGCTGCACCGATACCAAACAATTCCCGTCGTTCTGGGGTTAACTTTATGGATTTGTCCAGCTTGCTAAATGTGCCACCTCTCATCAGACACAAACTACAACCCGTATCGATTAGGGCCCATGCGTCAATATTGCAAATTTTTATTTTTTTAAGTTTCAAATTAGCTTTAGAGACCTCACCGATTGAATTTACGTGACCATGTTCACGCTTTGTACTCTCGCCCTGCTGCGCCTTACATTCGAACGACCTTTGCCCCATTTGATGGCACTTAAAACACTTGAATTGTTTGTGCTTGCACTCTTTCGCTAAATGTGAAAATTCGCCACATTTATAGCACCTCTTTTCGACTATTGCTGGCAACGAAGAATTATTTTCTTGTTTGGCCCTATTATGTATTTCAACTTTCTTATGATTGTCCACCCTCGATTCCCGCGTTATCTTTTCGTAAGTGACTATTTGCTCTTTAAGCTCGCTTATGGTTTTCGCCTGATACAGTATAGCATTACTGAATTTAGAGCCAGGAACACCGTCTACCAAATATTCTTATAAACTTTCTTCATCCAAACGTACAGATTTGCCTATCTCCATCAACGCATATAAATATTCGCGGTACGATTCCCCTGGCCTCTTGAGTCTTTTACCCATTATTTTATGAACGTCAGCCGTCGACAAGTTGTTACCAAACTCCTCGATGAGAACCGATTTCAAGGAATTCCAGTCACGCAACCCAGTTTGACTACTCACAAAAAGTTTAGCGGCACCACGTAATAGTTGTTTCGCATATATAAATTTGTGAACCTCGTTCCAATTTATAATTTCTGCATTCTCTTCTATCTGCTCAATCCACTTCTTTACATCAGACGTGTCATTGCCATCAAAGATTGAAAGGCTTTCCTGAATATCTTTGAAGGTAAAGTGTGCAGTGCGTACAAGTGTAGGGTCTAGCTGGAGATTGAATTCCCTAAGTTCATGTTTACGTCCAACTATTCCTAACCCCAACTCTCTTAACTTTGCTTTCAAGGTCACTACCGTCATTTTTAGGACAGCGTCCGCGTCTATGGCATATGTGCTCATGTTTATACCACTTATAATATATACGTATCAATTATATTAAATGTGAATATAAATATTTAAAAGTATTTGTTATCAACGTTTAATTATATTGAAATAGTATTTTAACGCAATTGAGATACAAGTTATTTCGATAGTAATAGATCGACGATCAATTTCATCGATATCGATTAATTACGCATAAATAAACATACAAGGGTATTTGAATGCACCCTAATCAATATGAAATCGTTATGTGACAGCAAAACAATCAATCAATGCGAACATCAATTCAAACGTAGAACATATTTTGTTAACAAATTATTATCCGAAATTCTTTTATTTGCGCTTCTAATTGGTGTGCGTACATATGTACGTATGTTTGCTGGCGTATTTCGATAAGGTTATAACACCATCAACTTACACGCTACGTTTATATGTACGTGCTCACAAAGACTTTCCAAAATACGCGCCACATACGTGCACATACACTCACTAATTTCCAATCACTACTGCACTGTTTCGTCTTTCACTTATATTTAAACATTGCTTTTATTCTTCCTTATGGAAATTTCTAATACGCCTCTTAATCTTCATGCTTACACGTTACTTCTTTATTTGTCATCTATCTTCTTCTATTTAATTTATTGCTTAACTCCTTTACCTTACGTTCGTCTTCTTTTTCAAAAATTTAGATCACCTTCGTGTTCTTTCCATTTACTTCGACTTCACCTTCTTCGCGTTTATTTCGTCTTCACCTTCTCGCTGATTAGCTTTCGTTTCAACTTCGTTAACTGCGAGAAAAGCGCAGTTCTGCTCAGCATAGAATGTCAAGTTTACAGGGCTGTTATCGATCAGTACCATGACCTCAAAACTACC
Source organism: Philophylla caesio (assembly GCA_963971545.1). Taxonomy (NCBI): domain Eukaryota; kingdom Metazoa; phylum Arthropoda; class Insecta; order Diptera; family Tephritidae; genus Philophylla; species Philophylla caesio. Next base: position 56,712,781 of record OZ020604.1, on the reverse strand, counting down.
CATCGTTGATATTTTAGCTGCACCGATACCAACCAATTCCCGTCGTTCTGGGGTTAAATTTATGGATTTGTCCAGCTTGCTAAATGTGCCACATCTCATCAGACACAAACTACAACCCGTATCGATTAGGGCCCATGCGTCAATATTGCAAATTTTTATTTGTTTAAGTTTCAAATTAGCTTTAGAGACCTCACCGATTGAATTTACGTGACCCTGTTCACGCTTTGTACTCTCGCCCTGCTGCGCCTTACATTCGAACGACCTATGCCCCATTTGATGGCACTTAAAACACTTGAATTGTTTGTGCTTGCACTCTTTCGCTAAATGTGAAAATTCGCCACATTTATAGCACCTCTTTTCGACTATTGCTGGCAACGAAGAATTATTTTCTTGTTTGGCCCTATTATGTATTTCAACTTTCTTATGATTTTCCACCCTCGATTCCTGCGTTATCTTTTCGTAAGTGACTATTTGCTCTTTAAGCTCGCTTATGGTTTTCGCCTGATACAGTATAGCCTTACTGAATTTAGAGCCAGGAACACCGTCTACCAAATATTCTTATAAACTTTCTTCATCCAAACGTACTGATTTGCCTATCTCCATCAACGCATATAAATATTCGCGGTACGATTCCCCTGGCCTCTTGAGTCTTTTACCCAGTTGTTACCAAACTCCTCGATGAGAACCGATTTCAAGGAATTCCAGTCACGCAACCCAGTTTGACTACTCACAAAAAGTTTAGCGGCACCACGTAATAGTTGTTTCGCATATATAAATTTGTGAACCTCGTTCCAATTTAAAATTTCTGCATTCTCTTCTATCTGCTCAATCCACTTCTTTACATCGGACGTGTCATTGCCATCAAAGATTGAAAGGCTTTCCTGAATATCTTTGAAGGTAAAGTGTGCAGTGCGTACAAGTGTAGGGTCTAGCTGGAGATTGAATTACGGATTGATTTGACTGGAAATCACCATCATCATCATCGTCGTCGTCGTCACCGTCGTCGACCAGGCCTAAATCTTGGAGCAGTCTTTCCCTAAGTTCATGTTTACGTCCAACTATTCCTAACCCCAACTCTCTTAACTTTGCTTTCAAGGTCACTACCGTCATTTTTAGGACAGCGTCCGCGTCTATGGCATATGTGCTCATGTTTATACCACTTATAATATATACGTATCAATTATATTAAATGTGAATATAAATATTTAAAAGTATTTGTTATCAACGTTTAATTATATTGAAATAGTATTTTAACGCAATTGAGATACAAGTTATTTCGATAGTAATAGATCGACGATCAATTTCATCGATATCGATTAATTACGCATAAATAAACATACAAGGGTATTTGAATGCACCCTAATCAATATGAAATCGTTATGTGACAGCAAAACAATTCAAACGTAGAACATATTTTGTTAACAAATTATTATCCGAAATTCTTTTATTTGCGCTTCTAATTGGTGTGCGTACATATGTACGTATGTTTGCTGGCGTATTTCGATAAGGTTATAACACCATCAACTTACACGCTACGTTTATATGTACGTGCTCACAAAGACTTTCCAAAATACGCGCCACATACGTGCAGATACACTCACTAATTTCCAATCACTACTGCACTGTTTCGTCTTTCACTTATATTTAAACATTGCTTTTATTCTTCCTTATAGAAATTTCTAATACGCCTCTTAATCTTCATGCTTACACGTTACTTCTTTATTTGTCATCTATCTTCTTCTATTTAATTTATTGCTTAACTCCTTTACCTTACGTTCGTCTTCTTTTTCAAAAATTTAGATCACCTTCGTGTTCTTTCTATTTACTTCGACTTCACCTTCTTCGCGTTTATTTCGTCTTCACCTTCTCGCTGATTAGCTTTCGTTTCAACTTCGTTAACTGCGAGAAAAGCGCAGTTCTGCTCAGCATAGAATGTCAAGTTTACAGGGCTGTTATCGATCAGTACCATGACCTCAAAACTACCCATCGTTGATATTTTAGCTGCACCGATACCAAACAATTCCCGTCGTTCTGGGGTTAACTTTATGGATTTGTCCAGCTTGCTAAATGTCCAACATCTCATCAGACACAAACTACAACCCGTCTCGATTAGGGCCCATGCGTCAATATTGCAAATTTTTATTTGTTTAAGTTTCAAATTAGCTTTAGAGACCTCACCGATTGAATTTACGTGACCCTGTTCACGCTTTGTACTCTCGCCCTGCTGCGCCTTACATTCGAACGACCTATGCCCCATTTGATGGCACTTAAAACACTTGAATTGTTTGTGCTTGCACTCTTTCGCTAAATGTGAAAATTCGCCACATTTATAGCACCTCTTTTCGACTATTGCTGGCAACGAAGAATTATTTTCTTGTTTGGCCCTATTATGTATTTCAACTTTCTTATGATTGTCCACCCTCGATTCCCGCGTTATCTTTTCGTAAGTGACTATTTGCTCTTTAAGCTCGCTTATGGTTTTCGCCAGATACAGTATAGCCTTACTGAATTTAGAGCCAGGAACACCGTCTACAAAATATTTTTATAAACTTTCTTCATCCAAACGAACAGATTTGCCTATCTCCATCAACACATATAAATATTCGCGGTACGATTCCCCTGGCCTCTTGAGTCTTTTACCCATTATTTTATGAACGTCAGCCGTCGACAAGTTGTTACCAAACTCCTCGATGAGAACCGATTTCAAGGAATTCCAGTCACGCAACCCAGTTTGACTACTCACAAAAAGTTTAGCGGCACCACGTAATAGTTGTTTCGCTTATATAAATTTGTGAACCTCGTTCCAATTTAAAATTTCTGCATTCTCTTCTATCTGCTCAATCCACTTCTTTACATCGCACATGTCATTGCCATCAAAGATTGAAAGGCTTTCCTGTATATCTTTGAAGGTAAAGTGTGCAGTGCGTACAAGTGTAGCTGATGGTCTAGCTGAAGATTGAATTACGGACTGATTTGACTGAAAATCACCATCATCATCATCGGCGTCGTCGTCACCGTCGTCGACCAGGCCTAAATCTTGGAGCAGTCTTTCCCTAAGTTCATGTTTACATCCAACTATTCCTAACCCCAACTCCCTTAACTTTTCTTTCAAGGTCACTACCGTCATTTTTAGGACAGCGTCCGCGTCTATGGCATCTGTGCTCATGTTTACACCACTTAAAATATATACGTATCAATTATATTAAATGTGAATATAAATATTTAAAAGTAAATGTTATCAACGTCTAATTATAATGAAATAGTATTTTAACGCAATTGAGATACAAGTTATTTCGATAGTAATAGATCGACGATCATAAATAAACATACAAGGGTATTTGAATGCACCCTAATCAATATGAAATCGTTATGTGACAGCAAAACAATCAATCAATGCAAACATCAATTCAAACGTAAAACATATTTTGTTAACAAATTGTTATCCGAAATTATTTTATTTCCGCTTCTAATTGGTGTGCGTACATATGTACGTATGTTTGCTGGCGTATTTCGATAAGGTTATAACACCATCAACTTACACGCTACGTTTATATGTACGTGCTCACAAAGACTTTCCAAAATACGCGCCACATACGTGCACATACACTCACTAATTTCCAATCACTACTGCACTGTTTCGTCTTTCACTTATATTTAAACATTGCTTTTATTCTTCCTTATAGAAATTTCGAATACGCCTCTTAATCTTCATGCTTACACGTTACTTCTTTATTTGTCATCTATCTTCTTCTATTTAATTTATTGCTTAACTCCTTTACCTTACGTTCGTCTTCTTTTTCAAATTTAGATCACCTTCGTGTTCTTTCCATTTACTTCGACTTCACCTTCTTCGCGTTTATTTCGTCTTCACCTTCTCGCTGATTAGCTTTCGTTTCAACTTCTTTAACTGCGAGAAGAGCGCAGTTTTGCTCAGCATAGAATGTCAAGTTTACAGGGCTGTTATCGATCAGTACCATGACCTCGAAACTACCCATCGTTGATATTTTAGCTGCACCGATACCAAACAATTCCCCTCGTTGTGGGGTTAACTTTATGGATTTGTCCAGCTTGCTAAATGTGTCACATCTCATCAGACACAAACTACAACCTTACATTCGAACGACCTATGCCCCATTTGATGGCACTTAAAACACTTGAATTGTTTGTGCTTGCACTCTTCCGCTAAATGTGAAAATTCGCCACATTTATAGCACCTCTTTTCGACTTTTGCTGGCAACGAAGAATTATTTTCTTGTTTGGCCCTATTATGTATTTCACCTTTCTTATGATTGTCCACCCTCGATTCCCGCGTTATCTTTTCGTAAGTGACTATTTGCTCTTTAAGCTCGCTTATGGCTTTCGCCTGATACAGTATAGCTTTCTGAATTTAGAGCCAGGAACACCGTCTACAAAATATTCTAATAAACTTTCTGCATCCAAACATACAGATTTGCCTATCTCCATCAACGCATATAAATATTCCCGGTACGATTTCCCTGGCCTCTTGAGTATTTTATAGCACCTCTTTTCGACTTTTGCTGGCAACGAAGAATTATTTTCTTGTTTGGCCCTATTATGTATTTCAACTTTCTTATGATTGTCCACCCTCGATTCCCGCGTTATCTTTTCGTAAGTGACTTTTTGCACTTTAAGCTCGCTTATGGCTTTCGCCTGATACAGTATAGCTTTACTGAATTTAGAGCCAGGAACACCGTCTACAAAATATTCTAATAAACTTTCTGCATCCAAACGTACAGATTTGCCTATCTTAATCAACGCATATAAATATTCCCGGTACGATTCCCCTGGCCTCTTGAGTATTTTATAGCACCTCTTTTCGACTTTTGCTGGCAACGAAGAATTATTTTCGTTTGGCCCTATTATGTATTTCACCTTTCTTATGATTGTCAACCCTCGATTCCCGCGTTATCTTTTCGTAAGTGACTATTTGCTCTTTAAGCTCGCTTATGGTTTTCGCCTGATACAGTATAGCCTTACTGAATTTAGAGCCTGGAACACCGTCTACAAAATATTTTTATAAACTTTCTTCATCCAAACGTACAGATTTGCCTATCTGCATCAACGCATATAAATATTCGCGATACGATTCCCCTGGCCTCTTAAGTCTTTTACCCATTATTTTATGAACGTCAGACGTCGACAAGTTGTTACCAAACTCCTCGATGAGAACCGATTTCAGGGAATTCCAGTCACGCAACCCAGTTTGACTACTCACAAAAAGTTTAGCGGCACCACGTAATAGTTGTTTCGCATATATAAATTTGTGAACCTCGTTCCAATTTACAATTTCTGCATTCTCTTCTATCTGCTCAATCCACTTCTTTACATCGCACGTGTCATTGCCATCAAAGATTGAAAGGCTTTCCTGAATATCTTTGAAGGTAAAGTGTGCAGTGCGTACAAGTGTAGCTGATGGTCTAGCTGGAGATTGAATTACGGATTGATTTGACTGGAAATCACCATCATCATCATCGCCGTCGTCGTCACCGTCGTCGACCAGGCATAAATGTTGGAGCAGTCTTTGCCTAAGTTCATGTTTACGTCCAACTATTCCTAACCCCAACTCCCTTATAATATGTATACGTATCAATTATATTAAATGTGAATATAAATATTTAAAAGTATATGTTATCAACGTTTAATTATAATGAAATAGTATTTTAACGCAATTGAGATTCAAGTTATTTCGATAGTAATAGATCGACGATCAATTTCATCGATATCGATTAATTACGCATAAATAAACATACAAGGGTATTTGAATGCACCCTAATCAATATGAAATCGTTATGTGACAGCAAAACAATCAATCAATGCAAACATCAATTCAAACGTAAAACATATTTTGTTAACAAATTGTTATCCGAAATTGTTTTATTTGCGCTTCTAATTGGCGTGCGTACATATGTAGTTTGTTGGCGTATTTCGATAAGGTTATAACACCATCAACTTACACGCTACGTTTATATGTACGTGCTCACAAAGACTTTCCAAAATACACGCCACATACGTGCAGATACACTCACTAATTTCCAATCACTACTTTACTCTAGTAAATATATGCACTGTTTCGTCTTTCACTTGTATTTAAACATTGCTTTTATTCTTCCTTATGGAAATTTCTAATACGCCTCTTAATCTTTCTGCTTACACGTTACTTCTTTATTTGTCATCTCTCTTCTTCTATTTAATTTATTGCTTAACTCCTTTACCTTACGTTCGTCTTCTTTTTCAAATTTAGATCACCTTCGCGTTCTTTCCATTTACTTCGACTTCACCTTCTTCGCGTTTATTTCGTCTTCACCTTCTCGCTGATTAGCTTTGTTGAAATACATAATAGGGCCAAACAAGAAAATAATTCTTCGTTGCCAGCAAAAGTCGAAAAGAGGTGCTATAAAAGACTCAAGAGGCCAGGGGAATCGTACCGTGAATATTTATATGCGTTGATGGAGATAGGCAAATCTGTACGTTTGGATGAAGAAAGTTTATTAGAATATTTTGTAGACGGTGTTCCTGGCTCTAAATTCAGTAAAGCTATACTGTATCAGGCGAAAACCATAAGCAAACTTAAAGAGCAAATAGTCACTTACGAAAAGATAACGCGGGAATCGAGGGTGGACAATCATAAGAAAGTTGAAATACATAATAGGGCCAAACAAGAAAATAATTCTTCGTTGCCAGCAAAAGTCGAAAAGAGGTGCTATAAATGTGGCGAATTTTCACATTTAGCGAAAGAATGCAAGCACAAACAATTCAAGTGTTTTAAGTGCCATCAAATGGGGCATAGGTCATTCGAATGTAAGGCGCAACAGGGCGAGAGTACAAAGCGTGAACAGGGTCACGTAAATTCAATCGGTGAGGTCTCTAAAGCTTATTTGAAACTTAAACAAATAGAAATTTGCAATACTGACGCATGGGCCCTAATCGATACGGGTTGTAGTTTGTGTCTGATGAGATGTGACACATTTAGCAAGCTGGACAAATCCATAAAGTTAACCCCAGAACGACGGGAATTGTTTGGTATCGGTGCAGCTAAAATATCAACGATGGGGTCATGGTTCTGATCGATAACAGCCCTGTAGACTTGACATTCTATGTAGTAGAAGCAGGCGACATTAGTTACGAGGTGATCCTTGGTACTTCAATTTTTAAATATTTTGACATGATGGTTCGCGACGATGGTGTTGAATTCGAAAGAAGAGTGATGGGGCAAAAAATGACGTACCAGAGGACGATGATCCGATGACAAATATTTTTTCAAATAAATGTTTTAACATTGATTTTAAGGAAACGGATTAAGATCTAAGCCATCTTAATAACTAATTGGCAAGCGCGGTTAGACAGATGATTGAACAGTATGAACCGAAGAAAGATAATAGCCCACCATTGAATATGAAAATCGTTCTTACTGACGAAGTTCCTGCTTAGCAACCTCCACGAAGGGTGTCATATGAAGAGCAAAAAATCATTGAAAAACAAGTCGATCAGTGGTTAGACGAAGGCATAATACGCCCAAGCTGCTCAAGTTACGCCTCACTTGTGGTGCTCGTGTCGAAGAAAAATGGCACAAAACGACTTTGCCGCGATTACCGTAAACTCAATCCGAAGATCATACGACATAATTTTCCTATGACCCTAATTGATGACGCGCTGGAGAAGCTTAGAGAAGCGAATGTGTACACATCTTTGGATTTGGCCAATGGCTTCTTCCATGTACCGGTGGATGAGGATTCGCGCAAATACACGGCGTTTGTTACACACAGCGGCCAGTATGAATTTCAGTATGTTCCGTTTGGTATATGCAATTCACCAGCAGTATTTTGCCGTTACATTCATGCGATTTTGAAAGACTATATTAGAGATGGCACGGTAGTTGCCTATATGGACGACCTAGTGATCCCAGCAAAGGATGAAGAAGAAGCTTTGGGAAAATTAAGAAGGGTATTGGAAACAGCGTCTGATAAAGACTGAGGGTTAAATGGGGAAAATGTCAATTCCCCCGTTATCGAGTACGGAACTATTAGACATAGTACAGACAAAACGAAAGCCATAGAAAACTTCCCCTTGCCGCAAACAAGGAAGTCTTTGCAGATATTCTTAGGCTTAATGTCTTACTTTCGCCGCTTCATCAATAATCATGATTTAGTTGCAAGGCCGTTGTCAGATATGCTGAAGAAAAACGGAGTGTTTAGAATGTGTGGCAAAGCGTTAGCATCGTTCCAACAATTGAAAACAGCCCTTATTCATGATGACTGAAATCCACACCGACGCCTCTATGTATGGATACGGAGCCATTCTTCTTCCAAAGAACTCCGAAGAGCACCAACTCCATCCAATCCAATTTATCAGCCTGCTGAACAGAAATATCACTCCTACGAGCTCGAGGTACTCGCCATAGTCGAAGCGCTTAAAAAGTGGCGCGTGTATGTATTGGGGTCAAGATTTAAATTAATCACTGACTGCAACGCTTTCACGATGACGTTGCAGAAAAAGACATACCATTACGAGTGGCAAGATGGGCAATGTACCTCCAGGAGTATGACTACGTAATCGAACACCGACGGGGACACAGATGAGACACGTGGATGCTCTCAGTAGGGTTGAGTGTATGGTTATAGAAGATTTATTAAGACACTGACTTAGAGAGGCACAATTGAAAGATGCGTGGACGAAGGCAGTACGTAAGAGTTTAGAAACGAAAAGCTACGGAAGGATTTCTACATACCTCGCATAGAGTCATAGGTTGCGGAATTTGTACACTGCTGCATAGCATGTATCGTAGTGAATTCGAAATCATGCAAAAGAGATGGCTTTCTAGCACCTACAGACAAGGAAGATAAACCTTTGGTGACCGTCCACATAGACCACGTTGGTCCACTTGCGGCGACTCGGAAGCAGTATAATTATATCCTCGTAGTTGTGGACGCATTCTCGAAGTTCGTGTGGCTCTATCCCACAAAGGATACGGGTGCTGATGCAGTAATTGATCGACTAACGAAGCAACAAGCAATGTTCGGTAATCCCAGAAGGATCATCACCGATAGAGGTTCGGCTTTTATATCTCACGCATTTAAGGATTATTGCAAGGATAACCAAATACAGCACCTGCTCATTACAACCGAAGTGCCGAGAGAAAATGGCCAGGTGGAAAGAATGCACAGAATTGTCATACCGATGCTGGCAAAGCTGTCGCAAGACAACCCCGATCACTGGTATAAACATATCGGGAAAGCTCAACAATACATAAACAATTCCTTTTCGAGAAGCCCAAAAATAGCGCCTTTTAAACTATTGACAGGATGTTACATGAGGATGTCAGAATTGGCCCCACTAGACGAAATCATTGAAAACGAAGCAATTGGGTCGGTCGAAGCCGATCGCAATGAAGATGGACAATTGGCAAAACAGAACATTTTAACAATTCAAGAGGAAAATCGGCGTAGTTATAATCGCAAACGCAAGGAGAACGCAAATTATGAAGTCAATGACGTAGTGGCTATAATGCGCACTCAATTTGGTACAAATTTAAAAATGAAGCAGAAATACAATTGTATTATTAAATGTACCAGTAATTAATGTAAAATTAATTTAAAATATATAAATAAATGCACCTGTTAACGTTTTACCAACCGCTTCATAAATCAGTTAGTTTAGTGTCCTTTTTGACTTAGAGGATTGCCGAGAAATTATAACTACATTTTGATTACTAACTTGCTTGTACACAAATTCTCGAACAAAGGCATCAAACATTGACGGTTTTTTGTCTAGAGCACTGACCTTAGACGGTTACGACTCTCCTGACTGAATCAAAGCGGAAGAAAGATTTATAAGTTCAACAGTGGAAGTCAGATGTAGACTTTTTGCACGTTTGTACTGATTTTCTAAGTTGTCCATGCATTTAAAATATTGAAACATATTTTCATAAAACTTAAACTTCTCAGTTGGACTTAAAAGCTCTTTTCCAGTGTATGAAAAACCTTTAAAAAGGTCCTATTCAGCCGATCTGCACTTTAAACAAGACCAGCGAACTCACTTGCCATCATTAATCAAGTGCAACACCTGCCTGCTATGCCAGAACACTTCATGAACCTGCCATCGCAAAGCCAGCATGTATTTACCTTTTGTTATTGATTTCAAACCGAATCCAGTTTGCGGTGATAGGCAGTTATTACAAAAATTGCCACTCTAAAAAAATTTAAATGACCAGATGGAATACATACATATCTTGCATAGTGGAAAAATAGGGCTGAGCATTACCTATATGATCTGATATTGGAGCACACAATCAAAACTGAAATTTTGCCGGACGCGAAAAATAGTCAACGAATAAGTTTTCGCGTTTAGTCGTTGTGCCAGTAGATATCCGCGGAGATAGCGAACATCGATCGATAATTGCTCCGTCGATTCTTCAAAATCTCGTATCCAGTGTCAAGTTGAAACTTTAGCAGGTTTGTAAAAACAAAACTCTCGTCGAGTTTCACACACTATTTTCTTCACCATTTTTGTGATATGCCATCAAGAATGATGGATAACTAGATTGCGCCCATCAGAGAGGATTTGTCTTTTCGTGACGTCACACTGGTTGAGCAGGGAGAGAGAGATAACAAAACAAAAAAATTAGAATAAAATGTAATGTAGGGTAAATGCACCACCATCTCAGTATCCGCACATCTGTGCTTTTTTCAGGGTAATAAATACATCATGACAATTACGTAAACACTATATTATTAAAAATATTTATACTCATACAAACAACAGAATTATTCGCGGTTTGGTTAATAGCAGGAAAAAGAGCGTCAAAGTAAAGAAAATGTTGAGTGTCCAGAAATGGGTTCGTTTGCCCAATAAAAAACCAGTTTTACCAGTGTGACACAGCAAAAAACAGCTGATTCTGTCAAAATCACAAAGAGAGGAATAGCGGTATAGCGATGGGCGCAACCTTTGTTTCGCTCAATCGTGATATGCCATATTAAAAGATTCATGTATGCATGTTATACGAGTCTTATGAATTAAAGGATTTTCTTAAACTCACTAACTTTATGTAGTTGCACAATGCGCTGCAAGGTTTTTGGTTTCGCTGATTTCAAAAATGACGTCACAATGTAAAAATTCGAAACGGCTGACACAAAATGGAGGACGGATTTTCGGAAAAAATTGTTTTAAATTGAGTGTTAGTGGTTTTTGAGTTCGCTGATTTCAAAAATAATGTCAAAAACAAAATTTAAGATGGCTGACAAAAAATGGCTGACAGTTTTTCGGAAAAAGTTGTTTTAAAAGCTGAAATTAAGTGTAAGGGCTTTGAGGTTGCTGATATCAAAAATAATGTCCAAAAAGTAAAATTCAAAAAAACGGCGACGAAAAAACCAATATGTAGCACGAATTTGAAACTTTTTCATGAATAATATAAAACAATACACTTCTAACAATTCCCTTATTCTATTTATTTGGCGGGATCTACTGGGGTCACAACCTTTTCACTCTTTTTACTATAATGTTATGTAAAAGTAATGAAACACGCAAGTAAATGTGTATCCCAAACACATACCTTCACAATCACACTCCATGATACAGATCACAAAAAAAAAAAAAAAAAATGTATAATTTGACACCAAAGACGGGTTTTATAGCAGTAGTAAAACGAATGGCAACGACTAGCCTTGCAGTGTCAACTTCAAACAGCTTTTGCAATAAACACATTTCAATTTATTTTGTAAAACACCTAAGCTGTTTTGAAGTTAAATTTCAAATAGGGGAAGGGTTTTAACACTTATCTAGGTTAATTATATGTATTCGTACATATGAACATAGTTACACATGTAAATATGCATATACTTACATGTATGTACATATGTGCAATACAAATGTATATTTCTTAACAATTTCAATTTTGTTTGCTTCTAATTGAGACAACTTCGGTGTAAATTACATACACATGCGTGCACTCACCCAAACAAACATACATACATACAAGTACTGCAAAGAGTATGCGCGCTAAACCTTTTTTCTCCGTTGATTTCAATTTTTCATTTCATTGGCAATATCTTGGGTTTTCATAATGCTTGCTCAACATTTTCAATATTAAATTCGATTATTTTGGAAGTTTTTGGCACTCATGTTCACACAAATGTAGATACATATGTATGTACTCCTATGCATGTTTATGCTAGGCTTGTCGATTCGACCAAAAGGTGTTAAAATTGATTGTTGCCAGGATACAATTGTCAATTAAAACGTTTTGTTATTATATTCCAAACGACATTCGACAGCTTTGATTAGAGGCACAATATTGCGATAACTTCAGTGTCAAAAGTTGTGTGAACACGTAAAGGAGGCCACTGCATCAATTTCACCCTGAACATTCAAGACAGCCGTTTTAAGTCATAACCCTTAAAGATCCCAATGGGATGTGTCGTGACGCGATGAATAGTTTCATGAGTTTCAACCAAATTGTTTAACCCGTTCTCTAGCTTCTTACTTTACGCGCAGCGATTTTTAAAGGAAAACGAAAAATGGCTTTTAAAAACGGTTGTACAATCATTTGGAATGGAGTTACATTTTTAGTTAGGTCTTTTTGCATATTTCATCAATGATATACAAACATACATATAAAGTAAGTGTAAACTTAAAGAATAAAATTATCAAATAATTTAAATTAAATAGTAATTTGACAAAACTTTGCTTAGTGACTGGGATTTTTCGCTAAAAGTGGATACTATAAAGGTGTAGATAAAAGTTTTGAAATTGGGCTGGCGCAGTCGTCTTTTAGTCAGATCCTGTAAAAAAATTGTCAAAATCAACAAGTCCATATTATTTCCGTAGTGGGAAAAACGCTGGAAGAAATACCGTTTTTGGCCGGTCCAAGCTAATTTTGCATAAATAAATTTTATTTCTGCGCACATTAAAAAATAAATTCCTTACCCTTTCCCATTTGGACTCATTATTCATTGCAGGCACCAACTATTCAGCTCCATTCTTGTCAAAGAAAATGTAAGTGAGCTATGAAAACACCTCTTGCAATATCTCGCTCTTCCTCCCTTCTACCTAATAGTGTCTCTCTTTGAACTTTGTTTACTGTTTTGTTCCTGGAATAGGCGATCGTATGCAAAAAAATTTAAATTAAATTACTTACATTTTGAATCCGCGAAACGTTTCGCTTCTTAAAAAAATAGTGAACAAATTCAACTAATCCGCCCGAAACTAGTATTGCCAATAAGGGGAAACAAAGTTCGAATGCTGTAATTTCCGCCCAAAATTTATAATAAGCGAACAATGAAAAGTTCGTATTTCGGGCAAAAAGGAAACTCATAATAATAAGGGTGATTATGAAAACAAAAACAACCGATTACAAAAATTTCCTATTTTTCTATATAGTTTTCTTCTTTTTCTTGTCCGATAGGGTGAATTGTTGATATTAGTTGGAACGATTTCCGTCATCCCTTATCAAGTGTGGTTTGGAGAAAAACCGGTTTCGGCGTTGTGCCATTTTCAGTGTCAATTTTCGTTCTGTTCAGTTTATGTCTGTTGTTCCATATTTATTTCGTTTTTTGATCAAACAGGTATTGGTGCATAATCGTCAATGTTAACAAATGTAAAGGGTCCTGAGTATAGGTACCTGAAGTCTGGCGCGGTTAGAATCCAAAAGGGTATATTTTATGATGTATTTTGGAACGATTTTCCGTCGATCCTTGTCAAATTTGGTTTTCAAACAAACCGGTTTCGGCGTTGTGCCATCTTCAGTGTTATTTTTCGTTCTGTTTAGTTTACGTCTGGCGGTCCCTATTTATTGTGTTTTGTCCTTCGTAGGTATCGGTATCTATCGTTAACTAGCAGCGAACAAATGTTTGTAGGTGTATGCTACCTTTGTTTAGGGTTTATTTGTCAGCGTGAAGTTTTTTTTTTTTCTTTTTACGGTTGCCTATGTGGTATGCATGGGTAGGTAGAAGTCAGTAATTTTTTGTCCTGTGGGATGTTTTGTGTTGGTCCTGTGCGTTAGTTTCTTTGGTAGTACCTAAGTTCGTGCTTTGTTTTTTGTAAACAAGTTTCAATGGCTTAAATATTACGTCCGAGTTGGTGTTCGTCTGTTCGTTTATTATTCTTCCGTCAAATGTTTTTTGTTTGTATATCTCCATATTTTCCAAAGCGTTTAGGCGTCGACCTTTTTGCTGCACATGCAATACCTTTACGGTTTTCTTAATGTTTGCTGGTGTACATTTGCTGTGGAACATGTGATTTGCAAAGTTAGATTCAGGTGTTGTGGTGGGTTTCCGTGACTTCTTGTTGTAATCCCTTATGTGTTCGCGGAACCTTGTTCTTACTTTACGTCCTGTTTGTCCTATGTAGCTGTATTGGCATTCGCAGGTCAGTTGGTATACGCCTTGGCTGTTTAGTGAGTCCTCTGTATTTGTACTTGTCCGTAGTATTCGTCCTAAGTTGTTTACTGTTTTAAATGCTGTTGGAAAGTTGTGTTTTTTGAAAAAATTTGCTAATTTATGTGTCGATTTTCCTGTATAAGTTAATACTGTCCATGTCTTTCCGTCTTTATCCTTATCGTTTCTTTTTGGGGTCCCATTGTTTCTTCTGATTTTGTATCAGATCTTTTTTATAGCCGTTATTGACCGCTATGTTGTAAATAATGTTTAGCTCTCTCTTGTGTGCTTCTGGTGTTAAAGGTGTTCGTTCTAGTATGTCAACTAGTTGCTTTAACGCCGCATTTTTATGCTGCTGAGGGTGGTTGGAAGTGTTATGAATTACCGTGTCTGTGGCTGTTAGTTTTCTGTAAATTTCATAGCCAAGTTTTCCTGTGGTCTTATCTGCCCTAATTGCCAGATCTAGGTAGTTAATCCTTCCTTCGCTTTCTGTTTCCATTGTAAACTGTATGTTTCCGTGTTGTTTGTTGAGATACTCCAATACTTGTTCTTCGTTGTTGCTGGTTAGAATGCAGATAATGTCATCAACGTATCTCGCGTACATTTTACGCGGTCAATAACGGATATAAAAAAGATCTGATAGACAAAATCAGAAGAAACAATGGGACCCCAAAAAGAAGCGATAAGGATAAAGACGGAAAGACATGGACAGTATTAACTTATACAGGAAAATCGACACATAAATTAGCAAATTTTTTCAAAAAACACAACATTCACACAGCATTTAAAACAGTAAACAACTTAGGACGAATACTACGGACAAGTACAAATACAGAGGACTCACTAAACAGCCAAGGCGTATACCAACTGACCTGCGAATGCCAATACAGCTACATAGGACAAACAGGACGTAAAGTAAGAACAAGGTTCCGCGAACACATAAGGGATTACAACAAGAAGTCACGGAAACCCACCACAACACCTGAATCTAACTTTGCAAATCACATATTCCACAGCAAATGTACACCAGCAAACATTAAGAAACCCGTAAAGGTATTGCATGTGCAGCAAAAAGGTCGACGCCTAAACGCTTTGGAAAACATGGAGATATACAAACAAAAAACATTTGACGGAAGAATAATAAACGAACAGACGAACACCAACTCGGACGTAATATTTGAGCCATTGAAACTTGTTTACAAAAAGCAAAGCACGAACTTAGGTACTACCAAAGAAACTAACGCACAGGACCAACACAAAACATCCCACAGGACAAAAATTACTGACTTCTACCTACCCATGCATACCACATAGGCAACCGTAAAAAGAAAAAAAAAAAACTTCACGCTGACAAATAAACCCTAAACACAGGTAGCATACACCTATAAACATTTGTTGCCTGCTAGTTAACGATAGATACCGATACCTACGAAGGACAAAACACAATAAATAGGGACCGCCAGACGTAAACTAAACAGAACGAAAAATAACACTGAAGATGGCACAACGCCGAAACCGGTTTATTTCAAAACCAAATTTGACAAGGATCGACGGAAAATCGTTCCAAAATACATCAACTTTCAACCTTGTCGGAGTAAAAAAACAACAAAAAACTGTATATTTTATCTAGAATTTGCTTCGCGGTAAGAACAAGTAGGTAGTCAGTAATTTTAGTCCGTTTAGGTATTGCAGGTTTGTTTTGTATGTTGGTATATGTCGTTTTACCTACGTCTTTGTTTTGTTTTTTGTAAACAAGCCTTAATGGTGCAAATATCGCATCAGAGTTGCTGTTTATTTGTTCGCTTATTATCCTCCCATCACATGTTGTTTGTTTATATATTTCCATGTTTTCAAGAGCATTTAGGCGCCGTCCTTTTTTGTTGTACGGGCAGTGGTATTGCCGTGGGTTTTCGTATCCTTTTGTTATAGTCCTTACTTTAGTAGTCTTACTTTACGTCCTGTTTGTCCTATATAGCTATATTGACACTCACAGGTCAGTTTATAGACGCCTTGTTTGTTCAATGGGTCTTCTTCATTCGTGCTGCTCTTAAGTATCCTTCCCAGGTTGTTTCCAGTTTTGAACGCCGTGTGGATATTATACTTTCTGAAAAAATTTGCAAGTTTGTATGCCATTTTTCCTGTATAAGTCATTACTGTCCAAGTTTTTTCGTCTAGTTCTCTGTCTCTTCTTTTTTGAATTGCATAAATTTTTCTGAATTATCCACGAGCACCTTTTTATATCCGTTGTTCGTATACTGTGTTGAGTTCCTTTCCTTTCAAGTATGTTTGCTAGTTGTCTTATAGCGGCGTTTTTGTGTGGCCGCTGTGGTCGAGTTGGTAGCGGTGCGTCGAGTTATAGCACGCATGCCGGTAGGTTCGAGGTTCGAATCTCAGTCAGGGCAAGCAAAATCTTAATGTTAGAAAAAAAAAAAGTTGTTTCTAATAGCGGTCACCCCTCGGCAGGCAATGAAAAACCTCCGAGGCTATTTCTGCCATGAAAAAGCTTCTCATTAAATACATCTGCCGTTCGGAGTCGGCACAAAACTGTAGGTCCCTCCATTTGTGTTAGAATATAAAGACGCACACCACAAATGGTAGGAGAAGCTCGGCCAAACACTGAGCTTTATAGTGTAAGCGCCAAAATTATATATTATATTATTTGTGTTCTTGAGGATGATTTGATGTGTTATGTATTATGATGTCTGTAGCTGTCGGTTTTCTGTAAATTTCGAAGCCTAGTTTTTGGTAAATTTGTCTGTCTTAATCGTCAGATCCAGGTAATTTATTGTTCCCTTCTTTTCCATTTCCATCGTAAACATTATACATACATACATGTTGTTTGTTCAGGTATTCCAGTATCTGCTCTTCATTGTCCTTGGTGATCACGCAGATAATGTTATCCACGTACCTTACATAGAATACTTGACAAGGGATGACGGGAAATCGTTCCAACAAATATTAATATTTTTCATTACAAACGAAGTGCATTTCGTTGAATTAAAAAAATTATGCTCAAATACCCAAAAATCGTTTCTATCGCTTTCGCACTGTGCGGGAATACGGGAAATAAGTCAAAGGTGGTGTACGTAGTGATAGATATTTTAGAAGCATGAGAGAAACCGGGAATAAAAAAGGATCGTTAAAAATAAAATCAATTATGGTTTAAAAAATTGTGGTGAATATGAATTATTGTAATTGACGTTATGCATATTTTGAATTATTGTAGTTGATACGATGCATTTTGGCAACATTGGTACTCTGCGTTTTGATCAATCATCGAAATTTACAATTTAATGAACACTACATTGCGATCGTAGTTACTCTTTTGTAAGTTGAAATTTGTTTGGCGGAGATTGATTGAATTTTTATTTTCTCGAAGTTTTATAATAGCCGTGTTTTATTTAACCACCAATTTAAGCTATTAGCTTATTTTGTATGAGAGACTTAGCCAACATAATTATATTGCCTTGTGGAAAGTTACCTTGGCTTGTATACTGAACTAGAGACATTGCCAGTTCAATTCTTTTTTTTCATTCACAATAGTTGGGTTATTGCAAAAAAAAAGAATAGTTGGCAATGCCGATAAACTCTTTTTTGACAGACAAATTGTAAACAAACCAAAAATACGTACAAATGCTTCTAAATGTATGAAATGGAAAATTAAATAAAAGAAGCGGTCATTATATATTTTGAGTTAAAATTAAAACAAAAGTGAAACTTTTTAGGTTTTAGTTTCTTGGTAATGCGTTCACAACATCAAATAACGAAGAAGATGATGAAATTATGAATTAAAAAATTCAAACTTACATTTTCCGATAATTTGTTGAAATAAATTGAATTTAAACTGACTGTTCTTACCTGTGTTGCCAGCACAATTTATACTTAAGTGAAAATATGCATTAAGGTAAGTACATTTTATTTGTCAAAGACTTAGCTATTAGCTTTTGATGGTCAAATAAAACACGCCTAATGTAATTTTCACAGAAATGTAAGTAAAACTTGTTGAAAGTTGTAAAAGTGCTTATCATAATTTTTTTTTAGTTTTTTGTACTTTAATGATGATTTTTGATATGTTTGCAGGTCAATAACAACAACGCCTGACTTCGAGAAAGTTAGACAGTGACTTTGACACGGTTTACTGACCTATTCCGACATTATATTATGCACCAACTCCATGTCGGTAACTGCCTTCCACAAAAAAAAGCTTAAAGCAGCCACTACGCTATTCAGCGGAGATAACGAAGCAAAAGTAGGGGAATGTCACCGGCTGTAGCCAACTTTGGGTAATTTTCGCCAGGGGGCAGATGTGCGATGTTTTCGTGCTGACTCCGAAGTCAAAACATCCATATGATTAGTAGCTACGCTCGGTAGCATTGTTTCGTGCGTATTAGTCAACGCTAATGTAAATACATATCTTGTAAAAAGTGTGACAGATTACACTCCCTCACTGCAAACAGATGAGTAAAATCTTGTTTGGAAATGTAAAACAATGTATTACGTTATTGTGTATAGATTGAAGCAAAAAGTTAGCTTCACGAAAATGTCACCGGTTTGGCCACCCTATAAAACCATTCAATCTCGTTGTTTATGTTACCAAACCCTTTTTATTTTTTTTTATTTCAATTTCGGCTTTAATCTAACACAACAACTCAGTGGTTTTAATTTCTAGTGTTAGATGCTAGGATTATGTGAATAAGTGCAACTACCTTTGAAAATTAATAACTACTTACTTGCAATTTTACAATTGATAATAATAGTTAATTAATTAATTTATTTATTATAAGATAAGAAATAGGTGAACAGCGTGAAAAGAAACGGAGAAGTCAAAGAATGGTGTAGAGAGCCAAGTTATTTGAAAATAGAAATTGACTGATGAAAGGAATGAGGAAAGTAAATGATAAAAACTGCGATTAACCACCTCATCTACGCTTCAGTGAAATGCCGCATTAATTTACTCCTGAAATGCAAAGCGATCCTGGTGCTTCTGACTGTTAGTGGTGAGGTGTTCCTAAGACAGATTACGAAGGCAAAAAACTGACGTTCTGATATGACGCATTTACATTTAATATAAGTGATTTGGAGTGCTCGTCGCGATCGGGGAAACTGCAAACGGTCATGGAGATACAGAGGATTGCAGAGAAATTATAACTACATTTTGATTACTATATTCTTGCTTGTACACAAATTCTTGAACAAAGGCATCAAACATTGCTAGAGGAATGTAAATTTTTCATATTTAAAGTTATATTTTGATGTTGACGGTTTATAGTCTGGAGCACTGACCTTAGATGGTTACGACTCTCCTGACTGAATCAATGCGGAAGAAAGATTTATAAGTTCAACAGTGGAAGTCAGATGTGTACTTTTTGCACGGTTGTACTGATTTTCTAAGTTGTCCATGGATTTAAAAGATTGAAACATATTTTCATAAAACTTAAACTTCTCAGTTGGACTTAAAAGCTCTTTTCCAATGTATAAAAAACCTTTAAAAAGGTCCTATTCAGCCGATCTGCACTTTAAACAAGACCAGCGAACTCACTTGCCATCACTAATCAAGTGCAACACCTGCCTGCTATGCCAGAACACTTCATATGAACCTGCCCATCGCAAAGCCAGCATGGATTTACTTTTTGTTATTGATAGCAAACCGAATCCAGTTTGCGGTGATAGGCAGTTATTACAAAAATTGTCACTCTAAAAAAATTAATATGACAAGATGGAATACATATCTTGCATAGTGGAAAAATAGGGCTGAGCATTACCTATATGATCTGATATAGCAGCACACAATCAAAATTGAAATTTTACAGGACGCGAAAAATAGTCAACGAATAAGTTTTCGCGTTTAGTCGTTGTGCCAGTAGATATCCGCGGAGATAGCGAACATCGATCGATAATTGCTACGTCGATTCTTCAAAATCTCGTATCCAGTGTCAAGTTGAAACTTTAGCAGGTTTGTAAAAACAAAACTCTCGTCGAGTTTCACACACTATTTTCTTCAGCATTTTTGTGATATGCCATCAAGAATGGTTACTATAGTCATTATAACTTTTTTGACTATCAGAATGAGCTGCTTGTCAACTGCATCATAGTATTCACTAATAGATATTTGACCCTGTCTCAAAGTATTAAGTTGGTTTTTCAGTATATGGAGTGGTCGCTTATCCGCATATAACTGGTCTAATCTAAAAATTATGGCTTTGAAATTAAGAGGAGTATTAAAAGAACTAAGATTTTCATTCGCCGCAGACGTAATTTTGTTTCTTAAAATTCCCATTGCTATATAATATGGCTCCGAGCCTTCATTATAATATGTTGGCGCGAATTTCTGTTTTATTTGTAAATATTATTGCAGAACAATTTATTTTAAACTTTGATTAGATAGTTTATCTTTATAGAATTTAAGGGATTTCCTTTTTATTTCACAGTTCTTCCACATATTTTGTTTGAAAATCTTTCAAGTTATTTTTCACTTCACGCACAAGATTTTTCTCAGTTTTGTAGAGTTTATCTTCTATTTTAAGAATTTTTTTATTTTTTAAATATTTATTTAACACTTTTTATAATTTTCACAAATTATTACTAGCTGGAATATATTTTCACAATATTTCCGTAATTAAAACACTTTACGTTTTTTAAATTAACTTTATTCAATTTAGTTGACCACTTGCCAGTTATGGCTTACAAACGAGAACTAGCACTGACTTGCTACTCTAATGATGCGGCCTTAAATACCTTTTCGCTTCAAGTGATGTTGTTTCTATTTGCACGCCTCATGTCTCTCACAGCACTGTTGTTGGGATACATCTCTCAATTAAATAAATACTTAAAAAATAGTATTTAAATACATATTTTACTTCGCACTTTTTAACTACCATTTCGCAAAAAGGGATTACATTATTCCCCCATTAGCGTACTTCCAAAATACATACAACTATAGATTAAGGAGTGTCAGAATTTAGCGGTCAGTAAGTACAGAACCTATTATAATTGAATCATGGTACATAAGCACATATGCAAGTATGTATGTATGTACAAATGCAACCAACAGTTGGTTATGAATTTGAGAGCGATCGGTCGGTCAATCAGTGCGGTTCCTGTAAGTTTACCAAAAAGTGAAAAATATAACTTGAAAAGCTAAAAAGTGTTAAAAATAAAATAAAATTACCTAAATTAAAAAACAAAACAAGCAAAAAACAGTGTGCGCGGTTACAAACAGCCAAAAACAGTATAAAGAAACAAATTTTTAAGTAAAAACTAAAAAATTGGTTTGTAAATTATATTTGTGTGTGCGGAAAATTAAAAAAACGTTATAGTGAAGGTGGAAATATACCAAAAGCAAAATGATTTCGCGAATAAGCAAACAAATGCAACTAAATAAGTAATTTGCTTTATATATGTACATACATAAAGATCGCTTGTGCGTGTACATAGGTGCATACATATGGCATGTCCATACGTTGAATAAATAAGTGGCGTTAATTTTACCGGTGCGTGCGTTAAATTGGCAAAAAGTTATACTGAAAAGTGCAAAATTTACTTTAAAAGCACTTTGCTTTCAAAATAATCATTTCTGGTGTATGATTTAACTTGGTGGAAATTTTGAAAAGTTCAAAAGCTTTTGTTAAATTCGATGCGAAAATTTAGTGCCATACATAAATATAGGACTGCGATAGTTTTTGTGAAAAACCAAATTTACAGAAGTGCGTAAAGTAGAAATAAAATTCGGAAAGTATAGGAGTGCAAACTGAAAATTTAATATAAAACATAAAGTGAATCTAAAGTAAGTTAATTACATATATACATACTTACGTATAAAAGTACAAAACCAAAGTGGGTGAAACTTAAATTCAATTAACAGCGAAACATACAAAAACAAAAGTGCGTGAAACCTAAACATACATACATAAATACATGCTTACATGCATATATACATACATGCGAACATATTCATAAATACAAAAATTAAGTGCGCTAAACTTAAAATTTCAAAAAACAAAAAAAAAGAAACCTAAAATTTGAATACAAAAAAACCAACTCAGCTACAACAAAAGCAACAGAAACATCAACAGCAGCAACAACAAGAGCAACATCAACAGCAGCAACAATAACATCAACAGCAGCAAGCTACAGCAGCAAATGCAACAGGCGAATTACGGTAACGGTCCGCAGCACATATCGCAAGGTGCAGGTACAGTCTCACAAAAAGTACCTGACTTCAAGTACATACATAAGTACATTTTTAACTAATTAGCACAACATACATGTATACATGAATAAACACGTACATATGTATGTATATCTTCATATGCGGTGCAGTACATCTCCAATTAAGTTATCAGCAAATATACTCCACATTTGTATATGTAACGTGCATACGCATTTGAAAAAAAAATATAATAAAAATTACATAACATAATAATAATAAACAAAAAGGAAAACTCCCCCTCCTTTGAATTTATGTTACTTAAATAATACATATTATTTAAATAAATTTCTAAAAATTTCCCATATTTATTTATTAACATTGTTATGGACAAATATAAAATTATATGTACATACGTTTATTTCGCCCTCCTTCACATCACTTATTCTCCCTAAATTCACCTTCACTCAAATTGTTGACCAACCCTAATACTATTGCCTTTCCCAGGTGACGGAACCCCAAGATGAAACTCTCAATACACTACTAAGGAACTTTTGGGAGCAAGAGGAGGTAGCAGTTATTTAACCCCTATCCACCGAAGATGAATTATATGAGGACCTGTATCGACGAACCACAAATCAACAAGCAGATGGACGATACATAGTCAAACTTACCTTCAAACCAGAGTTTCCAGAATCGATAGCGCTAGGACACTCGCGACTAGCAGCGCAGCAGCAATACCTCAGCATCGAAAGGACTCTGGAGAGAAAACCAGAACTGCGAGAGAAGTACTCAGAAGTTCTCGAAGAGTACGTCACCGTGAATCGCATGGAACCCACCCTATCCCAAGAAGTTATTAAGGGCGGTAAATATCTCTCCTTTTATTTACCGCACCATGCCGTCATAAAACCCGACAGCACAACCACCAAAGTAATAGTAGTTTTTAATGCCTCCAGAATATCTCACTCTGGAACGACTTGATGCTCATCATTCTCCGATGGCGACTCTACAAGTTCGTATTTAACGGCGACATCGAAAAGATGCACCGCCAAATTCTTTCACAAGGAAGATCAAGACTTCCAAGGAATTTTGTTTCGTAAGTCCCCTAACCAGCCCATACTAGATTTCAAGTTAAAGACGGTGACATTTGAAGTTAATTGCGCCCCCTACCTCGCAATCCGTACGCTTCATCAATTAGCGCAAGATTGAAAACACCAGTTTCCGCTCGCCACAAATATGCTTCTAAATGATACTTACGTAAACGATATCCTCTCAGGCAGGCATGATATACAGTCCACTAAAAAATCGATGACCCAAGTAATAGGCGCATTAAAATCTGCAGATTTCCCACTGCGAAAAAGTACGGTGAACCACCCAGAAATCTTGAAATCAATCCCAAGTTCCGATTTGCTTGATGTCGATTTTCTAAAATTCCAAGATGCCAGCTCAACCAAAACTCTAGGCATTAAATGGAATGATCTTTCAGACTCCATCTCCTATACTTACGACCCTCTCCCAGCTGCTCACTCGAAAACTAAACGACAAATATTATCGGCGGTAGCGAAATTGTTCGATCCAGCAGGATGGCTATCGCCAATAATGATATTAGCAAAAATTCTCCTACAACAACTTTGGATGGAAGGAACAGGCTGAGCACGTAAAACCCGGCGGTTTTCACAAATGGAACACGCTCTGTGAAAACTTTCCAGCCATAAACAGCATTAGCATCCCCCGCTGGGTGCAGTATACCCCCTCTCAACATGTGCAGATACATATATTCTCCGATGCCTTCGAAAAACCGTTCTGCGCTTGTATCTATCTCAGGCTGAAATTCGATGAAAACACCTTTTCATCACACTTGCTCGTAGCCAAAAGTAAGGTCGCCCCTCTACAGACCGTAAGCCTCCCATGGCTCGAGCTCTGCGGAGCAAGTACTCCTATCAAAACAGGTCCATCAAATTCGCTCCCACATGCA
This sequence comes from Philophylla caesio, assembly GCA_963971545.1. Lineage (NCBI taxonomy): Eukaryota > Metazoa > Arthropoda > Insecta > Diptera > Tephritidae > Philophylla > Philophylla caesio. The sequence goes on along the minus strand of OZ020604.1, from coordinate 56,688,273 downwards.
TTTACCCAATCATGACCTTTTCCTCTGGTCAGATTCCTCCATTGTGTTGGCATGGTTAGAAAAACCACCACACACATGGAAATCTAATGTCGCCAACCGAATCACTCTCATACTCCAGAATGTGGGAAACGCGACATGGCGACATGTAGCTAGCGCGGACAATCCAGCCAATCTCGATACTCGCGGATGTCAACCCCAAGATCTTGCGACGCGCACCCATTGGTAGAACGGCCCAAAATGGTTAGAAGAACCCGCTCCGAATTGAAGCACTACATACGATAGATAGTGCAGATATTCTCGAACGATTCTCTTCATTTCCCCGGGCACTCCGCGTCTTAGCATTTATGTATCGCTTTATAAACAAAGCTCAAAAGCGAACCATTCCTATGTCATTATCTCTTACTCATGACGAAATAAATGAGGTGAAAAAATCTCGTATCACCCAGGCTCAACGCAAATTCTACAGCGGTGAAATCAGCTCACTAGGCGCATCTAAGCATATCAGCGCCCTGCTTTCTCTTAACCCAATGCTGGACAGCTCGGGAATCATGCGTGTGAACGGGTGTTTACGCAGCCCTCAGCTACAATGAACGGCACCCGATTCTAATTCCAGAAATTTCAAAATGCTGTACTCTGTTTCTCGATTTCCTCCACTCAACCTTGTTGAACGCAAATAAACAGCTACTGCCTCGAATGGTACAACAAGACTCGGGCGCATCGTCAAACTCTCTCCAGATCCCGATGAGAACGTCCGTGAAGCAGACATACTCACTCAAGCAGGAATAATCACACGCAACATTGCGAAGCTATGTCTTCTGCCACCCTCGCAATATCTCCTACTCTCACTTTTCCATCGCCTTCTCGACCCTCCATACGATTCCTTCCCCAATTCACTACATACCACTAATTCAGTTTACACATTCTCTGATTTTCTCCACAGATGGACCGAGACGATAAAAACAATTTCAGCCGGTGTCGTCTTTGCTGCCGCCATCACCCGCCACGCTTCTGCCGGGCGTTTCGGGCAATGACGCCAAACGAGAGATTCGAGTCAGCACGGGTCCATAAATATTGCGTGCACTGCCTGGCGACCTCGCACGTTACCGGCGCTTGTGACTCCCCCGACAGTTGCCATTGGTGTGGAAAGGCACACCATACGAAGCTACATCGTTCAACAACGCAACCGCAACGATGACTTGCGCACGCGCGTCCACCGCGAAGGCAGAGTTCTTGCTAGCCTTGTAGTTAAACCGAAGCATGTCGTGACATGTTCAACCGGGCTGTTCTAACGTTGGAGAAGCTGCAGGAGCTGCTTCACCTCGAACCGGCGCAGACGGGCCGGCATGTTGAGGACATGGGTCCTCTTATCGACTTCGATTAAAAATGTATGGTAATTAAATAATATGCGAGCGGCTGGCAACCTTAAATTTGTATAACTATATCATTGTGAATGAATACATATTAATCGCTCTTTGTCATTGCCATGTTATTTATATTTATATTTATTTATATTTATATTTAGTTAAGATATTCGGATGTATAAGTAAGACTCTAGGTCTTTTAGTATACCTCTGCAGGATGGCAGTAACAAAATTATAAAACTTAATTCTAGAACACCGCAATATTAGCTTAAAACTAATTGGCAAACCACTTAAGACGCAAATATTAATCTACATACTTATAATTAAATTTAAGACAAGAAGACTAGTATGAAGAATAGTTGAGAATGTGAAGATGAACACGAAAACGTAAAAGAAGAAAGATATCAAGTAAAGAAAACATTCAAATCGCAATCATATTTAATTTAGAGAATTAAAATAACTGTGGATCAACTTTCTACAGTTAGCCCTTTTTAAAGCAGTCTTGACTGATTCTGGAACAGAATTCCAGAGCCTCACAGCATTGATGAAAAACAGCCTTGATGAGGACAAGTATTTATACCTAGGGATTATTAGACATTAATGCCTACTAGATCTTGCAAATTTTAACTTCTCATAAAGATATTTAGGAGTTTTAGATTCAATGAGTTTAAATATGAAAATGCAATTTCTTGCCGCAAGATAATCAAAAATGCTGCATCCTAGAATTTTATTTTTCCACAAAGAAATGTGGTCATATTTTTTAAGGCCAAATACGTAACGTGTAACGTTGTTAAATAGTAGATCTATTTTTTGAGACGAAACAAAATCAAGTTTGCTGTATACAAGCTCGGAGTACGTTGTGGGGGACAATAAGTTGAACAGCTAACTTCCTTCTTGTCTCTAAAGGTGTAAATGAAGCTGACATTCTTAATCTACGCAAAACAGCATATACATTGCCAACAATTTTATTTATGTGGTCAGAACAATTCAACATAGAGTTCACAACAAATCCTAAATTTCGTATCTTGTCAGTAAACTTTAAGTCACTATCACCAATTGACAGTTTTGGAATATCGTCCACATATACAACACCGTTACTTATGGGCAACACATATGACTTGGATACATTTAGGCAAAGACAGTTATTACGTGCCCAAAACAAAATTGCAGACAGATCCCTATTTATTTAAAAACATAAATCTTCAACAAGACCAACACGACTTGACAAATACAACTGAATGTCGTCAGCATAGGCATGAACATTGACATGCTGACACACAGAAAACACATCATTGACAAATAGACTAAACAAAAGGGGACCAAGTACATATCCTTGTGGCACCCCTTAGTCAACAATACAAGACTTAGAGGAGCCATTTAGGCATGTCACTTTCTGAGATCTTCCTCCAAGGTAGCTGGTCATGAGCTTCACAGAGTTATCCGAAAACCCAAAAAAATATTTTAGTTTTTTGCAAAGAAGTTCATGATTTACTGAGTCAAATGCCTTTGAAAAATCTAGAAGACAAAGAAGAGTTAGATTGTCGTTGTCAAACTGTATCCTAATGTCATCAATTATTTTTAACATAGCTGTAGAGCAGCTGTGTTTTGGCCTAAACCCTGACTGCAAAGGGGATAGTAGATTGTTTTGTTTTACAAAATATGAAATTTGTGTTGCCATCAGAGACTCACACACTTTGGAGAAGGCCGGAAGGATGCTTATCGGTCTTTAATCACTGGGACTGGTGGCAATGTTATTTTTGGCAACTGGTATAATGACAGCCTTTTTCCACTCTGTTGGAAAATATGCAGTTGTGAAGAGCTATCTGCACTCGCGCTTCTTCCTCTAATAAAAGCAATTCTGATCATGAGAACTTACAGGCATCTTCATCTGAGGTGGGTCCATCACCGCCTCAATCGCTTCCACCATCCCAATCTGCTCCTATTGTTGCAAAAACTGTAGCACCATTGGATGAGACTGAATGCTCTGCAAAGAAGCTGGTTGTGGTTCCTTTGAGAAAATCGATTTTTGTTTCTAGATTTGCTAGGGACACTTCTTCTGATGATATAGAGTTTTACATTTCATCAAAAATTAAGACTTGTAACTTAGCAATCCGAAAATTTAACTTTAAATACGAACGTAACGTATCATCTTTTAAAATTGATGTGGCATCTGAAGTTTTTGATACTTTGCTTAACAATTCTTTTTGGCCAACCGGGGCATTTGTTCGCGAATTTGAATACAAGCCACATAAAAATAAAAATAAAATAAATAACTTAGCTTCAATTCCTAATCGTGACACTGAGCCAAAAAACGAATTTTAAATTCTACTTTAAGTATTTTCTACCAAAACGTTAGAGATTTAAATACTAAATTGAACGATTTATATTTAAAAGGCTTAGACTGTGACTATAACGTAATTTGCTTTACTGAAACTTGGCTTAAACCACATATTTTTAATTCAGAGATCCTTCCTAATCAATATCAAATTTATAGAAATGACCGTAAGGACAGAATCGGTGGGGGTGTTCTTTTTGCAGTTCATTCTTCAATACCATCCGAAGATGTTAATATCCCCCTCATCGAGTCAATCGAATTTAAAGCCATACGAGTTATGGTAGGAAATGGTTTCTTTTATTTAGCTGCTTGCTACATTCCTCCTAACTCTGACTTATCGGTTTATTCTCAACATATTGCGTTTCTTAGATCTTTAAGTTCAATGATTACTGCACATGACTCGATGATTGTACTTGGTGACTTCAATATGCCAGGCATATCATGGACTCTTATAGACGACGTTATCGTTCCAATATCATCAAAGGATAGATACAATGTGTTTTTAGAAGATATGGCTGAGCTCTGTCTAAATCAGATCAATTTAACTCCAAACAATTTTGGCACCATTCTGGATCTTGTTTTTGTTGATGACGTATCTAAGTCATCTATGAAGATGTGCGAACCCTTGGTTATTCCAGAGGACTCTTATCACCCTGAGATTAAGGTAAATTACGAGGTTAATGGTGATTTTGGAAATAATGTTGATAAATCAAGTAGCTCAAACGCTCGTTTTATTTTCGCGAAAGCCAATTTCAAGAAATTAGATCGAGAATTATCAAAATTATCATGGCCGACGTATAAATATGATGTTGAACGCTGCGTCCAGCATTTTAATAACACTATATTTAGCTTATTTTAATAGTTTGTATTAAAACGTTTGCGTACAAAAGGAGCAATCACAACCTTGGTTTACTGAAGAACTAAAAAATTTAAAAAATAAGAAGTCGCGATCGTTTAAATTGTACAAAAAAAACTGGTTTGCACACTAACTATATTAAATACTCAGTTATCCGACACGCTTATTTTGAATTAAATAAAAAACCCTGAATCATTTTATGACTTCGTTAACTCTAGGCGCAGAGTGACTAGTTTTCCGTCTGCTATGAAATATCAAAATACCGTTTCTTGTGACTCCCAATCAATTTCCAACATGTTTGCCCAATTCTTCAGGTCAAATTACTCCATTAACTCGCCTCTGAGCAAACCTTATCCATATAAACTCTGTTCCCTCACCTCTGCTATTATTCCGCAGATATCTTCCGAGGAAGTATTTTATTATTTGAGTAACTTAAAAGAATCATTTAAGGCTGGCCCCGATTCGATCCCGACGTGTTTCCTCATAAACTGTGCTGAACATATTTATGTGCCCTTATCTAATTTATTTAATCTTTCTCTTAAGCTTGGGATTTTCGCTTCAGCTTGGAAAGAATCATTCATTATACCCCTTTATAAGACCGGGAGTAGGTCCTCTATAGAAAATTACCGCGGTATAGCTAAGCTTTCTGCTATTCCTAAATTATTCGAAGCTATTGTTGTTGACCATTTAACGTATTCCATATCCTCTACAATTTCTAGCACACAACATGGGTTCTCTAAGGGTAAATCTACCATTACAAACTTGCTTGAGTTCACAACTCATGTTTAAAATGGATTCAGAGAATTTATGCACACTGATGTTATATACACTGATTTTAGTAAAGCATTCGACAGAGTAAGTCACTCTTTACTGATCCATAAACTCGATCTCCTTGGTTTTCAACCTAATCTCCTTCGTTGGATGTCTTCTTACCTCATTGACAGAACACAACGAGTTCTTTTTAAAAATAGTTCCTCAAACATTATTCATGTTTCTTCAGGGGTCCCGCAAGGAAGTCACCTTGGTCCGATTCTGTTTTTACTTTTTATAAATGACTTACATCCTGTAATAAATTATTCAAAAATTTTATTGTATGCTGATGATGTAAAGCTTTTTAGATCGTATCATTCTGTTGAGGAAAGGTCCTTACTACAAGCGGATTTAAATAGCATGACTAACTGGTGTGAAATAAATTACATGCCACTAAACCTTAAAAAATGTAAAGTAATGTGCTTTTCTCGCAGAGCAGTTCAACCAGCTTCTTATGAAATATGTAACCATAACCTCGAACAAGTGTTTAACTTTGTTGATCTTGGAATTACAATGGACCCGAAATTTCATTTTAATCTTCACATAAATGTTACAGTTAACAAAGCCAAGGGTGTTTTTGCATTTGTAAAACGGTGGTCAAAAGAATTCAATGACCCTTACATCACGAAGGCTCTAATCACAACGTTAGTGAGGCCCATACTGGAATATGGATCTGTTGTTTGAAACCTGCCGCCATATATAAGTCGTTTAAAACTCATTAATCTTCCTACACTTGCTAGTCGCAGAGAAATGATAGGCATTGTATTTTTGGTCAAGTTACTGACAGGCTTGATTTCTAGCCCATCTCTTCTTAGCGAAATAAAACTAAACGTTCCCTCCAGAATTTCAAGACATTTCCGGCCTCTCTTTCTGAAGCCATGTAAAACTAATTTTGAGTTAAATGAGCCACTCCGTAGTTTGTGTCAGGATTTTAACACTCACTCTGGTTCTTTTGATATTGCAGACTCACTTTTTTACATAAAGAAAACTATACTCAATCCTCTCAATAATTAATACATACATATATTACTATTCGATCAGCTGATGAGCATTTGTTCTGTAGCTGAACAGTTTTAGATCTCGCCACTTAACAAACCTCTGCCTTTCATGACTCGGCGCAACATATATGAAAAAAACAAAATTTTTTTTTTTTTATATATCCGTGCGTCATGCGGATGCGCCCCTCGCGTCGGTCGGGCGGGTATGGAGGGATAAAACCGTTGGGATTATTATTAAAAACAGTGATTAATGATGTGTGTAAGAGTACTCAAAATAAATGGAAGCACAAGTTTTACAAACCTCAAGGAAATTCCATCTTCACCAATAGCATTGGACCTAATAGTCATAACAGACTTTAGAACTTCAGTCTCAGTTACTCCAAAAAATTGGATTTTTTCTTTTGAAACGAAATGGTCAACAAAGTTCATAGTTAGAGGGCTACTAGTGCTCTTACTGGCGCTAGTAAAATAATCATTAAGGTCGTTATGGTTTATTTTACACTCTGTCTTTAGTTTTCCATGTACATTAAGATTTTTCAAGTTGCGCCATAGTATTTTTGATGGAAGTGGCGGGTCTAGTTTTGAATTACAGTACAATCGCTTCGCATGCTTTATAGTGGCAGTAACTTTATTTCGGGCAATCTTGTACTGTGTCCAATCGTCCTTTTCCATTTTGCATATATGTAGCTTATAGCGAGTTTTTATAGCGGATCTGATTTTGTTATTATATCAAGGGCAAGAGCTTTTGATGGCCCGAAAAATACGTAGAGGGACATGATCATTAAACAATTTTGTCAAATTTTTGTTTAGGAAGTCAAACTTGAGAATATGGTCGGGGCTTGAAGTAATAACGAGGTCTAAGAGACTAGGGCAAGAATTGGTCGCATATCTTGTAGGTACGATTTTGTTAACTATAGTAAGGCCTGCATCAAACACATGGTCAAGTTGTTTGTTAGTATATGAGTCATTCAATAAAATTTTAACATTAAAATCACCACATATAACATAACACTCATAATCAATCAAAAACATAGATAACTCAACAAAAAACGAGTCTAGCATGCAACATCTATGAGGATTGTAAACACAGGACACTAGTATTTTAGTTACATTGTCTGAAACTTCCGCAATAATAAATTCCGTCTCAGAGTTATTAGATACGGCTAATAGTCCAATATTCAGGGCAGACCTGCAATAAATTGCAGCACCTCCCCTTTTTTGGTAACTCTGTCGTGACGTATCATATTGAAGCCTGGGATTCCATAATAATAATCAGAAATATTAGGGTTAAACCATGTTTCTGAGACACAGATGACATCAATACCCGTTTCTACAAAAGTATCCCTAACATAGTCCAATTTATCACGATTAAGACTTCGCGCATTAAAGTGAACAATATTAAGTCCATTGGATTGTTGGCATAGAATATTTATCAAGGTCTTGTGGCTTTCACCAATGCTGAACGCAGATGTCCTATTGGGATTTAAGTCCAAAACTATGAACTGATAAAGGGGCAAGTAAAATTTGTAAGGCAAAAAATAAACAAAAATGACTGCAAATTAAATAAAGTGAGAGTGAATAGAAAAAACACGAATCAAATGGCATAAGACATATAAAGAGAGAAGCTAGAAAACAATGAAAAGAGAAAAATAACATAAAAGAAGAAGAGCAAAGACATACTACTAGCTTAGTTTCTAAGTTTGTATAAATTAAACCTAGCATACAGCATATTATAAAAATATCCATATCAAGATAAATTGTAGTTTTTTATTTTTTGGTGCTTATAAGAGAATTGATTTCGGCTCTAGAGTTAACGAGTTGTGACTCTTCACCTGGTTTCAGCCGCACAAAAATTTTCCCACGGACGGAAAATGCTGACACCAAAATCTTCTTTCGTCTGAGTTCTGATGCATACGTCATAACTTCACGCTGGGTTGGTGGCAAACTCTCATGCAAGTAAATTGAGCCGTAACCGGGCAACTCAATTTCAGAGAGCGCCAACGATCTCTTCTTTGCCTTGCAAAATAAAGCGATGGATTTTAGGAGCTGATTACGATCATTTGCAGAGAACAGCTTAACAACAATTGGACAAACACTCTTATCTTTTTGCCCATTGCCTTTGGCACTTCGCAGCCGGAAAACATCACGCAAAGGTTGTGGTTTGTGCTCAGCTGCACTGCGGACCTTACCAAAGATTTCGGGTAAACTCTCACCAGTCACTTGCGGTATCCCGTTGACAATCAAGTCAGTTGTGGCTGCGCTGCCTTCAAGAGCACTAAGCTGAGCTTTGGTGGTAATCAGTTCGCTGCGAAGAGAGAGAACATCAGCACACGCATTCTCCACCGCAGTTAATCTCTTCTCAATTCAGCAGCCAGCTCACCAATTTTTTGCTTCACTCTCTCCTCCGATTTTCTCATTACTGCAGTTAACTGCTCTATTATAGAGTCTCTCTGCTGCTCAAGTTTCCTCTCCATCCTATCAAATACAGTTGTTGCTGTGGTGAGGGAAATCTGTGGAGGGGTTGCAGGTTTTCGCGCTGGATTTTTCCGCGTTGATGACATTTTGGTTGCTTTTGCTTGGAGCAGCGTTGAAATGGGTCAGGTGAAACAGTATGCGGGAAACTGCAAAACAAACAGTTTACAGCACTCGCGAACACAGCTAGGTTGGCTTTTTTAGGTAAATTTCGAAGTTTTTTACGAGGAAAAATACAAATACTTAAGAGCACGTATTGTTATCAAATTATTCCAAAATTTGTATTTGTAAGTGACCTACGGCGCGACCAGTATCCGCAAGTTTAAATAAAGTTTAAAAGGTAATCTAAAACCAACCGCCGCCACGACCGCATCGCACAATTTTCTATCTTTCATTCCGGCAAACCGTACCTAGTACAATCAACTATGCTCTTGTACTTTTACAAATTTTCAACGAAATCAACTTAATGAATTATTTCAAATAAGATAACCAAAATCTTTAATCTCTTTGAATTAGTCTAAAGTGCACCCTGCGCTTAAATTTATTCTGCCAACCCAAACGGCCACATACCTTGGCAACGGTTTGCAACATTGAAGGCGCTAGAACTGCGAAACCAACCTTCAGTCGGTCAGACGATCAGTTTCGAATTGAACAAAAGTAATTTAAATGGATAGTGATTGAAGCTCTCGAAAGCGCAAGCTTCCTTCTGAGCAAGTGGAAATCAAATTCCAAGTAAGCCTTAGCAGAATCTTAGAATCCGAGGGAACGCGGTGCACGATGTGTTCATTCCATTGCGCCATAGTATTTTTGATGGAAGTGGCGGGTCTAGTTTTGAATTACAGTACAATCGCTTCGCATGCTTTATAGTGGCAGTAACTTTATTTCGGGCAATCTTGTACTGTGTCCAATCGTCCTTTTCCATTTTGCATATATGTAGCTTATAGCGAGTTTTTATAGCGGATCTGATTTTGTTATTATATCAAGGGCAAGAGCTTTTGATGGCCCGAAAAATACGTAGAGGGACATGATCATTAAACAATTTTGTCAAATTTTTGTTTAGGAAGTCAAACTTGAGAATATGGTCGGGGCTTGAAGTAATAACGAGGTCTAAGAGACTAGGGCAAGAATTGGTCGCATATCTTGTAGGTACGATTTTGTTAACTATAGTAAGGCCTGCATTAAACACATGGTCAAGTAGTTTGTTAGTATATGAGTCATTCAATAAAAGGTTAACATTAAAATCACCACATATAACATAACACTCATAATCAATCAAAAACATAGATAACTCAACAAAAAACGAGTCTAGCATGCAACATCTATGAGGATTGTAAACACAGGACACTAGTATTTTAGTTACATTGTCTGAAACTTCCGCAATAATAAATTCCGTCTCAGAGTTATTAGATACGGCTAATAGTCCAATATTCAGGGCAGACCTGCAATAAATTGCAGCACCTCCCCTTTTTTGGTAATTTTGTCGTGACGTATCATATTGAAGCCTGGGATTCCATAATAATAATCAGAAATATTAGGGTTAAACCATGTTTCTGAGACACAGATGACATCAATACCCGTTTCTACAAAAGTATCCCTAACATAGTCCAATTTATCACGATTAAGACTTCGCGCATTAAAGTGAACAATATTAAGTCCATTGGATTGTTGGCATAGAATATTTATCAAGGTCTTGTGGCTTTCACCAATGCTGAACGCAGATGTCCTATTGGGATTTAAGTCCAAAACTATGAACTGATAAAGGGGCAAGTAAAATTTGTAAGGCAAAAAATAAACAAAAATGACTGCAAATTAAATAAAGTGAGAGTGAATAGAAAAAACACGAATCAAATGGCATAAGACATATAAAGAGAGAAGCTAGAAAACAATGAAAAGAGAAAAATAACATAAAAGAAGAAGAGCAAAGACATACTACTAGCTTAGTTTCTAAGTTTGTATAAATTAAACCTAGCATACAGCATATTATAAAAATATCCATATCAAGATAAATTGTAGTTTTTTATTTTTTGGTGCTTATAAGAGAATTGATTTCGGCTCTAGAGTTAACGAGTTGTGACTCTTCACCTGGTTTCAGCCGCACAAAAATTTTCCCACGGACGGAAAATGCTGACACCAAAATCTTCTTTCGTCTGAGTTCTGATGCATACGTCATAACTTCACGCTGGGTTGGTGGCAAACTCTCATGCAAGTAAATTGAGCCGTAACCGGGCAACTCAATTTCAGAGAGCGCCAACGATCTCTTCTTTGCCTTGCAAAATAAAGCGATGGATTTTAGGAGCTGATTACGATCATTTGCAGAGAACAGCTTAACAACAATTGGACAAACACTCTTATCTTTTTGCCCATTGCCTTTGGCACTTCGCAGCCGGAAAAAATCACGCAAAGGTTGTGGTTTGTGCTCAGCTGCACTGCGGACCTTACCAAAGATTTCGGGTAAACTCTCACCAGTCACTTGCGGTATCCCGTTGACAATCAAGTCAGTTGTGGCTGCGCTGCCTTCAAGAGCACTAAGCTGAGCTTTGGTGGTAATCAGTTCGCTGCGAAGAGAGAGAACATCCGCACATGCATTCTCCACCGCAGTTAATCTCTTCTCAATTCAGCAGCCAGCTCACCAATTTTTTGCTTCACTCTCTCCTCCGATTTTCTCATTACTGCAGTTAACTGCTCTATTATAGAGTCTCTCTGCTGCTCAAGTTTCCTCTCCATCCTATCAAATACAGTTGTTGCTGTGGTGAGGGAAATCTGTGGAGGGGTTGCAGGTTTTCGCGCTGGATTTTTCCGCGTTGATGACATTTTGGTTGCTTTTGCTTGGAGCAGCGTTGAAATGGGTCAGGTGAAACAGTATGCGGGAAACTGCAAAACAAACAGTTTACAGCACTCGCGAACACAGCTAGGTTGGCTTTTTTAGGTAAATTTCGAAGTTTTTTACGAGGAAAAATAGTACAAATACTTAAGAGCACGTATTGTTATCAAATTATTCCAAAATTTGTATTTGTAAGTGACCTACGGCGCGACCAGTATCCGCAAGTTTAAATAAAGTTTAAAAGGTAATCTAAAACCAACCGCCGCCACGACCGCATCGCACAATTTTCTATCTTTCATTCCGGCAAACCGTACCTAGTACAATCAACTATGCTCTTGTACTTTTACAAATTTTCAACGAAATAAACTTAATGAATTATATCAAATAAGATAACCAAAATCTTTAATCTCTTTGAATTAGTCTAAAGTGCACCCTGCGCTTAAATTTATTCTGCTAACCCAAACGGCCACATACCTTGGCAACGGTTTGCAACATTGAAGGCGCTAGAACTGCGAAACCAACCTTCAGTCGGTCAGACGATCAGTTTCGAATTGAACAAAAGTAATTTAAATGGATAGTGATTGAAGCTCTCGAAAGCGCAAGCTTCCTTCTGAGCAAGTGGAAATCAAATTCCAAGTAAGCCTTAGCAGAATCTTAGAATCCGAGGGAACGCGGTGCACGATGTGTTCATTTCATTGCGCAGTCGATTAATGTTTAACCGGAATACACCAAGCGAGTAGTGTAGCAAACTTGAAACAAGCGATGACTGGGACCGCAGAAGAGGCGTCACTCCCATGAACTTGAAGCTAGCTATCTGTGGTGATACGGCTCAAAGTGGCTAAAACAGAAGCCATCAACTTGGTCTCACCACAAAAACGAGAATTCGATAGAAACGGAGCAGGAGCAGAGAACTATTCGGATTTACATGACTGGTTTACCCGAAGGTAAACACATTTTAAAACGGTTCTCAGATTTCTTGCGAGCCATGAGATTAATACCCATTTTAAAGTTGAGCCCAACCGGTCCATTAGTTGACTGCTCAAGACTAGAGAGAGGAGTTAACAATCGACGAAATCAAGAAGGTAAAGTGCCGTCTAATTTTCATCGCGGCAAAACCTTTTATGCTGATGAGTATAGGTTAATCGGCGCATCCACCCCACTTAACTTGAATAGTCCAATAATCACTTTCAATCCGTTATTCGACCGGACGAAGTAATGAGAGTGTAAGGAAGATGAGCGTTAACGAAGCTATTCATAAATATTATTCCTTACCACTGCCAATTTTCAAGACTAAGGGTAAAGTTCTGATTTCTCTGCACGGAGAATCTCAGTTAATGTTGAGAGCTTTTCGGTCTAAATACTGGATTATGCGTATAAAAATTTGAATTAAAAATCTTGTACACTGTTGCAAAGTCCGAGTATTTACAGAAAGATTGCGCGGGACCAATTGATGGCTGCTTTAACTCCTAAACGGACAAATGTATTCTGACCAAAAATCACGGGTCGTTTTACGAGTCGAGCCTGGCGAGGAACAAGGAGTTACCAGAGATGTATATGCTATTTTATATCTCCAGGAGCACCTCATATGGTAAGTCTCTGGTAAAAAGTTTTAAAACTCATTTCAGGGATGTAGCGCAGACAATAAGTTTCACCAATGAGCAGCTCTCACCGTTGTTGGCAAAGATAGAATAATGTCTGATTTCTCGATTGACCTGCTCTTATCTGAAGACTCAGAGTCAATGGAACCACTATCCCCACCACATCATATGACGAAGAACTACAACCATCTGAAGAGAATATTATAATATTAGAGAAGTACGAACCTAAGGAACCTGTACAACGCTCGGCCACTGGAGCAGTCGAGTGACGAGAAAGTCTTCAGCAGCCAGCATGAAGACTGCAGATGCTACCTCAAGAACGCGCTTGCGTGTGTTAGTTCATCCTGAAGGGCTAGAACGAGAGGCTGAGTTGCGCTGATCAATGACGCATTGTGAGTGAGTTAGATAATTTCCGACTCGCGGATCCCAACTTTCGCCGCTCGACTGCGGTCTCGCTGGTCTTGGGAGCGGAGTTGTACGATTAAAGATCAATTGTATTTCAGAAAAACTTAAATGTATTTTAGAATAACGGAAATTTATTTCATAAAAACACAAATGTACGAAATACTGTTTGAAAAGGTGTAGATATATACATATATGCTTAGCCAATACTTTAATACACTTCAGAGCTCTGCTTTCTATTCACGTTTAGAGATTCAATTTTGTTCAACATTGTTCAGCTGCTGTATGTATTTTACGAATGAGACTGTAGATTTTTGATACTTCGATGTACATATGTATTTCTAACTCTAGGAAAGTTATCGTACGTAAAGTTATTATTGTCACGTAAACAAAATTCAAGTATCGCCTGGAATTATTTTTTCTCAATTTTTGTATATTTTTCCAATTTTTCTCATTTTTGCATAATTGTACGCATTGCTAAATATATTGGGATAGAGGAACTTTGGGTATTGTGGTATAGGAGTCCAATGTGGTATAGTCGCATATCTCCAACTCTAGCAAGTCTACAATGTTTATTATCGCCTTAGAAGGTGATGACTTAAAAAAAACAGGGATGTTATACAGCTACGAAGTAAAACCAGCTGGTTCTCTTTCAGTTGCACATAATATGTGATCGGGTATGGTCGAATTTTTTTTAAGTGCAAGAAATCTACTTTTTTTGTTTAAACAAAAAAGCGATTTAAAAAGAAAAAACGTTTAATATTGCAAAAGTAAGTTGTATATTTCATTTGTCAAGTGTCGGATAATAGAAAATATATGTTTTGTAGTATTTATATGTGTTTGTTTGCAAAGTTTTCAAATCGGCCATTGTGGTACACATGAGGTCGGCTAATGTGGTATAATACCACATTACCCTCCATACTTAATTACTTGAACACTATGTTAATACTAGATGCCAAAAAGGGGAGAAATCCGAAAGTGGACTCAGCACAATATGAAAGAGGCGATAACGGCTGTTCGGAGAAATGAGTTAGGGATACTATCTGCTTCTAAATAATACGAAGTACCGCATACAACACTTGAAAGGTTTGCTAGAAGCAAAAAACCCATTCAAGAAATATTTTCCACAAAGTTGGGTCGTAAGCCAGTTTTTAGTAAAAATTTTGAGGAGGAACTTGTAAAGTATCTGCTAGAAATGGAGTAAACGTACTGGGGTCTCACACGGGAAGATGTGCGCTCACTAGCTTTCCAGCTAGCAAAGCAAAATGGCATTCCAAATAAATTTCCATTGCATAAAGAAAGTGCAGTTAAAGATTGGCTCTATGGTTTCTGTAAGCGTCATAAGGATGTAATAAGTTTCCGGTCACCAAGTGTTACTTCCTTTGATAGAGCCAACGGATTTACAAGAGAACACGTTAAAGAATTTTTAAACTTGTTGGAAAACGAGTTTTTAAAATATAACTTCCCGCCTGCGGAAATTTAGAATGTCGACGAAACTGGATTAAGTATTGTGCAGAGTAGAGTTTTAAACGTTATCGCGAGAAAGGGCAAAAAACAAGTTGGCGCAATAACATCTGCTGAACGAGGAGCTCTTGTCACTGTAATAACTTGTATGAGCGCTGGGGGAGGCTTCGTCCCCCAATATTTTATTTTTCCCAGAAAAATTTCAAATGATCAGTTAATGAAAGACGCATCGCCTGGTTCGAAACATTTTTGCCACATCTCTGGTTGGGTTCAAGTCAGCATTTTTACCCAATGGTTCATGGAATTGTTTCCCCTTTGGCATATCTCGCCATTGCCAAAACCTAAGAAGCCTGTTTCCACGCGCAAAGTTAGAAAGTCAAAAGCAACCGTGTTAACTTCCTCACCTTACAAACTACAATTGGAACAAAGCATCCAGCGTATCGAGGCCAAGAAAAAACCACAGAAAATAAAGAAAGAAAAGAGTTCAAAGAAAACTGCCCGAGTTACAAATCGGGATGATTCTACAAGTGATTCTGAAACAAGCGTTATTTTGGCAGAGTCCGAAGAAGAAGGTTTTGCAGATTTGCCACCACTAAAAGCGACTTGCGCTTTTTGTGGCAAAGCCTGGAAGAGCGATCCTAAATTAGCAGAATGGAGTCAATGCTTGCAATGTGACATGTTTTGGGCGCAAAACACTTGTATTCCCGGAAAAAATCCTATTTTCATTTGTCAATCTTGCGATGAGTAAATGCTATACATACATAACTATGTATGTAATTTTTCTAATTGTTTCTAATTATAAATGTTTATGATTTCATGTTTATGTTTAATTTCAACGATTTCAAAATGAATGAATCCAGTATGACTTTGGTTAATGCTAAAGATTTTTTTACCTAAAAATCAAAAGTAAACCATAAAAAATTTGGCGTTTGGTAATGAGGTATAGTATACCACATTATCCGAACCTTCTATACCATATTACCCCAATTTTTAAAGAAGGAACTTTTTGGGTTATGTTAGATTTTTTTAAATAACTCTTTTATTTGTGCATAGATGTATTTTATTGAAAAATAGTTTATAACCAATGTTTCGCTTTTCTCGAATGATAGAGAATGGTTACAATAAAGCTCGTACATTTGCTACAGATGTCAAAAAACAAACACCTATACCACAATACCCGAACTTCCTCTATTTGTAAGAATATCAATGTTTCGAAAGATATCAACGTTTCGTCGTCTTCGATGTTAAAGTTTTTGGAACGGCCGAAATAGCTCATATTCCAGTATACAAATAAATAGGAACTTGGCCCAAAGCGAATATGTAACGACCCTAGAAATTTGTCTGAAACTATATATTCATTTTAATAACAAAAATTATAAATATAGATATCAAAATATTAAGAATCAAAAATATTAAGAATCAATCAGTGTCGGCATTGCTTCGATAGCTTTTTAAAACCTCTACCGATGCACTCTTTGAAATTTACTTTGGGTTTGTTTATAAGTTGACAGCTCTTGCCGAAGTGCTCTTTGAGGTTTTGGTGAAATGTCGCCAGCTTTTAAGGAACTTTACGCTGTCATAGAGTTAAAAATTTAATCTTTACATTGTGTAATGCTGCCGCTATCATGTCTCACTTGCTTTGCTAATGATTTTTGTTTTATCCCTCCATACCCTCCCGACCGACGCGAGGGGCGCATCCGCATGACGCACGGATATATAAAAAACAAAATTGTTTTTGTTTTTTTTTTTCATATATGTTACGCCGAGTCATGACAGGCAGAGGTTTGTTAAGTGTCGAGATCTAAAACTGTTCAGTTACAGAACAAATGCTCATCAGCTGATCGAATAGTAATATATGTATATGTATGTACATATGTATCAATTATTGAGAGCATTGAGTATAGTTTTCTTTATGTAAAAAAGTGAGTCTGAAATATCAAAAGAACCGGAGTGAGTGTTAAAATCCTGACACAAACTACGGAGTGGCTCATTTAACTCAAAATTACTTTTACATGGCTTCAGAAAGAGAGGCCGGAAATGTCTTGAAATTCTGGAGGGAACGTTTAGTTTTATTTCGCTAAGAAGAGATGGGCTAGAGATCAAGCCTGTCAGTAACTTGACCAAAAATACAATGCCTAGCATTTCTCTGCGACTAGCAAGTGTAGGAAAGTTGTAAACGACTTATATATGGCGACAGGTTGTACTGAGAATCCCAACGAAAGTTTCTTAAAGCAAAAAGCAGAAATTGTTTTTGAATTGACTCTATTCTGTCGGAATGAACTTGATAGCGCGGGTTCCAAACAACAGATCCATATTCCAGTATGGGTCTCACTAACGTTGTGAACAGAGCCTTCGTGATGTAAGGGTCATTGAATTCTTTTGACCACAGTTTTACAAATGCAAAAACACCCTTGGCTTTGTTAACTGTAACATTTATGTGAAGATTCAAATTAAATTTCGGGTCCATTGTAATTCCAAGATCAACAAAGTTAAACACTTGTTCGAGGTTATGGTTACATATTTCATAAGAAGCGGGTTGAACTGCTCTGCGAGAAAAGCACATTACTTTACATTTTTTAAGGTTTAGTGGCATGTAATTTATTTTACACCAGTTAGTCATGCTATTTAATCCCGCTTGTAGTAAGGACCTTTCCTCAACAGAATGATACGATCTAAAAAGCTTTACATCATCAGCATACAATAAAATTTTTGAATAACTTATAACAGAAGGTAAGTCATTTATAAAAAGTAAAAACAGAATCGGACCAAGGTGACTTCCTTGCGGAACCCCTGAAGAAACATAAATAATGTTTGAGGATTTTTAAAAAGAACTCGTTGTGTTCTGTCAATGAGGTAAGAAGACATCCAACGAAGGAGATTAGGTTGAAAACCAAGGAGATCGAGTTTATGGATCAGTGAGAGTGACTTACTCTGTCGAATGCTTTACTAAAATCAGTGTATATAACATCAGTGTGCATAAATTCTCTGAAACCATTTGCAACATGAGTTGTGAACTCAAACAAGTTTGTAACGGCATTGGGAGTCACAAGAAACGGTATTTTGATATTTCATAGCAGACGGAAAACTAGTCACTCTGCGCCTAGAGTTAACGAAGTCATAAAATGATTCAGGGTTTTTTATTAGATTCCTTTTAACTTTGCACAAATAAGATCTGTAGCATTTTTTATTTAATTCAAAATAAGCTTGTCGGATAACTGAGTATTTAATATAGTTAGTGTGAAAACCAGTTTTTTTTTGTACAATTTAAACGATCGCGACTTCTGATTTTTTAAATTTTTTAGTTCTTTAGTAAACCAAGGTTGTGATTGCTCCATTTGTACGCAAACCCGATTTGGTACAAACTTTTGAAATAACCTAAATATAGTGTTATTAAAATGCAACGTTTAACATCATCTTTATACGTCGGATAATTTTGATAATTCTCGATCTAATTTCTTGAAATTCGCTTTCGCGAAAATAAAACGAGCGTTTGGCTACTTGATTTATCAACATTATTTCCAAAATCACCAATAACTTCGTAATTTACCTCAATCGCAGGGTGATAAAGAGTCCTCTGAAATAACCAAGGGTTCGCACAATCATCGAATTATGTGCAGTAATCATTGAACTTAAAGATCTAAGTAACGCAATATGTTGAGTATAAACCGATAAGTCAGAGTTGGGAGGGATGTAGCAAACAGCTAAATAAAAGAAACCATTTCCTACCATAACTCGTATTGCTTTAAATTCGATTGACTCGATGAGGGGGATATTAACATCTTCGGATGGTTTTGAATAATGAACTGCAAAAAGAACACCCCCAGCGATTCTGTCCTTACGGTCATTTCTATAAATTTGATATTGATTAGGAAGGATCTCTGCATTAAAAATATGTGGTTTAAGCCAGGTTTCAGTAAAGCAAATTACGTTATAGTTACAGTCTAAGCCTTTTAAATATAAATCGTTCAATTTAGTATTTAAACCTCTAACGTTTTGGTAGAAAATACTTAAAGTAGAATTTAAAATTCGTTTTTTGGCTCCGTGTCACGATTAGGAATTGAAGCTAAGTTATTTATTTTATTTTTAGTTGTATGTGGCTTGTATTCAAATTCGCGAACAAATTTAGGAATAGCAGAAAAGCTTATTTAATTCAAAATAAGCGTGTCGGATAACTGAGTATTTAATATAGTTAGTGTGCAAACCAGTTTTTTTGTACAATTTAAACGATCGCGACTTCTTATTTTTTAAATTTTTTAGTTCTTTAGTAAACCAAGGTTGTGATTGCTCCTTTTGTACGCAAACCCGTTTTGGTAGTTACAAACTTTTGAAATAAGTTAAATATAGTGTTATTAAAATGCTGGACGCAGCGTTCAACATCATCTTTATACATACGTCGGCCATGATAATTTTGATAATTCTCGATCTAATTTCTTGAAATTGGCTTTCGCGAAAATAAAACGAGCGTTTGAGCTACTTGATTTATCAACATTATTTCCGAAATCACCAATAACCTCGTAATTTACCTCAATCGCAGGGTGATAGGAGTCCTCTGGAATAACCAAGGGTTCGCACATCTTCATAGATGACTTAGATGCGTCATCAACAAAAACAAGATCCAGAATGGTGCCAAAATTGTTTGGAGTTAAATTGATCTGATTTAGACAGAGCTCAGCCATATCTTCTAAAAACACATTGTATCTATCCTTTGATGATATTGGAACGATAACGTCGTCTATAAGAGTCCATGATATGCCTGGCATATTGAAGTCACCAAGTACAATCATCGAGTCATGTGCAGTAATCATTGAACCTAAAGATCTAAGTAACGCAATATGTTGAGAATAAACCGATAAGTCAGAGTTATGAGGAATGTAGCAAGCAGCTAAATAAAAGAAACCATTTCCTACCATAACTCGTATGGCTTTAAATTCGATTGACTCGATGAGGGGGATATTAACATCTTCGGATGGTATTGAAGAATGAACTGCAAAAAGAACACCCCCACCGATTCTGTCCTTACGGTCATTTCTATAAATTTGATATTGATTAGGAAGGATCTCTGAATTAAAAATATGTGGTTTAAGCCAAGTTTCAGTAAAGCAAATTACGTTATAGTCACAGTCTAAGCCTTTTAAATATAAATCGTTCAATTTAGTATTTAAACCTCTAAAGTTTTGGTAGAAAATACTTAAAGTAGAATTTAAAATTCGTTTTTTGGCTCAGTGTCACGATTAGGAATTGAAGCTAAGTTATTTATTTTATTTTTACTTGTATGTGGCTTGTATTCAAATTCGCGAACAAATGCCCCGGTTGGCCAAAAAGAATTGTTAAGCAAAGTATCAAAAACTTCAGGTGCCACATCAATTTTAAAAGATGATACGTTACGTTCGTATTTAAAGTTAAATTTTCGGATTGCTAAGTTACAAGTCTTAATTTTTGATGAAATGTAAAACTCTATATCATCAGAAGAAGTGTCCCTAGCAAATATAGAAACAAAAATCGATTTTCTCAATGGAACCGCAACCAGCTTCTTTGCAGAGCAGGCAGTCTCATCCAATGGTGCTACAGTTTTTGCAACAATAGGAGCAGATTGGGATGGTGGAAGCGATTGAGGCGGTGATGGACCCACTTCATATGAAGACACCTGTAAGTTCTCATGATCAGAATTGCTTTTATTAGAGGAAGAAGCGCGAGTGCAGATAGCTCTTGATGAAGTTGAAGAAGACGGGCCCTGAGGCGGAGGGACAGGAGACAAAAGATTAATTAGCTCAATTTGCTGGGGTTGAGGCACAATATTCTATTGAAGTAATGTAAGAGGAGCCACAATACTTTCCTTGGGTGGACTGTGTGTCCGTTTGCTTCGCTAACCTTATTGCTTCATGTTATTGCTTTTAGTCAAGGCACATTAAACAGGTAGCAGCATTAAAGAAAATGCAACCCTGGGGTATATTTTTTGATTTGTTGTGGTCCATCACCCTTCAAAAATAGATATATCAAACTTAACGAGTTTGATAATTCTAAATGTAATCAAAATATACGCGTTTATACATTTTGCATTAAAAATACTTTTTTTTCAACGCAAACAGTGCAAGACTCATCATGCTACAACGGATCCTCAGGAAGCATTGCTCCTGGTCACAAAGGTTTAGCAAGATTCACGTGGTATGCCTTCAAAATGTAAAAAATGGTTGAGACGCACCCAACTGTTTGCGAAATCGGCATGCCCGAGCTGTGTCCCAATTGGACATTAAAATCCAAGAACGATAGATTATAAGATCACGCATTCCCGCAAGATTTGGCATTTCGGGATCAAAGTAAACAAAAAATATAAGAGAAGTATCCTCACAATGGGAGAGCAAAGAAGAAATTGTGAAATAGAATAGGAAGACACAAACGGTTAATTAGGAGCCTTCAGACGGCAATATTTACATGCAACCATTCTGTTACTTCATGTTATTTCATTAGCTACATATATTTACATACATACATATATGTGTATATATATGGTACTATGTTGATATACCTATAATTTCTGCCGTGCTTCAACGTATTATCATCACTTTGTCATGTTTGGTATAATTACCATAAGTACGTATGTATGTATGTACATATGGAAAAATAAATATGCACGCTTAGATATACATACATACACACATCATGTATTATTACTTACTTATATTTAACTTCGCAAGAACGCGACCTAACGGTCCTTTTTTAAGATCACGCCATATCATAGAATAAAAATTCGCGAAAATACACAAATTTTTAAAAGTTTTTTTTTGGACATCATTGGCATACTACATAAATTGTGTTTTATTTCTAAACCAAGGACTGGACATTTTGAGATGTAAAAGTATGCAATGCGAAATTTAGCACGTTAATTGATTAACACAAACCCATGCCCTGAATGTAAATAAATCAACCAACTTTGAAAAGCGTAAAATATGAATGATTAAATGAATTGTTTACCATCAATCGCTCATACTTCTCGCCCCGTCACTTATGTTTGCAACAAGTAAGCTCGTGTGAAACAGCTTATTGCGTGAAAAGACTGTGGAGAAAGAAATGTCAATTCAGTTCCACTTTAAGCCAATACATTAGAAGAAAACACTAATACACCGACAAAGCATACACACAAAGATATTATTGTCGGATTTTAGAACGAATTTTCGTTATTCCTTGATGGCACAACAGGGAAACAAGTTTGTCTTAAAACCGAACTTGACAAGGAATGACGAAAATTCGTTTCAAAATCCATCATTTCATACCCTGTCGGAAGCAACAACAACAAAAGATCACAATATTATTGTCCTAAAGAGACTGTAGGACGGCAAAACGCCATCGTCGGAGTTGCAGCGTTTGCTTGCACCAGCACCATGTTGCCACTCATCTTTTTGCATACATCTTTTACACACATATACGATTTTCGTAGATTCTACGAAAAAGGCATCACTGAGTTCGAATGGCTACATCGTTGGTTCGAAATTCGTAGATTTTTCGAGGACGTGTTTTGGTTGTCAGAGAAAATTTTAAAATTAAATTCAGAAGGAGTATCCAATTTATTTCAATAATTTATAATATTTAGTACAGAAACATAGTGAAATTGTGAGTATTAAATTTGATAAAAATGTTTTTGTTTAAAGCAGTTTTCTTTCTTGTTTGTTGTTTTCCATTTGAGGTAAAAAATTTTAGCAACGCGTTCGCAATACGCTCGGCTAGAATATTTGCAGGAAAATTCAGAATTTGAAGAGGATTACATTAAATTCAAAAAGGACGAGGTGGACAACTTTTGGGCATAATATTTTCCGGAAAACTGAATTTTGCATAGAAGTCAATTTTCGCATTTCGTTTTCCCTCGTAATAGTTCAGTTATGCATACTAAGATTCACTTGACTTAACTTGAGAAATGTCACATTACGATTCTATTTAATGAACATTGCGTATAAGTGATTAGCCAACACGTAATCCCACATAACTTTTCTTGGAAGTCTGTTGAATTTTGATTTTCTACGTAAAGTCCAAGTGACATTTAATATTTGTTATGCCACTTGTGTTTGTTTACTTGATTTTGACAATTCTCTTCACACAATTGACAAGTATTTGAATGAGGACGCTGGGCGCTATTTTCTATTTCGGCAAAAAATAAATATTATTTATTAAGTAAATGTTAATTTATTTTATTAAATTATATTTTTGTCATTTTCAGAATGATTACTGAGGAAGGGTTAATTGACCTGGTACGGTACGACAGGTTTGTGGAAAAAGCCTACAATGCAGGGGTATTAATAATATTGCTTCACATTTTTAGAAGAGCAGTGTACCAAGCGCTGGGTTTTACTGCGTGAGCAAAACACGAGAGAGTTGCGTAGGCTTGACGCCCCGTCAGGAAGTGCAGCAGCTTCGCAGCAGACATAGCACCATATCCAAGAACCGTGGACCTACAAAGGCCTGGTAAGGGGCCTAAATCAAAACATAAATAAGGTAATATGGGACCTCTCCTGTGAGAGGCCAAGAGCATGTGTAGTGCTGAGATCAGGTATTAACCACTTTTGCATTACAG
This sequence comes from Philophylla caesio, assembly GCA_963971545.1. Taxonomy (NCBI): domain Eukaryota; kingdom Metazoa; phylum Arthropoda; class Insecta; order Diptera; family Tephritidae; genus Philophylla; species Philophylla caesio. Next base: position 56,664,596 of record OZ020604.1, on the reverse strand, counting down.
AGTTTTTAACAAGAGATCTGGTGGCAGTGCAGGCGACCCTGATGGTAGATAGTCGGGAGACCGAGGTTGTCTTCGCCTCCGCCTATTTTCCGGGGGACAGTGCCAGTGTGCCGCCCCGTGAGGTACAGCAGCTAGTAGACCACTGTCGGAGGAAAAGGCTCCCACTTGTCCTAGGCTGCGACGCAAACGCCCACAACCTGGAGTGGGGCAACACCGATACAAACCTTAGGGGTGAGTGTCTTTTAGAATATATCAGTAGCGTTGACCTTAGTATAAGCAATGTCGGAAATACACCGACTTTTGTAACCAGGGTTCGACAGGAAGTTTTGGACATTACCCTCAGCAATGAACTGGCTAGCCCTCTGATCTCTCGATGGCGGGTCTCATCGAAACCGTCCTTGTCGGATCAGAGGATCATCCGATTCGAGCTGGAGGCAAGTGTTCAAACAGGCTATCCGAGCAGGAACCCCAGAAGGGCAAACTGGGCGAACTATAAAGAAACTCTTGCGTCCAACTTACCAAAAGTAAAATCTGGACACAACAGGGGAGGTTATATGGAGTTAGACGACAGAGTTAAAGGGCTTAACAGTGTCATTATAGATGCCTTTAACTCGAGCTGCCCTGAGAGTAGGCCAAGGGACAGAACCCAGCCGGTGTGGTGGTCTCGGGAACTCACCAAGCTCAGGAAAGAAGTGCGAAAGCTGTTCAATGGAGCAAAGCGCACAGGGCAGTGGGCCCAGTATGCAGCTAGTCTAACAAAATATAGCAAGGAAATAAGGAAAGCAAAACGTAGCAGCTTCAGAAGCTTCTGCGAAAACGTTACTGCAGTCCCTGCAGCTGCCAGACTCCATAGGGTCCTGGCAAAGGAAAACACAGAATCCAGGTTGGCAATTAGGCTACCTGATGGTACTTATACAAGCAACGAGAGAGAGAGGTCGCGTGCTCTGTTGGAGGCTCACTTCCCGGGTGCGGTGCAGGTGTCGCGGAATCCTGGTCTTCGGACCCTCAGCCCGACCCCGACTGACTGGAAAGTAGCCAGGAAACTTGTTAACTGGCGAACAGTCAGTTGGGCTCTGGGGACGTTTCAGCGGTACAAGGCTCCGGGAGTGGACGGCATTAGTCCTGTGATGCTACAACAGGGCGGGACGCTACTAACTCCTTATCTAGTAAAAATCATGAGGGACAGCCTAGCGCTGGCATACCTTCCGGAGGTATGGCATAGAGCTCGAGTTATCTTTATACCAAAAGTGGGTAGACGAGACTACTCGCTTGCAAAATCCTTCAGGCCCATAAGCCTTACTCCTTTCATGCTTAAGGCCATGGAGAAGATTATTGACAATGAAATCAGGCGTAACGCTCTCAAGCGACAGCCTTTGCATTTTGATCAGCATGCCTATAGGGCTGGCAGATCAACGTATACTGCGCATTTCGCTCTGACTGAGGTGATTCGGGAGGCCTTTGAATGTGGAGAAATGGTGCTCTGCGCCTTCCTCGACATTGAGGGTGCCTTCGATAATACAACTCACTCAAGTGTCGATCGAGCGCTGGCAGGACGAGGTGTGCAGCCCACTATTCGGAAATGGATAGCTGAGTTGCTGCATACCAGAATTGCGGAAACACATACTGGCAACAGTGTGGAGCAGATTAAAACGGTCAAGGGCTGTCCGCAAGGAGGGGTCTTGTCCCCCTTATTGTGGAGCCTTGTCGTAGACGAACTCTTACAGATCTTCACAGAAAATGGCATTCGCTGCCAGGGGTATGCGGATGACATTGTGATCATTGCGAGAGGGAAGTTCCCTAGCACTCTCTGTGACATTATTCAGAGAGGACTTCAGCTAGCAAGAAGATGGTGTACTGTCGCGGGGCTTAATATCAACCCCTCTAAGACAGTCATTGTGCCCTTTACAAGGAGAAGGAAAGTGCAAGGCATGAGGAGCATAGCTATGGAGGGGGTCCCGGCTGTAATTGCCACAGAGGCTAAGTACCTGGGCCTAATCTTGGACTCTAAGCTTCTGTGGAAAAGCCATGTAGACGCGACCATCCCCAAAGCTACGAGGGCACTCATGGTGTGCAAGAGGCTGGCTGGTAAATCCTGGGGATGCACCCCGAAGATTTTGAGATGGATGTACACCATGATAGTCAGACCAATAGTTACGTACGGAGCAGTTGCTTGGGGCTCAAGGACCAACCTAGCTACGGTAAGGCAATCTCTTGCCAAACTGCAACGCCTGGGATGTGTCTGCATTACGGGAGCAATGCGCACATGTCCGACGGCTGCGCTAGAAGTGATCCTGGATCTCGAGCCACTCCATACACACGTAGTACAGGCAGCAAAACGCACGAAGCTGAGCTTTGCGAGAGAAGGCTATGGCAAATGCAAGGTACTATCGTCCAAAAATAGGGAGAAGTTGGGCTGCCAGCTCCCACTAGCCCTTTTTCCCAGGGATGACATAAATAAAGAAATAGTGTTTGAAAGACACTTCAGAATTAGTGACATTACAGACAAAGTGTCGTGGAACCCCTCTCTTTTGAAGAGCTGGGTTCGGCAAAGTACATTGCAGTGGTATACTGATGGCTCCAAGACCGTGGATGGTATTGGGGCAGGCGTCTATGGTCCCAGAGCTAAACTCTCGATACCCATGGGCGCCTTTCCCAGCATCTTCCAGGCGGAGATATATGCGATCAGCGTTTGTGCCGAATTAAATCTGCAAAGGAACTATCGCGGAGAGAGAATACTCATCCTAAGCGACAGCCAGGCAGCGCTCAAAGCCCTTACGTCCTTCGAGGTAAAATCCTCAATGGTCTTGGAGTGCATAAATAGACTAAATGATCTGGCAAAAAGGAATACCATAAGTCTTTCATGGGTTCCAGGTCACGCAGGGATCAAGGGAAATGAGATGGCAGACGACCTGGCCAGGTTGGCGGCTAGCTCGAATCCCATAGGACCAGAGCCCTTCTTTCCAATAGGACCAAGCACTATAAAGGAGGCGCTCAGAAAGGAAACTAGACAGCTCAGGACTCAGCAATGGGAAGAGACCCTGGGCCTGCTACAGGCAAAGAAACTATTGGGGGGGTACAGTAACAAACGGTATAAGATACTGATAGACCTCCCAAAAGCAAAACTTAGAATCCTCACAGGCATCCTCACAGGTCACTGCAGATTGAGGGGTCATCTGCATAAACTAGGTATCTGGTCGAGCGACCTGTGTCGCTTCTGCGACAGGACAAAGGAGACCCCCACACACCTGCTCCTGGAGTGCGATGCTGTGGCTCGACGAAGGGAGAGATGCCTAGGTCAGATGTGGCCTAAGGAGGAGTACATACACTCCCTGTCACCGGGATCCATCTTGAAATTCATAGATGCTCTTGGACTAGGGGATGTGTTGTAGGTTACTGAGGGCACAATAGACCAATTGGTCGCAGTGCAATCCTCTTTTATTTATCTATATCCAGAACTTAAATTTTTTTGAAGCCTTTCGTAGCGCCAAGACCATAAGTTTTTTTGTTTATTTTACTTTTAAAAGTTACTAATAGATTGAATGTCTCATTTGTAGCACTCGATGCACCAGAAATATTTTGGAGACAAGGTTTTTAAGCACCCCGTCTGAGCGATCTTCGCCATCGCCGATTCTCTTTCAGTTGGCAGACGAGGACGAAGACCCAATATAAAGTGGTCAGGCGATCCCTTGGCGTCAACGCCTTTCATTACTAAAAAGAGAAAGCTGCGGGATAAGGGCGGCGACGGCGACTTTAGGGAAGTTTGCCAGCTTTCAAGGAAGTACAGAAGGAGCGATTGGCGGAGAACAAAACTTTGAAATCATTTGGCGAGATGAGCCAAAGAAAGCAGGCAAAGGCAATCCAAATAATAACCAATGCTCTAATGACCCTAAAGTTGGAGCCCAACAATTAAATCAATTGTAAAAATAGTTATATTAAACTTTTTGGTAATTTTGCTTGCAAACATTCAAAATGTTAGCAAAATTACCAAAGAAAACTAAAGGAAAAAGTCTGTCATAAAAAACATTTTCGCTATTACCAGAAAATCACATTGTGATCAATTGTTTGAGCCATAGTATAGGCATATACGTATGTATATATTTAGCGATTCTGCGGATGTATGAAATGAAACACCATAGTCTATCAGCTAAAAATTAGTTAGTTTTTATTAATTCCTTAAGTATCGGCACAATGGTTTACACTACTTTTAACTATCGCAAGGCAATGCGTATTAATCGTATGATCTTAGTAACCGTACTGACTGTCGTACGAGATAACTCTGGTATATATGCGAATTTCAGGAAACGTTAACAATGCGTATTAATCGTATGATCTTAGTAACCGTACTGACTGTCGTACGAGATAACTGTAGTATATATGCGAATTTCAGGAATTAAAGAAATAGGCAAGAAGTACTGAATAAGATTTAATGTAGTACGGAGAAATACAAGTAATTAAGACGATAAGCGGGTCCGATAACTTTATCGATCGCATTCGATTAAGTTCGATATTTATTAATTTAGAGATATTTTATTGTGGTTGTCGCCACATATATACACACATTACTTATCGGTTCATTTGAAATGAAACTGCCCCTTGATTTTAAAAAAAGTCCGCTAAGATATCTCTGAGACGGAATGCAGTCGTAGAAGCATTTCGGCGAGATGATGTAATTGAATGCAATGAACCACTTGTATCCTCTAGATGAAGACGCCATCGTCCGTTTTCTGAGGGTTGATCAAAGTTGTCTGCTTCAACAAAGACATCCGGCAATACCAAGTTGTGAAGGACGATTTATCCCTAAACAATTTTCTCGCAATTTCCAAAATTATTATCAATTACTCGACGGGCTCTTAATAGTTAATAATTAAAAATAGGATACTCCTTTAAAGGAAATGCTGCATCGCCCCCAAAAAAATGAGGGAAATCCAGCCTGGATCCATGCCACAATGGAGTTTTTGGAGATAATAGCAAACAGTTTTGAAGGAATGAACGTCTAAAAAGGGAAAATACCATTAAATTTTAATGAAATCAGTAAATATCAAAAGGTTTAAAATCTTTGTTACCTCCATCGCTTTGTCCACCGCAACTACCAATGGAAGCAGAAGTAAATGCATATTTTGCATCGCAGGTAGCCATAAGTACTATGCTATGAAATTTTTTATAGTTGTAGTATAATGATCCAGAATTCTTGGAAAATGTGATGGCAATATGTTTCCCATCGATAGCTCCGACACAGTTTGGCATATTCCAAAGCTTCAGGAAATCGCGCGAATGTCTACATATTGTGATGTAGTCGGTTCGCTGAGGTATATCGGCGATAAAACGGTCCATAACACCTCACATGTTTCCAAGGCAATATTGCGTACAGTGGTTTTACTCAATTGCGCATGGAAGCAATAATTTCAAATGAAGTTCCATGTGCGAGATACCTAAAAAATACCAAAAATGGAATGTTTAAGAAAACGAGCTTTGTTTATGCTTTTTATACCCGAGCGCACTTGTGCACAAGGGTATTATAGCTTTGTTCACATAGGGTTGCTAGTAACAGGCAAAAGCGATTGAGATATGTATAAATACCATATAGAACTGAAATTTTGCACATATTTGAACTTGTTAATGACGACTGTAATACATATGCATGTATGTACGTACATATCGCGAGGGTATAAAAAAAAATTCAATTTCCCCCGAATTTAGCCTTTTTCGCTTGTTCTTTTTCACAAATGGTTTAAAAAATAATTATAATTTCAATATATACAATATTTGGTATATATACTTACATTATTGTTACTGCTAGACGCTCTTCCGCGATTATTTGGTGCTTGGGGTTTTCGAGGAATTGGCTCACCAAATTCTGAAGCATGTCGCATATTGGACCGAACAACTTCCTCCTCCTTTGTTTTTTAGAAAACCTTTGATAAAATACCCGGTTGGTCGTCGATCTCTATTGATTGGGTGAACTGCCCAGCGACGGACTCTCATTGATTGCTGCCGTCGTTTGTAGATGCGAAGAACGTTAGAAGAAATGAAAAGACTCTGCATCCATGGTTGCATGTACATACTTATATTGACCACCACAAAAATATCATTGCTGCAATAAAACGGGGAAATGTTAAGTTATTTGTACAATGGTTTTGAGGTGGCGGGCGCAGGTAAAGGTGCATACTTGCACTGAAAAAGTTAGTGAAAAAATTTGGAAGTCTTTGTTATATCTAAAAATCGTACAAATAACTTTGCATCCGTACTTATAAAGAAACTCATACAAAAACAGTAGAATTAAATGACCGCTTAAAGACGGCTGAAGATGCCAGATGGTATGCGCTATGTGGAGTATGTGTGTTGTTAACCGTATGTTGTAAGAGTAAGTATAAGTAATACTAAGTATGCATTAATGAACCATTACTCATTTCCAGCTTTATCCATAGGGGGCATAGCCGTGAATGCAATGTATTCAAAACTTGAAAAATGTTTATTGGACCATTAGTATATCAACGTCCAAATTACGGCTGGTAACCATTTCCGACATTCGCAGAGATAGGGCAGATTATCAAACATCGGATTAAAGGTATGACTTAAAATTTTCCGCTGCATTTTAACTTTTGCTATATTTTGCCACCTTTCTTAATATTATTCTCGCACTCCCAAGGAAATTCAGTTTGTTTAATAAATCCAGAATAGAGCTATAGAATTAATCTATTCTGCTTAAATGTGTGTGCTTACTTTGTGCCAGCCGATGTCGAAACCTCATAATTTGGCATTTGATTCGGGATTTACTGTATTCGTATTAATATTAACTTTTTTTTCAACGAATTCGAAATTACACATGTAAATCGCAAGGGGGTGTTGTTGCAATATCTGTATTCGTGTAATTGTACAATTTCCCGAACGGCTGATTTACGAGTTCATATGTATGTGCCACCAACAAATAAACGAATGTGAGTAATATGCCGCGAAAAGGCGAAAAAACTAAAATATTAGATTTTAATACTAATAATTGTAAACAACGAATACAAAATGCAATGGCAAATGCAACTGATCCCGAATATCCCTATTATACAAAATTGATTATATGGGAATTGTTTGTCATGCTTTGGCTCTCAAAATACTGAACCGATTTTAATAATTCCTTTTTTTTCGAATTGAGCATTTGTGAAAAACAACTGAGTGACATATTGTGGCAACCCTTTATAAACGAAATGGTAAAATATGGTCATTACGAATAATGCTTTGAACACTTTGAAGACAGCAAGCGACAGGCAGCATCTGTCAAATATTAAAATACACACGTTCTTATGGGCACAGTTATTTAAACAACAGCACGACTTCACGGCAGCAGGCTTGCAGTTGTCGTTGTCGCCAAAATAAAACCATTTCTAATTTTGCCGACGACAATGAGCAGCTGTAGTGCTGCCACTAATATGTGAATGGTAAAATTGTTCAAGGCTTTAACAAGTCTTGCGTAATTAAACCAACAAAGGTATAAAATCGCTCTGATATTTCATATGGAATAATAATTAATCATTTGAAAGAAATCAATCGACCTTTTTACTTATTATTTGTACACACAAATTTCACTTTGAACAAATTATTTTATTCTATGGAAGTGATATATTTAAATGTGGCAACAACAAATGAGCTGTTGGATATGTCGCTGACGTCTTCAAAATATTTCGCTATCGTTACGTCGTGAAGTGCAGTCGTCAAAGTGTTCAAAGCATAAGAGTCACTCGTTGATGTATAGCGAACAAATAAAGACGCATATCATAAAACTAACTGATCGTTTATTTAATTTCGAGGAGAAAAAGACTACAATAGTCAGTAGCGGAATGGACGCGCTCATAAGTGAAATATTGAATAATAGCCGCAGCAAAAATGAATTGGTTCTTCGTTTAGCAAGCATACAAAATAGGGGTGAGTTTGTTCTGCCTGAGGATGGCTGCGAAATGCCAAACGAGGATAGTCGCACAGACGCTGTTGTTGCTGAAAGTGCTTGTACAGACGGCGACAGGAGCGATGCAGAGGTTGTGCTAGTCGACAACGACATCGATGACGTCGGCGCATATGATGGTGGCAAAACTGCGCAGTTGTTTATTCGTAACGGCAAAAACATTCAAAACGATTGCAATTATACGTTTGCAAAGCCGAACGTAGACGGAAAGCGAACAGTTGCAAGTTCAAATATAGACGGTGTCTCCACGAGCAATTTTATGCTAGCAACAGATATATTTGCAGAATTTTCTGCCAGTGACTACTGTTTTCAACAATTGGAAGCTCAGCTTAAATGCGTACAAAATACGTACAACTTAAATGAAAATAATATGAGGGCGCTCATTTCGATAAAATTAAAAGGTCGAGCGTCGAAGTGTTTTTATTTACGCTCTGATATAGTGGCAATGAGTGTTGCAAATGCAGCTGTTATTTGAAGATCGCTCAAGCCGACTAACGCTAATGAGGGAATTTGAAGCGAGAAAGTAGCAAACTAATAATTCGTTACAAGATTATTTTAACGAAAAATTTATTTAATCTAATAAAATTTTGATGAATAACGCCGAATTATTATGACACATTGTTGACCCGACTACTTTCGGCGCTCACACGCAAAAAAGCAACGTTTTAAAGATAAGCAAAGTATGCTCGAAGAATTCAAGGAGTCAAATTGGTAAAGAAAACATGTGGTGGTGATAATATAATCGCCAATGCGGTTCAGCAAACAAAATCAAAGAGGTGTTTCAATTGCAACTCCCTTGCCGCGTTTTCGCATAGATGACACACTACGCTGCCTAATGCCTGAAAAGGAATGTTCATTACGTCGACGAACAAGATGACAATGATGCCGATGATTATGTAAGATATATTATTTATAGTTTCGTTAGAGATAGTTATAAACTTCAATCTACACTAGGTACCCAAATTGATACTGGTAGTTTGATAAGCTTTATTCGCCAACAGTTCGTGTCCAATATACCTTTTTTAAGAAACTTTAAGTCTGAATTAAATTTTTGTGGTATAAATAAAAGCCAACTTAAAATAATTGGAAAATTGAAATGCATTATTTCATGCAATAAGAGGGATGAAGAATTGTTTATGTATATTGTTCCTGACAATGCGATGACGTATCCTATAATTTTAGGTAGTGATTATTTGAATATAGTTTAATGGAAATTTAACAAATAAGAAAGGCTAAATGCGGGCGTAACCGAATTTTGTATACCCTCGCGATATATTTTATAGGTACTTCCTTAGGCAAAGCTCATAGTGGAGCGGCGAGCATAACTATGTGCTTGCCTTAGGTATGCAAAATTTTTTGTATTTTCAAAAATTACCGATATACAACACGTGATGGTGAATATTTTCTGATTATTAAAATTAGGTTATATGGGAGGTGGGCGTGGTTTTGATCCGATTTTTAAAAATGTTCAAAGATTACATTAGTGATGTCAAGGACAATATGTGTAGCACTGTAATTAAGATACAGACATTTTATCATTAGTAGGCATTTTTCAAAATTTTGCAAGAATCAAATTTCCTTGTTTAAAATCGCTGAAAATATCAATTCTTACTTATTTTGCTTTAATAGATACTGAAATAACGAAGTTTGTACATTTTTCAAAAATACCGTTATATGGGATGTGGGCGTGGTTGATATCCGATATCAAAAATTTTCAACAATTTGCTTAGTGATGTCAAGGACAATATGTGTACCAAATTTAGAGACGATACTTAGCACTGTAATTGAGATACAGACATTTAATTATAAGTGCTCCAAATATCAATTTTCATCTACTTTGCTCCAATGCATCCTGAGACAATGAAGTTTGCGCATTTTTCAAAAAAAACTGTTATATGGGAAGTGGGCGTGATTGTGATCCACTTTAGAAAAAAATTTAACGACTGGCTTAGTGATGTTAAGGGCTATATGTGTACCAAATTTAGTGACCTAATGTTATTGATATACAGGCATTTCAACATAAGTGGGCGTGGCACCGGCCATCTTTCAAAATTTCCAAAACTTAAAGTTTCCTTGTTTAAAAGTACTCTGAATATTAGTTTTCACCCTTTTTGCTTCAATAGATACTGAAATAACGAATTTTTTGCATTTTCCAAAAATACCGTTATATGGGAGGCAGGCGTGGTTATCGTTCGATTTCTTCTTCTTTTATGGCGCTACAACAGTTTTTCGATTTGGGCCGAGATCAAAAAGCTTCGCAGGTTCCCTCTCTCCTTTGCTAGGGTTCGCCAATTATTCACACCAAGTGAAGACAGGTCCTTCTGCACTTGCTCTTTTCAGTGTATTCGGGGACGTCCTTGCCTCCGTTGTCCACCCATGAGTGCCGATTCGAAGGATTTTTCACCGGAGCATCATGATCCATACGAACGAAATGGCCAAGCCAACGCAGTCGTTGAATTTGTATACGCTTGACTATGTCCATAACATTATACAGCTCATACAGTTCATCATTCCATCTTCTTTGGTACTCGTCGTTATCGCGAACAGGACCATAAATCTTGCGTAGAACATTTCTCTCGAAAACCTCCAAATCCTTCTCATCGGTGTTTAGCCTCGTCCATGTTTCTGCGCCATATAAAAGGACAGGCTGGATGAGGGATTTGTAGAGCGAGATTTTGGTTCGTCGAGAAAGGGCTCTGCCTTCCAATTGCTTACCGAGCCCAAAGTAGCACCTGTTGGCAAGTGTTATTATTCGCATGATTTCGAGGCTGACGTTATTAGAGGTATTAATGCTGGATCCAAGATATACGAAATCCTTGACTTCTTCAAAGTTGTAACTGCCAACAACTTGGACGGAGCTAAAAGTTGTGCTCAAAGTCGCTCTACATAGCCGTATTAGTTTAGCAGGGATTCAAAATTTAGACATGGCGTCGTATAGGCAGCTTCTATTTGTGCTGTTAAATCGACAAAAAGATGGTGTGTGCCGACTTATTTATCTAGGGTATTTTCTAGGATTTGACGTGCTGTGAATATCTGGTCAATGGTGGATTTACGAGGCCTTAAGCCACACTGATAAGGTCCAATCAGCTGGTTTATATACGGTTTCAGTCATTCACACAGTATCGTCGATAGGACCTTGTATGCATTATTTAGAAAGCTGATCACACGTTAATTGGCACAAACAGCAGGATCACACTTCTAAAGGATTAGGCAAAGTACACTGAGATTAAAGTACTCGTCAGACTTAAAAGCTGGTACATGCTTCCTACCAGCTCTTCACCGCTTGCTTTGAACAGCTAAGCCGGTATCCCGTCTGCCCCAGGCTCTTTTGCAGGAATCAGCCCCGGTCTTGAAACCACTTGTGTGCTGCCTTATTTTCTGATTGCTAGCATCTCAAGCTCTTCGCACTCACGCCATTCCGGCTCTCGTTTCTTCTTCTAGAAAAGACGTCTCTCTTCCCTCTTCTTCTCCCGCTATCGCTCGACTGTTGCACGCGTAGTAATTGGCTGCAGGGTGGCTTTGTATGCTGCGTATTTCACTGCAGCAGCGACGCGGCACTCGTCGTCATACCAATTGTTTCTCCGTCTGGAAGTACTCAACCACCTCCTCCACAGCGGTACGTAGAGATCGGGAGATCTTATTCCATTGCTCATTAATACCAGGGCGATGAGGAGTTGCTAGCCTTAGCAGGTTTAAGAGACGAGATTGAAAATTCTCAGGTGTCCGTTGTGAGTGCAGCTTTTCGACGTCGAACTTTCGTCGCGACACCTTAGCTGCAACAAGGTAGTGATCCCAATCAACGCTTGCTTCTCGGATAGAACGAACATTAAGATCACAACGTCATCAATTTGATTTCGCGTTTTTTTATCAGGGGACACCCAAGGGGCTTGGTGAATGCTTCGGTGTTGGAATCTGGTACTACTCACTACCTGGCTCTCTCCGTTGTCAGAAGTATTTTCATGAAGGCTGAATATTCCGACTGTTGGACCAAAAATGCCTTCTTTGTAGTAGACGTCGCATGATGCGTACTTCTTACATCAATGCCCCGTCAATCGCACCTCCTGGACTGCAATGATGTCAGCCTAATATTTTTTCAAAACATTCAGCATTTGGATGGAGGCACCTTCCTTATAAAGGGTGCGGACATTCCAGTTGCATATCCGTAACTCGTAGTCCTTGTTTCGTTTGCGGGGATCGTCAACGTGTGGGGAGGTTATTATCCGAGGCTGTGTTGGTCTTTTCATTGGATTTGAATTGTATATGGCGGGTCCCAAACCCAACGCATAACCCATTGCTGGGGGTAAAAAAAAGTTTGAGTAAATTTATATAGCGAGCCACTTGCTCCAAGACAGACGCCCGCTTGCAGCTGCACTACCTAGTGAACAGACGCTGCGGACTTTAGTGGACCCTTAAACCGAATATGTTGGAGTGGCTCCACTAAACCTCCCTCTCTATTAGCCGTGACCCAAGGCTCCACACGGGTTGGTTACCATATCTCGCACCTGGGTTGCTCACGTTGCCCAGGGTGCACGTACGTGGACGTAAAAGTAGGGATTGAGTTCAGCCGTGCAACTGTAACCGCATACCCAGAAGCACCGCTGTACCCCATTGCACCACTACATGCATACCAAATTTCATTAAGATACCTAAATTTTTACACAAGTTATCGTGTGCACGGTCGGCCAGACGGATGGACGGACAGACAGTCAGGGCGAAATCGATTTCTATTTTCATTCTGATCGTTTAGGTATATATATGTCTACATATATCAATTTCGATTCGTTTTGGCTGTCACAAACAATGGTTACGCGAACGAATATACCCTTGTGTACAAGTACGCTCGGGTATAAAAATGAAACGTATAAAAGCTGTATGAACAAATGAGTGCAGTTATGAAAACAAGTGTTACAATCTAATGAAAATTGATATTGATAAAATGGATCAATGTATTGACAATAATGAAATTAGGTATGAAACAAGAAGAAGATTTGATAAAATGTTTCAAGAATGCTATTTGTACTGCAATAGCCCTGATAAACCGGAAACTAAATATGAAATCAAATTGTAGTTAATAATGAAAAGCTTTTCCATTACCCTCCACGTAGATTAACTTATAATGAAAGAGAAAAAGTTCATGAAATATTTTATGAACTATTGCAGAAAAAAGTGATTGATAACCCTTTTGAAAAGTGGTTAGAAGATAATCATACGTCTGGGAGACGTTTCATGGTTTTCTTGGTGTATTTTATAATTATAACAAATTTAATAAATATTTTTGTACTGACGTTGATTCTTTGAATATTTCCTCATTGTTTAAATGCATTTACATAGGTTTTATTAATTTTTTATTAAAAAAAACCATAACAATTTCATTCATTCTATTCGCGAAAGAGAGCGTAGGTTTAACTAATTTTTTATTAAAAAAACAATAATAATTTCATTTATTCTTTTCGCGAGAGACAGAGCGATAAATTTAATAAGCATACGTCTCGCAGACGCAGTCTATCAAAGCAGGGTTAAATAAAAATACTTTTAATTGATGATCTTTTAGATAGATTAGCCCATAAAACTATATTTTCCTTATAAGATCTAAAGAGTAATTTTTATCATGTGCGAATGAACGAAGACTGCATCAAGTATACATACATACATCGTTTGTATCCCCTTTGGGACAATACGAGTTTTATAGGATGCCATTTGGGCTTAAGAAGGCTCCATACACTTTTCAACGCTTTGTATATTATGTGTTTAAAGATATTTTACGTGCGGGTAAAGTCGATATATATTTAGATGACATAAGGATTGCTACGAGTAATGATGATGAGCATTTGGAAATCAAGAGGGAAGTATTTAATAGATTAGTTAAAAATAAACTTTAATTGCGAATCGATAAGTGCCAGTTCATGAAATCAGAATTAAGATACTTCGGTTATAGGATTACGAAAGATGTTGTAAGACCAGATAAAACTAACGTAGATGCAATTGTAAATTTTCCTACTCCACGGAATATTAAGGACGTACACAGTTTCTTAGCGCTTTGCTCTTATTTCAGGAGATTTGTAAAAGGGTTCCCGGTGGATGCGCAAGCACTATATAATTTGATACAAAAAGATGTTAGTTTTAAACTCGAACAAAACGAGATGGAATGTTTCGAAAAACTAAAAGCCAAATTAATAGAAGCTCCGACTTTATCGATTAATGATCCTAAAGAATTGCGTTGTGATGCAAGTGCTCGTGGATTTGGAGTAATACTTTTACAGAGGAAAGGGCATGGAAGATTTCAGTCAATATTTTATTTTTCAAAGCGTACTAGTGAAGTGGAAGCGAAATACCACAGTTTCGAACTGGAAACCTTAGCATTAATATATGCATTGAGAAGGTATAGAGTTTATCTGCAGGGGTTGAAGTTTCATATTGTGACTGATGGCAATTCATTAACGCTAACCTTAAACAAACGAGAAGTAAAGCCTAGAATAGCTAGATGGGCTCTGGAATTGGAGAATTTCGACTATAACTTAGAACATCGTAGTGGTACAAAGACGCAGCATATATACGCATTGAGCCAGATTTCAAATGTTTGTTTTAGAGGAAAATACTTTCGAGCAAAATTTATCGATTTGTCAGAATAGAGATAAAATAATTACACGAATTCGGGAAGAATTAGAGAAGGAGGATAGTAATGTATTTGCAATGAGGAATGGACTTATGTATCGTAAAGTGGGTAAAGAATTTAAATTAAATTTTATGTCACCGAAGAGATGGAGGGAAATATATTACGGCCTTATCATGATGATCTGGGACATTTAGGGTGTTATAACGTATTTTATGCAATATCAAAAACATATTGGTTTCCTAAACTTAGAGATAAAATCAAAACCCACATAAGCAGTTTCTTAAAGTGTATTACATTATCCCAAAAGAATGGACGACACGAGGGATTCTTGCACAATATCCCGAAAGGGAATGTACCATTTGACACGATACATATTGACCACTTCGGACCGTTGAAAAAGTGTAAGAAGTATGTGTTTTTGGTAGTGGATGGTTTTCAAAATTTGAAAAACTTTTTTCAACGCGAAGTACTGGGTAAAGCGAAGTTATAAGTTGCTTAATATCATACTTTAATACTTACAGTCGGCCTAAATCTTTAGTTTCTGATAGAGGAAGTGCGTTTACTACGGGTTTTCCCCAGCCTAACGGCAAAGTGGAGAGAGTTAATCGTACTTTAGCACGAATGATTGCCAAAACCACGAGCGCTGGTTTAGCTTATAGCTAAGATAGGATTTTGCCGAATATTGAATTTTCCCTGAATAATTCACTTCATCGTAGTTTTGGTACCACACCTAGGGAACACAAGCTGACGCAAATGCAGACGGTCTCGTGGTCAGTTGTGTCGCTAAGTTAAATATGAAGGAAATTAGGCTGTTGGTCTTAACATACCGGCCCCCTTGCCTTGGCAAGTATATAATTTCAAAAACGAGATAAATGACAAGTTCATAAGCTAAAAAACTAGTATGTAGTCTGCGTCAAAGAACAAGAATGAACTGGTTCGTTTTGAGCGACGGTTTCCTAAACTCTTGGAAGAGAAAAGAACTTTTGAGATCAACTGAAATTAAAGGCCGTACTTTCAGTGAAATTTGCACATTTTGATTAAAGTTATAATATTATTCTTATTGTTATTGATTTTGTTTTGTTTGTTTTTGTTTATATATTCGCCTTATTGTTGAATGGCGCCAGATAGAATGAACCCAAATATGGTAGCCTGTGTTAACAGGCCGGAAACCAATGAGGGTGGGGTACCGCTCAGCATTATCTGGGCCGAAAAAATCGGCGCCCAAAGTTAACCTTACGGGCAAGGGCTTGAAAAAATAGGCATCCGCCAACCTCAGAAACTGGAACGAGGCTGCGATTTTGGGATCCACTTGGGTCGCGGGCGTCAAGCGAAGATGCCTCTCCTCTACGATCGCCTGTGTGATGACCCGTTCTGTTACTACGTACCAAATTTCCGTCAATAATAGTGTTCGGTGAACAAGGGTCGATCCTCGCGCGCAAGAAATGTTAATGTATTTCGAGGAGACGGTCGAAAAGGACGAGTTCTCGAGCCGTCCTGCTTTCTTGCGTTGTGTTGTGGAGCCGGTCGCGAAGGACGAGTTCCAGAGCCATGCAAACGCGTATTTGGCTGAGCAGGCGGTCTGTACGGACGGATTAGCTCTTTCGTGGTTGAGGGGCGGTCGGCATGTACGAGTTTCCAAGGCGCTAGGTGTTGCTTCTATCGCTGTGGCTGTGCTTGCCACCATTTCAGTTAGCTCTGCTTCCTCGACCTGTTCCGCCCGGGATGGACAGAGCACTATCGGAAACTTCAGCATCCTCGATCAAATTCCGATCAGATGGTTCTGTACTGAGGCTCACTTTATCTTATTGCAAGGAAGTGGCGACAAGCAAGGCGGACAGTACCGATACAGTAAAACGGCCCGCAACTGTTCTTTCACCGAAAAATCTAAGGAGTGAGGAAAATCTAAGGAGTATATCAGAAACCTCCACAATGATTGTTGCGTGAACTTGCACGCGTTTTTCCTCTTCACCGGTTCGAAAAACCAACTCCTGCAAAGGCTATTTAGATTTGTTGTCTTGAAGCCAAGAAGGCCCCTGCCATCACAATGAATTTTCTATTAAGTCCGAGGCTGTTACCCCACGACTACCTAAATCTGCAGTATTTGAGGAGGTATCGACGTGGTACCAATGGTGCTGTCCAACCTTTTCAATTATATGTGTCACGCTGTGTGAAACGAATGTAGACCAGGAGCAAGGTAATACGATGGTGGAATCAGTCTAAAGATAGTAACTCAAAGATCGGAGATCCAAATTGTGTATGACCACTCTTGTTTTCGCTAGTAACAAGTTTACGAAGACGCCGGTCTCTTTTTCAATGCGCATATAGATAGCCGACGCATCGGAGAATCCATGGATTTTAACCTTTTCCGTAGGTGAAAAATTAACACATCGAGTTATTTTGATTTGGTCTATAGACGAATATTCGTTCGCAAACGCGTTCCATCGATTTATTGTTGTTGTGGAAACTTGGTCATCCCAATTGATCCCTTCTAACCAGATATTTCGCATTAAAAATTTCGTATTAATTATTATTGGTGCTAACCATCCTAAAGGATCAAAAAGTTTCGCGATGGCTAACAAAATCTTGCGATTTGTCACATATTGGAAAAGTCTCCAACGAAGAATAAGAATATTTAGATCGCTTTGAAGTATTGGGCCGGGGTAGAGCACGTCATTCAATCTGTTATCGGACGGACAGGATGCCTTTAACACGACCCAAACTTTTGTGGAAGTACTTTCGAGTTTACTAACAGCATGATGTGGTAAGTAAAAGTACTCGCTCGGAACTTCTGTAGGAGAAGGCCTAACCTCAGTCAAGTGCCCTAATTTCTTGTATTCTCCAAGCACGCCAACACAACCTCTACCCGCGCAGTGATATTTCTGAATATCTTTTCGCAGAAATCCTCCTCTGTTGTGCGGGTTCTACCGCGGGGAATGTCCTCCAGTCCCAGAAGGCACTGAGCTGTTTATCCAGCGTGACTCCGCTGAAAAAGGAGACGCACGAAGTCGTTGATTTCTCCTCATTAGTCCGTCCAGTCAGGATCCAGCCGAAGATTGGTTCCTAGGCTAGCAATGACCCCAAGGTGTCTTTACGCAAGTCATTTAGTATGATTTGAGGATAGACGTATCCTCCGCGAACAACGTGGACGTGTTCGTTGGCGAAGAACCTCTTATCCGTGAAAACCAGGTCTGTAAAAACTTGCCGTATTGCTGGATTAATTTTGCACGTGGGAAGATTCCCCGTCAGTTGGGGTAGAACTAACTCAATCGTTGACACTGCAGCTGTTGAATCGATGGCTGAACCTATCCTGATGGAGCATGATTGGTTTGCCTTTGCCGAAACAGAATTGCTGATCCCGAAAACTGGTGCATTCACCCGTGTGGCTGGGACGCCGATCAATCTCTTGCCGAAAGGTGGAACCGCTGTATAATATATTAATTTGAGCAGTCCCCAGTAAAATTCCTTGTTCATATTCGCGAAACATGACTGAACTTGACTTTGATGGTCATATGCGGGTTCCGTGCAACTAGTGTCGGACGAGTTTGGATATTCAGGACCACTAGTGCTTGAAGTGGCTCAATTTGCACTAGTATGGGACCTACTTGAGTAGTCAGAGCCACTAGTACTAGAATTGGTCCGATTAGATCTGGTATGGGAACAGTTCCAACATTTTTTGTTGGAACTTGCTGAACTGCATTCAATTGAAGCATTGAATGATGTCGCGAATGGCAAATTGAACAATTGAATGTGCTCGTGCACTTTGCGACACCATGTCCGGAGGACAAACAATTCAGGCATAGGTGATTCCTTTTTGCATAAATGCTACTTTCGGAAGAAAGCATCTTTTGAAATTGGGCACGGGATCGTATGCCGTGTGCATCGCTGTTGCACAGCTTGCAACTTTTCCTTGCTACATTCGCTTGGAAAATTTCAGTTTCTTTTGAGGATTGTCGGAGCTGCATTTAGAAGATTGTGGCCGTGAATTACTAGACCCTCTAAAATCGAATACAGCTTCCAAAGTCTGAAATCGACTTATCAGGAATCTGGACGGGAATAATACCCACTGAAATACCAACCAACCATAGCAGTTAAGAACAAACTGCAAACATGAATACAACCACCCCCTCCCCCCCCCACAAAATCGTGAAGTCTAAATCGGGATTATCTCTGGTGGGCACATTGACGTTGTCAATAGAGAGCCTTCTCCTAAATCAAGAGGAGCACGTACTACCATCCTAGCAAGATGGAGCAACCCAGGTTGCGACAGACGCAAGGATGCTAGATGGTGCTTCTCTGAATTCAGGTAATCGGTCGCTGGTAGCAGTGACGGAACCGACAACGGTTAAGCCTGGTTTCAACCAGGAGGCAGAAGGAGAGGAAAGCCGCGGCTGATGCCATGGCGAATACTAAACATCCTACGGCATCTGATTCTGCACGCGGTAGGGCAGTTGGGAAGCGTGACAGAACGGGTGGTGACTCATCTGGTCTGGAACTCTCTCCCTCTGTTGACAAGAGGTCTATGCAGGTGGGAAGCAAGCGTAACGTAGTAAAGAAGATGAAGATCTTAGGATTGGAATCGGACGTACCTGTACACCCAAGCCAACTGCCTGCATGCCAACGTCCTTATTATGAGAAGGCTGTAGGACCTGCAACGTTCGCAAGAGTGACAAGATGTTTGTCTAAAGGACAAAGAGCTTTCCTCGATAGCTACCTCTGGAAGGCGATTGGTAAGTCGACCGACAAACCAATATTCGAAGAATGGTACTGTTAAGATACAGTGCTTCAATGAGCGTTCCCGAGAGTGGCTGACAAAAATGGTAGCGGAAATGCCAACTTGCGAAAACCGCAAATTCAACTTAAAAGACGGACGCAGAGGAAGCAGGTTGGTAAGAGCCTCTGCCTGGATACCGGGTCCACTCCGGAAACCAAGAGAGGTCTTAAACAGTATTAGTATCTATAACGAGGGACCGGATTCGAGCCAGTGGCATGTATACTCTCACACCAGAGGGAAACCAACAACCAGCAATGAGGAAGGTTCTGTTCTGGTAGTGGGAGTGGATACTGGTTCGCTAAAGGTCCTTCGGACTATATACGGGTACCGCCCTCACCTACATCTGGGAAGGATACACTTCCGAGTCCAGGATAAGGCGGGGGGAAAGTATGATAAGTAGTTCTGGTTCTGCCTTTCATGGGTATGGTTGAAATTATATTCACACAAACAAACTTACAGCATAGCAAATCGTCTACTGCTCTACTGTACAGAAAGGCCAAGTGCGTGTTTTATTGCACCACGATCGGTTGACTTCACGATGCTTAGAGAGTTCTGCTCTCAAGATGTCGTTGCGATAAAAATTTCGTACTGTACGGATGGCCGACAGGTCGAGACTATTGTGATTTCTGCCTACATGCCTTCCGACTCCATTGTTCCTCCTCTATCGAGGGAAATTAGGGACATTGTTCAGTATTACGAGTCCAATGTCATGGGCCTCAAAGTAGGTTGCGATGCTAACTCGCAAAATACTCTGTGGGGCAGCACCAAGTGTAACCTGCGAGGAAACAAGCTGTTGGACTTCACTCTGTCTTCTGGACTGGTAATACAAAACGTAGGTACCAAACCTACCTTTGTCACCAGTTAAAGACAGGAATTTATCGATCTAACCCGTACGAATAAAGCTATTGTGGATCAGATCAAGGGATGGACGGTCTTGGAATAGGAATCTCTCTCGGATCATCGATTCATTAAATTTCGGCTTGGCTCTGTTACACATCAAGTACCGACAGGTCGGAACCCTCGAAAGGCGGATTGGTAAAAGTATGGTCTGTTCCTTAAAACGAGATTACGAGATCTTCCTAAACTCAAAAATGTTGAATCAACTGAAGAGGCGACCTATATGGTAACGAGTACTTTGGTTGATTGTTTTGAGAAAGTTTATCCGCTGACTTCTCCTCAGCAAGGAAAGGCGGTCCCCTGGATGGGATGATAAATCGTATACCGCGTCCACACCTGAAGTTTACAATACTCTTCTGGAAACCCTTTTTCCGGGTATCAGGATCGACCCTGACACTGGAGTAGGGATGGAGGCAGATGGAGGAACGGTGCGACCCACCAGACTGACCTGGTGTTCGGCGTCTAGAGTGCTGACTGAAGAGTCGGTAGGGTTTGCTTAAGCCTCCTTTGACGACTTCAGGCCACCAGGTCCTGATAGTATATATCCGAAAATGCTAAAGTGTGGGGAAAGGAAGCTCACAGGGACTATGGTAAAAATCTTTAGGGCCTGTGTGGCTTTTGGACATGTGCCCATGCTTTGGAGAAAAGTGAGAGTGGTGTTTATTCCCAAACCGGGAGGAGATGACTACGCACTGGCGAAAAGTTTAAGGTCAATCAGTCTGACCTCTTTCATGCTGAAAAGCCTGGAACGTACGGTGGAGAAATACATTCGGTCAAGGGTTCTGGTGGACAGCCCACTCAGTATTCACCAGCATGCATACCAGAGCGGAAAATCCTGTGAATCAGCTTTACACGATCTTGTAACGAAGATCGAAGTGGGACTGGGGCAGGGGAGTATACAAGGGGGTATTTGCTGACTTTGACTCTATGTGTTTTGCTGCCACTTTTGACTCTATGTGTTTTGCTGCCAGAAGGCATGGAGTGGACGAAAACATCATAAGGTGGATTCCCTGCATGTTATCGAGAGAATTGCTGATTGTAGGCGACGATGGTGGCCACTTTATCACCGCAGAGGTTGTTCGAGGATGCCCTCTTCAATGGTGTTTGGTAGTGGACTTCTTATTAACTGAAATGCAAGGATTCTCTCACATCCAGGCCTATGCTGATAATGTATGTGCACTAGCATCAGGAAGGTCCCTCATGGAAGTCTGTGAAAAAACACAGATAATCCTGAATACGATCGATGACTGATGCACTCTTCAGGGTCTTGCTGTTAACTCCAAAAACAACCATGGTACTGTTTACGCAGAAAAGAAAACTGGAAGGTTTCATCATTCCAGTACTTAGAGGCGTGAACTTAAGTCTTTCCACGGAAGTGAAGTACCTGGGGGTAACCCTAGATAGGAAGCGGACATGGAAAACGCACGTCGAGCTGGAAGTAAATCGAGCGCTTACAATTTTCGGACAGTGCAGAAGAGCCTTTGGCAAGACATGGGGTCTGAAACCGGCTATGATGCTATGGGTATATACAGCTTAAGTAAGACCTATAATCACATACTCCGCAGTGATTTGTGGGGTAGAGCCTTGGTGAAGGCCACGGTATCTGAGCTAAACGGACTACAGAGGGATGTGTGCATAAATATTACAGGCGCTATGAGCACCACCTCAAGTGCAGCTCTTAATGCTTTGTTGGATTTTCTACCTCTGGATTTAGTGATCCAAAAGGAGGCAATGAAAACGATATCTCGACTGCATGCCTTTGGCTTGTGGCAGGTTGACCGCAGCTCCGGGCACAGAGAGTTGTTTGAAAGGTTATCAGGACAATACCCATTGTTTCTGGCTCCGAGTGACAAACTGCTGCCTAGGGTTTCTCTTGGGAGAAAGTACGCAGTTTATTTTCCTACAAGGGATCAATGTAGAGATCCAGACTCAATTTTGGTGAAATCGGCAAAAACTATTTAAACTGACCACTCCAAGACTGTAAATGGAACTGGAGCAGGATGGCACCTGGAAGGCAACTTCAGGGCTTAGGTAAAATGACAACGGTTTTCCAATCGGAAGTCTTTGCGATACTAAAGGTGGCTGACTGGATAATCGGTGAGAGGTGGCGTGGATAGGAAATTTATATCTGTAGTGACAGCCAAGCTGGCCTAAGAGCATTGGAGGCCGCACGTACCTCTTCAAAGATTGTCCAGGAATGTTAGATTAGGCTTAACTCCGTTTCAAAACGGAACAAGCTTAATCTTATGTTGGTACCGGCACACTCTGGTGTTCAGAGTAATGAGCTGGCCGAAGATCTGGCTAACCAGGGCGCTATTGAATGTCCGGTGGGACCGGAGCCAATCTGGCCAAGTATTGCAGGAACTGTCGGATGAAGAAAATTTATGAGGACCGTAGGCGCAGTGCTGAGTCCTGTAAAATCACCAAGTATTTCCTGAAAAAACCAGACAGGTCTGTGGCGAAATTTCCTCCTAAACAGAGCAGGAGAGAGCTGCGGACTCTGACTGGGCAAATTACAGGACACAAGCCATGGAGGCAACTTATGGTGTCATCGAGGATGCGATGTGAGCATCTTGTCTGGAAGAGGAGGATGGTACGGCCTTTTCCAGGTTGAGATGGCGCATATTCGGGCCAGATATATTGAGAGTGGGCACGTTACACTCTTTATACCTGGACAAACTCCTAAGGTTCGTTAGAGAATCTGGTAAGTTTACCAAGGAGTCAACTGACCCCCCACCATCCACCCCTTTCCCAAGCTCCTCCAATCTCCTTTTATCAGGCCTTAAGCACAATGGGCAAAGTTGCCTGAGTGCTTGGGTAACTCCCGGCCTGCCACAATTCCATTCCATTCCATTCCACCCCAACTACAAATACTCGGGCGGCCCGAATGTCCCACTTTTTGTGCCAGTAAAATGGCGGAACAACTACAAATTTCGCTTTGATAAAAAAAAATTTTTTGCACTTTGAATTCCAAAAAAATTTACACAAAATCACTCGCACCACTGTCCGCGACAAAAATGCACCGGCATTTATTCACATATGTATGTAATTGGTTGTTTGTTTGTATTTGTATGTGCAAAATTCAAAAACTCAAACCACGTACCTTCTGACTTTCTATGTAGATTTTGATGTCGTTAGAAAGTAGGTATGAGTGGCTGTCACTGCTAATCCAGCGACTCAATTAGGCCATTAGTAGAGGCTCGTTGGGCTACCACAAGCTTAAAGGCTCACTCCCTCTTGCTGAACCATTTAAAATTCTTGACGAAACTCGTCAAGCATCTTGGGTCTATTTCACGTAATTATCCAAGGTCCCTAAAGACAAGTGCCCCTAGAAACCGTAACCTGCTTTTGACTAAAGCTGGGCAGATACAGAGAAGATGCAAGACCATTTCTTTCTCTTTATAATTTTTGCAGCTTCTACAGCATCTATGGAAGGGTACTCCAAGACGACCGGCATGTTTGCCTATGAGGCAGTGCCTTGTTAAAGCGCCAATTGCTTGGGATATATCGTCCCGTTTTAAGGTATAAAGACTACACGACCGTTTACGGTCCCAGGCCTTGAGATCCAACAGGTCGTGGAATGTGTCCATCTGTCGCTCGCACGAGTATAAGTAGATTCTTTTAAAAGCAGCTTGCAAGTGCCAAAGGGCATACCAATACGTTCTTTACTGGGAAGAATCTGCTTGGTTGTTCCTTCCCTCGCAAGTTCATCCGCAATGTAGTTACCCTCGATGTCCCTGTGGCCAGCAACACAAATGAGGTTGAGCCTGTTCTGCTTGGCCATCTTCTGCAGAGATCGGCTGCAATCCAGTTCACTCTTTGATGTAATTGTAGCTGAGCTCACAGCTCTGATTGCCGCTTGGCTATCACTAAATATAAAGATATACTTGCCTTTTAAAGCGGTCTGTTGTTAGTCTATAGCCTCCTTAATGGCTAGAACCTCAGCCTGAAAAACACTACAGTGATTCGGCAGCCGAAAAAAACAGTTCAGAGATAGGTCCTGTGAGAAGACCTCTCCGCCCACTCTGCCATTCAGTTTCGGGCTATCTGTAAAGATCGTGAGACTTCCAGGTGTCTCTACCTGGGACTACCATCGTTAATTTCCCGACCGAGACCACAGTATCGACACAGCGGTATTTGTATTCCGGAAGCATTCTATAATTATTCAGTATGCTCGAGTGCCCACGCAAGCTAGACTCCTATTGACATTTCTCTCTTAACCGAAGTGCGGCAAGAGCCGCCATTTGCTGGCCCACTAAGTCTAAGGGTATAAGGTCCAGAAAGACATTCAAGGCGTCGCTTGGGGTCGTTCGCAACGCTCCGCTCATGCAGATCATACTGCTAAGTAGATTGAGATTAGCAGCTCTGCTTAATGCAGGCCACCAAATGATAGCTCCACAAAGCATTCAGACCCCGTCTCTTCCCAATGGCCCTTTTACAAGAGTATAGGGCAATAGAAGCCTTCTGGTATCGCTGGATCATATTATTCCTCCAGCTAAGTTTCATGTCCAATGTGACGTCAAGGATCTTGGCTTCCTTCTTTATGTTCAGACGGATTCCATTTAGTTCCGGCGAAGTTACATCCGGAACCTTGTATTTCCCAGTGAAAAGCACCAGCTCCACCTTTTCTGAGTTGACGCTGAGACCACATCGCGTGGACCAGTTGCCCACTTTGCGGAGTGTCCCTTGCATCAAGTCACACAAGGTCTGAGCGAATTTGCCCATATATGCAATGGCGATGTCATGTGCATATGCGACAACTCTAGCAGCACCCCATTCCGTCTCCCGCAGGGGAGAATTAACGGTCAGATTACATAGAAGAGGTGAAAGTACACCACCCTGCGGCGTTCCTCGGAAACCTGTGTCGAAACACGGGTTGCACCGACCTCTGCTGTAATCTTTCTTACCAAGAGCATTTGCTCTATAAATTCAACCAGGGAGCTTTCTACACAGAATCCTCTTAAGGTATGTGTTATGGCCTCAGAACTAATGTTGTTAAAAGCACTCTCAATGTCAATAAAAGCTACAAGGCAAAATTTCTTGTAACTGAAGGACCTTTCGATATAGCTAACTTGGGAATGCAATGCAGTGTCCGTGGACCTCCCCTTAAGGTAAGCATGTTGATTATTAGACAATAGTCTTTTGTCGATTGAAAGAGAGAGAAAGTTGTTTATAAGCCTTTCTAAAGTTTTAAGAACAAAATAAGGAAGACTTATAGTACTAAGATCCTTTAGGTTCGCATGTGCTGCTTTTCCAGCCTTGGGTATAAAGACTACGGAAACAGATCTCCATGCCGTAGGTACGTAGTTTAGCTTGCAGCATGCTCTAAACATACTTAGTAGCCAATTTGTAGAAGTATTAATTGTTGCAACCAGCTGAGCAGGTATAATGCCATCTGGCCCCGCAGCCTTGTAAGGTTTGAAGCTTTTTATCGCCGAAGTGATACTTTCTTTTGAGAGAGGAAGATTTACAATTGCGTCCGAGGAGGAACAATCTACTTCCATTGTCTGTGAACTTCCAGGAAAGTGTGTATCGGGAAGTAGTTCGACCGTTTCTTTTTCCCGTTGCTGTCCAAGAGCCATCCTGTCTCTGTAGAGACCTAATTGGGTTTGTTGTACCTGACAAGATTTTTCGTAGTCTGGCAGTTTCGCCGACGCCCTCAACGCCAGTGCAAAAATCCCTCCATGAGGATCTTTTTGCTTCACGAAGGGCTTTTTTGTAGGACCGCAGATTTATTTATAGGTCTTTTGATGTTGTTGAAAAGTATGTATTTCTTCTTGTTGAGGACATGAGCCCCCATCTCATCGATATATAAATTAATATTTTTAAAAAGTTGTTCTTTCGGTGCGGCCGGCAACACCATTCTTTGAAAATTATGTTCTAAATTAATTTGCTGAATTGGAAACGGTACCATGGGGTGACCCAGGGACCGTAAGTAAAGAAAAATAAAAAACCTATTTGTCATTCTATAAATTAATGCCGCCGCGTCCACACCGCTTTACTTTTTTATCTTGTTTACGCCACTCTGCCAAATATACCTTTTCACATTGATCTTTGTATCAACATTTTCATTAAAATCAATAAATATTGAATTGTATAATTATTTCGAATTGAAATTACCGACTTGTCATTTCTAATGAGTAATATTCTCACTTTCAATCAGCCAGTGCACCCTGCGCTATTCCACAAAAATATCTCCTTCTGTTTTGTTTAGAGTTGAGTTGATCTATCTATGTATATTGTGTTCCGAGTTCTGTCTTCCCAGATGTGTTTATATACATATATGTGATGTGGTAGGTGATTTATATTTCCGGATGTATGTGGTTAAGTGTCCTCTGTGTTGTGATGGCTCGTTTCATTAACGGCGAAGAGCAACGATGAACACAAGCTGACGCAAATGCAGATGGTCTCGTGGTTAGATGTGTCGAGATAGAAATTTGGAAAGAAACAGATTTTAATTAGAATTTTGAATTACAAAGTCTCTATGTATATGTAAGTGAAGGATCTTTTAAGGATTACACTTAAAAAAATATGAAGGGCCAGCTGCCCTAAAGAAACAACACTAGTTACAGGATATGACAATCAGAGTTTATTTAAAAAGGTCTTAAATACTACGTTAAACTATTAAGTAGCCCGTCCCGAACTCGACTGACTGCCCGCTGTGTCCGTTGAATACATTTCACCTCGGCTAACTGGCAGCAGCGCAATGGTTGTATAACTTGTTTACAACTCGTTGTCTGAGACCGGCCCTGGCCTTGATTTCCCACGGTGCATTTGTTGGATGCAAGTGGCAATGGCTCCAGTTGCATTATATGGTATAAGCTGCGCGTTAACTTGTATTTTAATAATTTTAGATCGTATTGAAAAAAGAACAGGGCGGATTATATGTATATTAAATATGAAGGAAATTAAGCTGTTGGCCTAAACACCTAGTAAACTGTTGTTTGGTGTTTCACAACATCGATTTTCTGATAGAAAAATAGAAAAATTGGAAGACTTCTATTTAAACGATGAGGAGCGGGATTTAGAAAAGATGCGATCTAAGGCGGTAGAAAACATTAAAAAATGTCAAGCCTATAATAAAACTCACAAAGATCGTAGTAGAGTTTCAAATACTAATGATAAAGGAGATTATGTAATGGTAAAGAATTCCAATAGTGGAACAAGGGCGTGTACAGAAATTACTCCAAAGTATAAAGGGCCTTATAGCGTTGTGAAGGTCTTGCCAAACGATCGATATCTATTAACTGATGTCGAAGGATTTAGAGTTAGTCAGATTTCGTATGAAAGGGTATGGGAGGTAGCAAATATGAAACCTTGGTTAATAAATAAACACCAGGACACTATCGGGGCGATTGCAAGTCAGGATGACCGAACTGTGGCAACCGTTTAGAAACGAAATTATAAAATAGGGTAATTACGAATAAAAGGCACTCGTTGATCTAACGCGAACAAATAAAGACGCATATCATAAAACTAACTGATCGTTTATTTAATTTCGAAGAAAAAAAGACTACAATATTTTTATTTTTAACTTTGTGTTAGAGTGTGCTAGCAGTAGACTACACAGCACAACCAACAAATTTAACAATTTCTGTGGGGTACGTGTTGGAAAAGATAATATAATAAGACTTGGGGGTAAGTCTCTAATAGAGACAAAAGTCACAATTTTAGACCAGTTGGTATTTATTAGTTCAAAACTAAGTCTCTAGATTAAAAAGAAAAAACGCTCATTTTGAGACTTAAGATGAGACTGAGTTACTGAATTCGGGTATTATTTTATTTAACCATCCATATGTATGTATATCATAAAAAAATATTTAAAACTGGAATTAATAACAAATAACAATCTTTTATCCAGTTCACATTTAAAAGCCTCCATGGAGCGGACCACGGAGGAAAAGTCGTTATGCGAACGGTTTTATCTCTGTAAATTTATTATTATTTTATATGTGTAAATCATAAAAAAAAATATTGAAAACTGGTATTTATAACAAATAGCAATCTTTTTTCCAGATCACATGTAAACACCACCATGGAGCGGAGCATGGAAGAAATATCGAGCGGTTTCATATTTCTAAATTAAAGGTAGGCGTGGTTCAATTAAGATAAATTTCAAATATTTTACTTAGAACTAATTGGCTTTTCTTTCGATTTAGACTAAAATGCAGTTCCAGTTTTGACCATCCTGACATAATATTTTAACCAGCTGTTCCTGCATGTTAAAGGTAATAATTAATTCAAATAAATCGGTAGCTTTGTATTGGGTTTTTCAAATAGAAAATTGTTGTTGTAAATATTAATTTTGCAAAAACTTGTAAAAATGTGGAAACTACATATGAGGAGGTCCATAACAAAACGCAATAATTCCACTTTTCAAATATTTTGGTTTTTTAACTAAATCCAATTCTACGCATTAAACCCTATATAACCATTGCTATAAAACATACCAAAGGTCAATAATTTTACTGTTATTCAACACCAAAAATATTAGTTCAGACCAAAATGAAACATTTCCATATCTATCCAATTAAATTAATTTTATTTTTATGGTTGTTAGAAATATTCTTTGATTAAACTACCTTTATGAATAACTACTTTGCATTTAATATTGTAAACACATTTGCCAATTCTTTTTATGCTAAATATTTTGAGAAAACTTTGGAATGCATTGCAATTTTTCATTCTGGAAATATACGCATCCAATCTAAACGTGTTCTCGTGTGTTCTAATTCCAAGTACGCGTATTAAGGTAATATATAGTTCAACAGTGGTAACTCTAAAATAACTGTGAACCAGTAAGAACTATATTATAGTTGGTTATACCATTTTTTTTCATAAAAATAGTGAATTTTACAAAAATCATCTATGGCAGAAGCAACAGTGGGAAGTATAAACGTCGGGAAAAGAAGAAGTGATCCTATACAGAGAATTAATAATAGACGTGCAAACGGTCATAAAAAGTAATTTTTTAATGTCTTGGTATGTTTTCTTATCTATAAAAGTTAACATTTTTTCGCAGATATGCTGATAAGGATCCGTTAGCTCTGTCATTTTACAAACCGTGCAGTCACAAAGAAAACAGTGGTTACAAATGTGGGAAGTTCAATTCCCATTTAATTATTCGCAATCATGAGCTGTTATATAAAAATAAATCAAAAGTTGATCAGGATCAATATTTGACATGGCTGATGGTTGCATATGTACCCAAGCGCCGCAAGTATACACCAAAATACAAAAACAAGACTTTCTCATGCAACTATTTTTTGCAACACAAAAAAAAAAAAAAAGAGAGGGTGTGTCATGCCTTTTTTCTGAAAGCATTGTCGGTTACAGGCCGGAGAGTGAATACTGTTGCACAAGCTATTTTTCATGGTAACATTCTTAAAGAGAAGAGAGGTGGGGATAGGCTCACATCTCGGTTTAAACCAAAGAGAGAAAGTGTGCTAAAATTCCTCAAAAACTTACCAGCGAAAGAGAGCCATTACAACAGAAATAAATCTAAAAGATGCTATCTTTCACCAGAACTTAATATAAGGAAATTATGGGGGATTTATAATGATTCAGTAGATAATTCACTGAAAGTTAAAAAAAACATATTTTTGGAATATTTTCAATACTCTTAACATAGGATTCTCTTCCCCTGCAACAGATGTGTGTGCTCAATGCGTATTAAATAAACAAAAAATCAAAATGGAACAAAATTTGGACTTAAAACAGCAGCTCATTACTGAACAAAGGACTCACAAGCTAAGAGCCAATTCTTTTTATGAAATTGCAAGAGATGAGCCTCCTAGATCTGTGAGCTTGTGTTTCGATATGCAGCAAGTCCAACCATTGCCACGTACTCCTATTCAAGAAGCTTTTTATTCAAGGCAAATAGGCTAGTATACTCTTTGTGTTGTCGATATGAAATCTAAGGATCCGGTGTTTTATACCTGGACAGAAGATCAAGCTGGAAGAGGTGCTATTTGCGTTGGCTCTGCTTTATTGGCACATTTGGAAGGGCTCAGTCTGTTAGATGTGGATACCTTACGACTTTTTTGCGACCGCTGTGGTGGACAAAACAAAAATATGCATATTATACATGCCTTAATGCATTGGATGTTAAACAGTGCACCTAAACAGCTAAACCAAATAGAATTATATTTTCCTGTCCGAGGTCATAGTTTTTTGCCAGCTGATCGAGTTTTTGGACGTGTTGAAAAAGATTTGCG
Organism: Philophylla caesio; assembly: GCA_963971545.1. NCBI lineage: Eukaryota > Metazoa > Arthropoda > Insecta > Diptera > Tephritidae > Philophylla > Philophylla caesio. Next base: position 56,634,150 of record OZ020604.1, on the reverse strand, counting down.
GAAAAATACTACTATTTTTGTTAAAGAAAGTTATCACAAAGTTTATTCTGCGCATGGGCAAGTTAAGATTTTAGGAGGATTGGCATCTTAAAGATTTAAAAATGTTGGCAGAAAACTACCGTCCCATAACCGGCATTCAGAGTATGAAAATAATTTATTTTAAACTCTCCCTAAATCAACAGAAGTGTGTAGTGAAAACTTTTGAGACGTATAAAGTTGAAGGTAAATTTACCAGCTGTCTTAAAAGAGGCAAAGTACCCCCTCGTTTGCTTGATGGTATTGATCTTGGTGTAGCAATAAAGTCAAAAAAGAAGAAAGATGTTGCTAAACTATTGGAAAAACATTATGGCGAACAGTGGTCCAAAATTTCTGAGTTGGAGTATTATACCAAGATATTTTTAGATCAACAGGGAAATAGTGCCAATGGAACAGATGATATCGTCCCCTCAATATAACAATAGCGTATGTGCTCATACGCCATTATTTTTTTATTGCATATTTAGAATCTCCATCATTGATTATATGTCTGGTCAAAATTTCGTCAAATTCTACTTCCACAAAGTGGGTCAAAATGTCATTGGAAAAAATGGTGTATAATTTCATGTTCAAAAATTTCCTTCAATAAGTGTATAAGCTCATATGCGCTATTTTGCTTGAAATTGCCACTGCAAAGTTGTTAAAAGAATAATAGTGTATGCGCATTATACTCCATTTTAGCCTGTAGAAATAAATACAATTTATCAAAACTTTAACTCATAAAATAGCTTATAATAATATACACTATTGTTTGAGAATTAGTTTTATTCCGACCATTTCTATACCCCACATAAGCTGTTTTATTTTCAATACAAATTCGAAAGTTTTATCAGAAATTTACAAGAGTAGTAGCCTATGCGATTTTTACGTTGTTTTGACTACATGAATGCCAAGGAAATATTGTAGTCATTTGAAATTTCAGCTTGCAAATTCATTTCGCAAATTCATTTTAAACATCTGAGTGAGTATCGTCTTTTATATAATGTAAGTGAAGTAAGTAAGGTAAATATCAACAGGCTGTGACACGAAACCACCAGTCGTTGTGGAAATTGCTCCAAAGACTGATGAGTTTGATTTCGCTGTGATGATGAGAATGGTACAGACTTCTCTGCAGGACCGTCGGACGAGTATGTCCCCGATTCGGATGATGATGCACTGGCTTTGGCAGATGAATTCAGTGATAAAGACAGCAGATGTAGTTTTAGAAGAAATCGCAGACTGTGGTGATACTTATATCAATAACAAGAATGAAAATGGTAGAAATATACTTACGCGAAAGAGAAAGGTGAGTACAGCAAACAGCTTTTGAGAAATATTGTTTGAGTCTAGCCACGTCTAACTCTGAAATATTTCCGATCAATAGATTGAAAGTCATAAATGGGTGCAGAATAAAAGGAAGTATCATCGCAACAAAGGGAACCCGTATGTCACTAAGAGTGGCAAAAGAGTTGAAGAACGTGTTCCGAAACCCATTGACTGTAAGTGCCGCCATAATTGCACAGAAAACTTCTCAGAAGAAGAGCGCACAGAGATCAATGCAGAATATTGGAATTTAGGCGACTATTCGAGGCAGCGACTGTTCCTGGCCAATTGCGTGAAAATTGAGAAGTGCAAAAGGACGTTGACAATTGGATCACGGCGGGCGAACACATTTAATTATACTCTCAAAGCCAAACAGGTATGCAAGAAGTTTTTTTTAAATACTTTGAACTTGTCAGACGGCGCAATATCTGTGTTAGCCAAGAAGATGTGCCAAAATGAATTTACTGATAAGAGGGGTCAACATGGCCACCAGAGAAAATTAGACGAAGAGACAGTTGCGCTTATCAAACAGCACATCGAGTCATTTCCAGCCGTCGAAAGCCATTACACTCGAGCAAAAAGTCAACGACTTTATCTTGCCTCCGACTTAACAATATCAAAAATGTTTTTGTTTATAATAACCCAAATTGGAAAGTAATGAATAAATGCCACTGAATTAACAAAACTATGAATTAATTACTGTTTTATAATGTTACAAATTGATATTTTTGAGATCAAATATTTTAATAAAAATACCGTAAAATTATTGAATAAAACAGCGTATACCATACAAAATAAAATAGTGTATCAGATACATCATACGAATTCCTTAAAAAATAAAATGGCCTATATGGAGGACTTGCGCTTTGAATAACATAATTATGGTCTTAAAGGATGCGTAGAATAAAAAAACTTGGTAAATTTAAAGACAAGAAACGGTATAATGTATTCATCGAAAAATCCACTATGAAGAATTTTTATTTACCGCGATATTGAGGTTTTAATAGACATCTGATTTGACAAAAACTTTAAACTCGATTTTCTCAAAACCCAAAAAAAATTATACGCTATTGTTATATTGAGGGGACGATATAACTTTATGTGATTGTTTGGAGGAGGACACTGCAATGAAAGTGTAACATAATGTGAATTTATTGTAATACTTGTATGTTAATATAGTGATTTAAATGCAATAAAAACCGTTGATATAAAACAGTTTTTAATTTTCCTATAGAATATGTATAAGCAATTAAAATCAAAAAAAATTATTTAAAGCAAAAAGCCAAAATTCCAAACCTAGTTTATATCAAAACGCAACATTTCCATACATGTTCAGAACAAAATGAAATAAATACTATTGGACGGACCAAAACGCAACATTTCCATTTTTTTAATCTAAATAACTTAAAAACTAATTGCCAGATAAACTTTTTTTTTTATGATTTGTATTGTTTTTAGATAACTATTAAACTACAACAACAGTTTAAAAAAAATATATATCCTATTGACTTAAATTGGTTTTTTTCGTTTATCCAAATAATTGTTTTGGTGGAATTATTGCGTTTTGTTATGGACCTCCTCATATAAGCATGCCCACGGTTCGTGTACGAAATTTGTTAGCCAAGTTTTAGTTTTTCAAAAATGTTCGATAATTGCAAATGGAACTTGTTATTATTAAAAATAATGTTAAATTACCTTCCAGCCCATTATATTAATTTATATAAATAATATTTAAATAAATTAATATTTTATATTTAAATCTGCAAGTTTTGCATTAGTGCATGTACTGGATTCATATACGACAGATCCCAAAGTCGCAAGTAAGGTATACATTTTTGAAATATGTGTTATAATTTTTAATTTAAACGGATGTAATTAGAAAAATAAATTATTTTTTAGTCCAATATATTTTTTTTAAAATAGGTACATTTTTTTTTTTAATATTCAACTTTTGAGAATTGCCTTTTTGCATGTATAGTATACATATACGGTGTGATAGTTCTAAGTGAAGTACTGATTTTTCAAAAATGTGTATTAATTTTAAATAGAAATGCATATGTACCCGACGCACTTCACCCCCTCAATTACTTGGCGAAAACAAAGTAAAATCATGTACTAATTTCACTGAAATCATTTCGTTTTATTGAAGTATAATGATTGTATTTAATTTAAGGCTGCACGATAGACAAAATTTTTTTGTTTTTTTACCCGGAGCGTAAATGAAAAGAGAGGATGGCTTCCCAACTCGGGAACACGCCACATATAGCTGACCGTGTGAAAAGCATGACACTTCCCGAGTTATGCCGCACACTTCCAGCGACTGACCGTGTGACTTGTTTATGGTCATCGCGAATGCAAGTTTCACTGGGAACTGAATTCGTTTGAACTGGTACGGCAAATCGGTTGAAGTCAAGGGTATTCGCGGAATTAGGCATTCTTCTCCCTTGAATGGCCCTTTCAAAATCCTTGCCACTATAACATTGTTCATGAGCATTGAAACAATCAATCTTGTTCCATTGCACAGTTTCGGAGCCTGGAGATTTCGTAGCATCATGATGACAGATCCAACTTTAAGACACAAATTATGTGGCGGCATGCCAGGTAAATCGAAGGAGTTTAAGAATTCTATTGGATAATTAACAACTTCGGTTTCGTTTTCAACGCGATCAATCGATTTTCATGAACGCAATTCTCCCGGAATTTGGTTTTGAATCGTCCAGTTCAAGTCATTGACATCAATATTTTTCGCTGCTAAAATTGCCCGTGCGCTCAACCAATCGTAGTTAAGATAATTTTGACGAATGTTCGGATATACATTAGTGATGAGTTCATCTTTATTTGCAGTGAATTTGCAAATTGAAGGTGGAATTGATATTAAACCACTGGAGCATCTGCCGGAATTTGTCCATTTCCGATTCTCAACAGTTCTTTGGAAAAAATGTCAGCGGTTCCATCCTCTTGCAGAACCACTCGCATATTAATACTCAACGGAATTGTTTGCACGTATCGCCACAAATATGATGACTTGAGATAGGCGTTTAATTCATCCGCCGCTGTTGATTTCGAAATCACTGGAAGAGTTTGTCGGAAGTCGCCAGCCAATAGTATAATGACGCTTCCAAAGCGATGATTATTGTTGCGCAAGTCTTTCAAAGTTCGATCGAGTGCTTCTAATGATCGTTTGTGCGCCATCGTGCACTCATCCCATATGATCAATTTACAATTTTTCAACACTTTTGCCATTGCCGACTGCTTTGAAATGTTGCAAACAGGATATTCGTTTACTTGCAGGTCTAGCGGAAGCTTCAGTGCTGAATGTGCCGTTCTTCCTCCTTCCAATAGCGTTGCAGCAATTCCGATAGATGCGAGAGCTAAAGCAATGCTGCCTTGAGCACGTATTGCTGCTAATAACAATGATATCAGGAAAGTTTTCCCAGTTCCACCAGGTGCATCAAGGAAAAATATTCCACCGTTTCCATCATCGACCGACTTCATCACTTGAATATACGGATTGTTTTGCTGTTCATTCAGCAGTGGAATATTTGTTTGTACTTGTTGTTGCAAAGTTATCGCGTCGTAAGCACGCTCGCGTTCCAATTCACGATTTAATACATCTCTACGTTGACGATTTGGCGCTGGCATATGAATATCGGCCAACAGTTTGTTACTCATAAGCAAACACAAATCTTCAATAAGCACTAATGCTTCGTTGTAGATGTCAGCGTTCATTTGCAATTCAAAATTCCCTGTCCCTAATCGAAAGAGATGCAAAATGTCATCTGCAATGTCATCTTTGTACGTATCCCATAATTGACGGGGGTTTAAAGCCTTACATGTCGAAATGATCATAGCGAAAAGTGTACGAACACGATTGGCAGAAGAAGAAGCTATTGCATCGTCAAGCGTATGATTCCAGTGATTGTCGAGTTCAAGCAATTGTAACTGTTGACATGCTTCTCGAAAAGTCCGCAATGACTCAAATGAAGTTGAATCGCGCACATTAACCAAAAGCAACCGAAGGTGGTCTTTCCACTTGCCGTGCTGCGTTCTCTGCGTTGAAATACACTCGTTGACCATTCTCAAAATGAACTGCCAGATGCACAACAGTCGTTGCAGTTCACATATCGGCTCATTTGAAACTTGCTGATTTCATCTCGTTCAACGCCAATAACCGCCATATCGCTTCCTTTGGTGACGTACTTGCAAACATACTTAATCGATTTTACCGAACTACTATACTCAACATTGATATGAGTTTAAATGCCTTAGACAATATTGGCGAATTGAGTGATGAATGTTCTCCCATTGTCATCGGGTGAGCGACGTGGGTATCCTTCGTTTCCAGTTTGAGTTTCCGCAATAAAAGCACGTGGATAGCGTTTCGTGAATTTATTGTCGGACATACAAACCGAAATGGGATTGTGCTGTCCACATGGCCCGTGGAGCATATTGGTCTTCACCACTTCGTGTAACTCTGGATCTATCTCAGGATCAGGAATTTTGGCTGAAATGATGTCATCAATTTGGTCTGGTGTCATTTTGTTCACCATCCAAAGAAGGATATGTGCGTGTGGCAAACCCCTCTTCTGCCACTCAACTGAATACATCCAGCATCGAACAGTACCGTGTACACGTTGTTTCGCAATGAAGTCCATCAAACATCTGAGTTTTTGTTTGAACACTCGTGCTGTAACGTCGTGACGATCGCTTGGTGATTGACCGGGATGCAATAACTGTGTAATCTCAGGCCATTTTGGATTGCAAGTAAACGTCACAGACAAATCAGGCCGTCCATAATTGCGCACGTATTTCATGGCGCCCTGGGAGTACTCGTGCATGTGTCTCGGACTGCCAATGTACGTCGATGGCAAAATTGTGAGCCAACCAACATTTGTAACATCTGCGTCGCCATTGACCGCATCTCGCAAGTGAATATATTCTTCAGATCGCAACTTAGCCTGATTGAATCGTATATAATTGGGTCGCTCTGGCTCAACCTTAACGAACATATCAACTGCATATTGTTGAAACAATCGTCGATATCTCAGTAGGTGGTTGTCAATACGAATCATCATTCGGTATGCGTTAAAGTTCATTGAACTGACCTTTTTATTTGTTTCGACCCGTAAAAATTAACAGTTTATGAAGTGAAATAAACAATTTTTGTTTGTTCCAACCAATTTATGGATTTATCATATTGTATTTGAAGTGATATCCGTCTTCACCACGGCAGAACATAAGCGGATATTGGAGTGCGTCATACGATCGATGTGGATCACTTATTCGCTGTAGTGCGTTTTCAGTGCGGCGTTTGATGACTATATCACGCGATTCCAAATTTTCCCCAACAACAATAACTGATATTTCACCAACTGTAGGTGCATTGTATTGTCGTTCATGAGTTCCTGCTGGTCATTTGTCCGCTTTTATGACAATACTGTGGTCATCGGATGGCATCTGTTCCAATGAAGTCTTAAACAGTTTGATAAGCTCATCTATTTCTCTTTTCGTTGTATTAAAGATAACACACCGCCGATTTATTTCATCGTGTGAATCTCAAAGAAAGTATATTTGGAGATATTTGTGTTCCTGATGTGGATGCGGTAACAGCGATCCAGCAAGATGAAAAATTTGCCCATGAATCTGTATAAATAGTTGAGGCAATTCTATATTTTTTTTTTTTGCAAGATGAGTGCTAGTTTGTGTTATATCGTGATGTTTTAGCGTAGTTTGTGATCTTTGTGTTGGTATATTAGTATTCATCGCTGATGCCGGTGAAATTACCTTGAATGTCGGATTGTAATTTTGTTCATTTACAATTTCTCCACTAAACGACGTCATTTGAAAACAATCGTTGTACATCTTAATGTGTTGCAAGAAATGGTTCGAATTAGGAGATTCACCGTTAAGCAGTTTGCGCAATGGGTCTGGTGGTGGAAGCAACTCTGGTTATTTAACCTCCCGTCCGCGCAACACAATCCATTCGGTTCTTTTTCAAATTTAACTGCATTGCAATGCTGACAAACGACAGCCATTTCACCAAATTGAATATTTGGGTCATATCAAAAGGCTGCACGTTCCATGTTCATCAGAATAATGTGTTGTTGTCGTCGTTGTCGTTCAATAGTCGCACGTTGTGATCTTGCTTAATCACTTTGTCGAGCACGGACTACTCTTCTTCTCACTCGTTGTTGCTCATTAAAGGCTTCATTGATCTCTTCTGACTGTCGCGTACGATTTTCAATTATTCTGCTTCGAGATGATTCCGTGTTAATAGCACGTTCCGCTGCGTCATTTCGTTTTCGCGTTGCATTCTGAGAACACCGACCAATGTTACCATATCCTCTTCTAGGCATCGTAACAAAATAGTAATTAACCACTGCTAACTACTTCGCCAGAAATATCAATGAAAAATTATAAATGTTTGGAAAACTGTTCAACCGCAACCGGACAACTCTAATTATAATATCAGAAAAAACATATTCTGAGCGGTCAAATGGAATGACCACCTACGCCGCCACGTGTTGAACAGAAAAACTAAATGAGCGACTACAGTGCCAGCCAAGGCGAATTCATACCATGGGGTGTTACTACATGATTTTTCGTTGTTTGTTTGTGGCTAGAACTGGCTGTTCATAGTTCTCATTTTTTAAAATTAGAAAATCTAATCCGCAAAAATTAAATATATGTATGTATATATAAATTTTTGTTTTTGTCGTACTGACACCACCGCACAACTCAAACTATGATATCGGAAAGAGCTTATTCTTAGCCGTCAAACGGAATGACCGCCTACGCCGCTACGTGTTGAACTGAAAAAACGAAAAAAAAACGCCTATAGCGCCACCTGTTGAGAATTTTTAAAATTTTCTTCTTCATAAACCTTCGCGAAGCAATTTTAAACAAACTCGCAGAAGGAAGTATCCAATTTGGTCCAGTCGTTTTTAAGTTTTAAGCAGCCGAACAAACCACGATTCATTTTTATATAAATTTTCAAATTATACTTTATTATTCGAGCTGTGCTTACGGACTGAAGCTTACTCGCTAAGACATAACTAATATAAACCCTATTCGGCCCGTCGCTGCTGCTGTAGTCGCTACTGATGTAGTCGCTGTGACTGCGCTGCCAGTACGTGCCATAGGATGATGTGATGTTTTCGTGGAATTCTTCCTACTATGCAGATGTTCATTCTTCACATCAGCATAGTCACATTCCCACGATAGGGAATCGTTGCTGCTTATTTCGTTCAAAGTATAGTATGTTGTAGTAGAAGCTTTCCAGTAAAGTAGCTGCAGGTGTTCGGCCAGACGCTGTGTCAGCATAAACGGATTACCCTGATGTGTGGGAACCGTTTTGTCTGCTGAATGGCTACACTGCTTAGCTACTTGGCATAGCAGGTGATAACTCCTCCCCCCGTAAGTGAGGGCCGTCCTCGGACCTTCTCAAGGCTTCAATAGCATTTTGGAGGTCACGCTGTTTTCGTTTTTTGAGGAGGTGTTGTTTTAGTTTTAGAATCATACAGCAGATTGTAATGGTTGTGAAAATTAGGCCAAAAGACAGCGCCGGCTGCTTTGCAACTCTTGTTTCGACTTCATTTATGTATCGCAAATTTTCAGCGTTTAGCTTATGCAGAAACGGTAAGCTTAGTATCTTTTGGTGACCAGTAATATTCAATAACGGCGACGTTGCTATGCCTGGTTGTCTACTTGGGGATACATTACGATTTAGAAACATGGTTCCGTTGATCCAAACCCTGTTATCGAATGTGAGCAGGTGCGTGCCAGATATGTTTTTTTCGGTGCCATCTGCCTCCCTTACGCATGCTTGTCGGTCATTAATTATAATGATGCCCTCATCGATTACTACCACAGCTTCCCGGTGATCAGGCTGAGTTGTGCAGTGCGCCCTCATCCCCGAATTTAACTGTTGTGCGCATGTCTCCTTAACTGACTCTCTGCAGAACGTTGATGTTGCGGTTGTTTTGCAATCACTTACTGCAATTACGCGGCTATCACACTCTGCGACTATGTGGCCTTCGGCAAGGTAAAGTATAATGCCATTGTGCGCGACGGGAAAAATACTAATTTTCTTACATGCTAATTTAGGTCTAGGAAATTTTATAATAAAATGTAATATATTCTCATTTTGTAATATCTTAACACTAGATACATCCATTACTTCCGTTATACTAATATTTGTGAATTGCTCGTTTATTATTGACTTCAAATCATTATCGTCAAGAATTGCTGAATTTATGACATTAACTTTGGCAAGCGATATCGATAGCATCAAGGTTTGCATTTCAGTTATTAAAATTCTATTCCGCGTTACCAAAAGTTCATACAGGTGAGAGTTGTCAATTTCCTCTTTTTTTGCGTTCGCTATGATAATATTCACCCTGTTCGTTAATTTTTTAATTTGATCCTGAATTTTCGTATTTATTAATATTTGCTTGTTATTTGATTCGATGAGCTCGGTTTGCCTAAACTTGATATGTTCAAAATCATCGAAATCAGGCGTTCCTGCAACTACCTTTAAAGCCGTTCCTAGGAAATTCAAACTTCTTGCCTGCCTATGGTGTATGCTTATGGCCGTCAGCAATGTCTCCAAGTGCTTAGTGTCGAATTCCAAAATTTTCTTCAGATGTTCCTGGGGGAATTCCCTAGCCAATTTGGTAGTCTCGTCTACAATTTCGGAATACGTGGTTAAGTTAGTTGTGTGTCTGAAGTAACCGTAGTCCTGCCAAATGGTGACCCCTCCGTCTAAAATCGGCATGTATTTCGAGTGAGTATAGTCAGTCATCCTGGCACTCATAGTTGACACAAATGAAATCATCAAGGGTAAGATCCTGGAAAATGTTTTTTCATTACACATCTTATTTTTGTTTATCTTAGATTGTCCTTATGGACTACCCTCCCTTTTATGAGAACGGCTGTCCCTAAATCAGCTTCTACTTTTTCCTCAACACATAGTGGTGTAAGCTTATTTCCTAATCTCCTATATGTTTTTACTAGTACCCTTTCCCCCACTTCGAAAGTTCTATCTCGTCTTGACTCATTGTGTTTCTGCAATTGAACATCTTGAGCCTTTTTAATTTTATTTTGTATATCCTCTTTAAACTCATCTGTGGCTGAGTGGATTATATCCACCGGTTTCTGGCCAGTGACGGAATGAATGGACCTATTGTATTCTATTGTCGCCTGCATTATTAGCTCGCTTGTGTCCTCGATTTTTCTCTCTAATTTGAGACACCTTGCAATTTCCAACAAAGTGCTGTGTAGTCTCTCCACCTGTCCGTTCGAAGTGTTATGGAGAGGCGGGGCATTGACTATGTGTACATCGAAACGGTTAAGCAAAATTGATCTAATAGTTTCAGAATTAAAAGAGGCTTCGTTGTCACAGAAAATCGTTTTCGTTTTAGGGTAAATATTCATTAACTGCAAAATCGGGATTTTCACATCTATTATTGTGCGAGAGAGTATCGGTTGGACTATCGCGAATTTCGAAAATTTATCTAGACAAGTCAGAAAGTATTTTTTATCTGTTGAAAATATATCAATGTGCAAAATCTCGCCTGCGTATGAAGGAATTGGAGTTTTTCCGATTAACTGTTTTTTCGGGTGTCGGTCATATTTAGCCCTTGAACATGTTTTACAATTTGTTACAACTTCATTCGCTAACTTCGTCATTTTTGGAAAGAAATAGTCACGCAAAATCTGTTTAGTATTCACATTATGTTCCGTAATTACAATTTCTTTCTGTTCATTTTTATCAAAAATGTTTGTTACGAATTTCTTAGCATACCAGTAGTGCGTTTCTGTAACTTTCCGTTATGATATCGAAAGAAATATCACTTTTGCGTAACGAAAGGTTTATAACGAACAATTGTTTTGAAGTGTTTCTGTAACTCAGAAAATTCACCTTTCGTTATGGTTGTGGTGAGTCGTTATCGATGTTATCGAAAATGTGCTATAACTAAAATGAATGCATAAACATCTGTCAATGTACACGAATATATTTGTTTTGTTTACTACAAAAAAGTTTTGTTTACTCTTATTTTTTATTCGTAAGTACAAATAATATTTTATATACTATGTATATATATATTTTGAATGTATAAATTTATTGTCAATGTTATAATTTCTAAGTGAATCAAATTATGATAGCTGCTGCATTATTTGCCTTATTGGAGGACCAACGGAATATGTTACGCGTTCATCGGCGACATCTGAGGGATACAACTGACCCATTTCATTTGCCGGAAGCTCGCTTTGAAGAGCTATTCCGTTTTAATCAAGGTCCCGCAATAGCCTTGTTGCAAGAGCTAAGTCTTCATATGAAAAGTGGCGAAAGGTGTACGTTTGTCCCAAAATCATTAAGAATGACTGCAGCACTTCATTACTATGCGACAGGATCATATTTGAGAGACGTTGGCCAAGATTTTGTGTGCTCATTAAGCAAGACAGTTAGGTGTCGTGCAGTAAAAGAAGTCACAAACATCATAGAAGGAAAATTAATGTGTAAATACATTAAATTTCCAACATCTTTAGAGGAACAAAGCAAAATAAAACAAACGTAAGAAAATCATTATATAGGTACATAAAAAATATTGTGTATGTACATATGTGTTTATATTTTTACAGATTTTTTTCATCTACGGGTTTTCCTGGGTGCATTGGTGCTATTGATTGCACCCATGTTAAAATTAAAACGCCAGTGATGTAGATTCAAGTTGGCTTATTGGTGATTCAGGCTATCCATAGCAACCATGGTTGATGGCACCATTTCGAAATCCACAGACGATTGGGCAAAATAATTACAATGATATATCGTTCGTTATTATGCATAACGAAAAGTTACAGAAACGCACTACAGAACTTTGTTGTTGGAAACAACTCAACAAGGCTATGTTGGATATGCGCTAAAACTGATAACTCGCAGTTAATTGCGTTAACAACGTCCGGTTTAACTACGTTTCGGATTGATTCAATTAGTGAGTCTCTGCTTGAAAAATATATAAAATGGCGCGTCTTCTTTCCAAATATTATGAAAGTGCGGGTTGACGGATCTGTGCATCTTCTAGAAAAATTTGATTTCTGTAACAATTTATTGGTTTGTCGGTTGACTCTATTGTGTAAGTCAAAGAAAGTTCACTATGAACTGTTGCTACGTCTGACTCAGATTGGTCCTCGAGAGCATGGATCCTTTGTCGTGACAGAGCGTCTGCAACAAAGTTTTCTTTTCCTGGTTTATAGAATATTTTAGCGTTGTTCTCGTCAATAAACGCTTTCCAGCGTTTAATTTTCGCATTCGGGTTTCGATCTGAAACTGCGAATGTAAGAGGCTGATGGTCGGTGTAAATATTGAGATTTTTTACACCGTAAAGATAATTTCGGAGGTTTTTTAAGGCCCATACTATGGCCAACAGTTCTCTTTCATTGGTTGCGAAGTGCAACTCTCTATCCTTCAATGTACTGGAAATCATTGTTATTGGCTTTCCATTCTGAGATAAAACTGCTCCCAGACCGTGTTAGATCGAAAGGCTTCCCAAAGTCCGGGTAAAGCAGCAATACATCTTCCGATATCAGTATTTCTTTCAGTTTACTAAAGGCTTGTAGCTGCCTGTCATCAAGTTTAATTTGAATTTTTTTTTATTGCTGAGCACTAATTCTACCATTTTCACCTTTTAAAATATCGGACAATGGTTTCGCTATCGAAGCAAAATCCTTAATGAAGCAGCGATAGTAACTGGCTAAGCCCAAAAAGGATCTGACTCCGAACAAGGTTGAAGGCTCGCTATAGTCTCGGATGGCTTCTACCTTAACCGGACTTGCTTTGATTCCCCTTTTGACACTGTAAAACCAAGGTATTCTACACTTGTTTTAAAAAAATTCGACTTTTCCCACGAGGCCCTCATATTTGCCTCATACAGTTTACGCAAAACCCAGTCAATATGCTTTACGTGGTCCGCTTCCTTTTCAGAAAAAATTATTACGTCGTCGTAACAAGTCTTGCCTATTTGTTCACGGAGGACATCATCAATGGCCCTCTGAAAAATGCTAGGCGCATTTTTCAATCCAAATGGTAGTCGACAAAACTCGTATTTGCCATTATTAACCGAGAAAGCTGTTTTTTCTCGATCCCGCTCTGCCAGCTCAATTTGATGAAACCCTGACTTTAAATCTAGGGTTGTAAAATAGTTTGCCTTGCCCAAGTTTGATAATATTGACGTGACATTGGGAATAGGGTATTTGTCATCGACCGTCTTTTGATTGAGCTTTCGAAAGTCTAGCACTAGTCGTTTTTTCTTGTTGCCCAACTCATCAGTACCTTTTTTTTTTTAAATTTAAAAGATCTCCCCGCTATTGTCTGTTATAGGAAGGGTAGCAGGGACCTTCCTCTAAAAAATTTATCGATTCTACATCGGATGCCTCTGCTTCTGCTAACTTTTCATAGTCCGAATTTTCTTCTTTACAATTTTCGTGTGAAATTTTATTAATTCTCTGTCGTCGATGTCCTGAAATTCTATCAGAGCCATATGGTCTTTTTTGTGCTTGGTTAAATTTGTTATTATTAATACGGGTGCTTTGTTGAGCACTTGTCGCTTGTCGGACACGTGAAGACGTGGGATCGACGTCCATTTTTTCTACCGGTTGCAAGTTGTTCGAGTCCCGTTGCCGGGTATAATATGGATTTTTACCCTGAGTTGGTGCACTATTAAAACTTTTATTATTGAACTTGTTCTGCGTTTGACTACGCATATTATAATTATCTTGCGCCAGGACTCTACTTTCAGAGCTTTTCGCATAATTAATTGCGAATATATACCTTTCGTGATTTGCTTCAACTTCCTGAGCCAAGGCTAAAGCAGCAGGCAGATCATTTGGTCGTGACGCAAATAAAACATCACTCAAGGGTTTCTTTAGTCCAGATATAAAAACCCGGAGAGCATCGGCCCTATACTTACTATTAATAGAGTTAGCGAGCTCAACTTCTCGATTTCATCATAATACTGCAGGACAGTCGAGTTTCCTTGCCACAAGGTGCTTAACTCCTGCTCAATAAGATAAATTGGCCGCTTATCGGCATACGCAAAATCTAATCTTGCTACTATGGCGTTAAAATTTAGCGCCGTATTAAATGACGCAAGCACCCCATCAGCAGCACCTCTCACTTTATTTCTGATTATACCTAACGCAGGGGTAGTGTCGTGAACTACCATTGTATTTCTCAAATGGCCTGTATGCGGAATGCGCCGCTTGTCGCCACGACACATACTGCTCCTGCTTACCCTCAAATTCGGGTATTGACTTAACAATATCAAGTGGTTCATCGCACTTGATACCCTCAATTATTGTCACATCTTCGTACATTCTTGGCTCTACACTGAAATTCGAAATATTTTTTGTTACCTCCTGTAACCTTATTTCGAATTCATTTCTTTGAACTTCTAGTGCAGTCTTCACTGCGGCTTGTACTAAATTTTGTAACTCTGATGCATTCATGTTAATTTTCTCTTGTAACACACTTAATTGTAATTTTTTTAAATTTTCAATTATCTGATCGATACCGCTCATCAAAATTTACTAATGTTCACTATTCTCTATTTTGGCAGTTTTTATTTAATAACCTTTTCAACACAATAAATTTTTTCACAAAAATAAACAAGCAATCACTTACATTATGTTAAAGATAATTTGGATGTTGTTCTCCGCTCTTAGTGACTGCTTCCAAACTACAATTGGATTTGGGGTTCTTGATGACTGCTTCTCAGTTCCAGATGAGTTGCTGGAGGTACTTGTTGGCTGCTTCTAATTTCGAGCGGTACAAGGAAAATTTGTTTCTTGGTGACTTCCAATAGTCCAATCAATCGGTTCACAGTAAAAATATTTTAATTTGTTCGTTTGCGGTTCAAAGTTTTATTAACTCTTTAGAGCATTTCTTTTACTGCACTTGAACGTTCCCGAGCCCCACGTTGGGCGCCAATTTTCAAATTATACTTTATTATTCGAGCTGTGCTTACAGACTGAAGCTTACTCGCTAAGACATAACTAATATAAACCCTATTCGGCCCGTCGCTGCTGCTGTAGGAATCGTTGCTGCTTATTTCGTTCAAAGTATAGTATGTTGTAGTAGAAGCTTTCCAGTAAAGTAGCTGCAGGTGTTCGGCCAGACGCTGTGTCAGCATAAACGGATTACCCTGATGTGTGGGAACCGTTTTGTCTGCTGAATGGCTACACTGCTTAGCTACTTGGCATAGCGGGTGATAACTTATATATAGATTGTCAAGTGTTCTCATTGGGGTGTTTAAGAAACGTTGAGTTTGATTGACATTTGTGTATTTACTTTCCAATAAAAATATTGTTTTGTTTATTGTCAAAAATGTTTGAGAAAATACATTTGTACCATGGCACAATAAACGGTTATATAATGTTAGCTGCTGATTGGAGTTTTTTTTTATAAGTGGTCCATAAGAAGTCAAACTTTGTTTACAAAACAAACTTTTTTCTTAAAATAAAACAAAACAACTTTGTTTACAAAACAATATTTGTTTACATTTTGTATATTTATGATTTCTAATTTATACAAATTTTTCATTAACAAGATTTGGAAAACATATGTACATACTTAGAAAGGATACATTGTGTTCTAAAAGACGGAAAAGGTCGGATCTTGCTTTTCATATGCAATTGGAACAGAACTTCGGCATGCCGCTTTCAGCAAACGGTTGGGTGCGTTCCGACCATTTTTTTTTGCATATTTAAAGGTCTACCGCGAGAGTCTTTTCCAAATTTTGTAACCAGGTGCAATGTTTCCACAACAAATCAAAAAATATAACCCAGGGTTGAATTTTCTTTAATGCTGCTCCCTGTTTAATGTGCCTTGATTTGTACATATATTTAGAAGTGTTTCAAAAATATGTGGATAAAATTAGATAGTACTTACACAAGAAGTATTGCTAACTATGGTGGAATAAGTCTTATTAGTTGAAGCAGCAAGAAATTAGCCCATTTGACAAAGACACCAGTAACAGCAAAATGATTGTATTTTTCAGCCCGTGCAATGGAATTTCTGCTGACAACGGCAAGGGCTTTGACCACTGAGCAGTAGTGAAGGCAACTCCATAGAAGACGGCGATCGTGGCAAGTTTTAATTTGTGCGATTTGATTCCTTTTGTTTACAAATATCCTTGCTCTTAGTCCAGCGGTTTTTAAATTTCTTTTATTCCTTCCAAAAAAATGTATTTAAAGTTTATGTATTTTGGAACGATTTTCCGTCGATCCTTGTCAAATTTGGTTTTGAAACAAACCGGTTTCGGCGTTGTGCCATCTTCAGTGTTATTTTTCGTTCTGTTTAGTTTACGTCTGGCGGTCCCTATTTATTGTGTTTTGTCCTTCGCCAACAAATGTTTGTAGGTGTATGCTACCTGAGTTTAGTGTTTATTTGTCAGCGTGAAGTTTTTTCTTTTACGGCTGCCTATGTGGTATGCATGGGTAGGTAGAAGTCAGTAATTTTTGTCCTGTGGGATGTTTTGTGTTGGTCCTGTGCGTTAGTTTCTTTGGAAGCACCTAAGTTCGTGCTTTGTTTTTTGTAAACAAGTTTCAATGGCTCAAATATTACGTCCAAGTTGGTGTTCGTCTGTTCGTTTATTTATCTTCCGTCAAATGTTTTCTGTTTGTATATCTCCATGTTTTCCAGTGCGTTTAGGCGCCGACCTTTTTGCTGCACATGCAATATCTTTACGGTTTTCTTAATGTTTGCTGGTGTACATTTGCTGTGGAACATGTGATTTGCAAAGTTAGATTCAGGTGTTGTGGTTGGTTTCCGTGACTTCTTATTGTAATCCCTTATGTGTTCGCGGAACCTTGTTCTTACTTTACGTCCTGTTTGTCCTATGTAGCTGTATTGGCATTCGCAGGTCAGTTGGTATGCGCCTTGGCTGTTTAGTAAGTCCTCTGTATTTGTACTTGTCCGTAGTATTCGTTCTAAGTTTTTTACTGTTTTAAATACTGTGTGAATGTTGTGTTTTTTGAAAAAATTTGCTAATTTATGTGTCTAATACTGTCCATGTCTTTCCGTCTTTATCCTTATCGCTTCTTTTTGGGGTCCTATTGTTTCTTCTGATTTTGTCTATCAGATCTTTTTTATATCCGTTATTGACCGCTATATTGTAAATAGTGTTTACTCTCTCTTGTGTGCTTCTGGTGTTAAAGGTGTTCGTTCTAGTCTGTCAACTAGTTGCTTTAACGCCGCATTTTTGTGTTATGAATTACCGTGTCTGTGGCTGATGGTTTTCTGTAAATTTCATAGCCAAGTTTTCCTGTGGTCTTGTCTGCCCTAATTGCCAGATCTAGGTAGTTAATCCTTCCTTCGCTTCCTGTTTCCATTGTAAACTGTATGTTTCCGTGTTGTTTGTTGAGATACTCCAATACTTGTTCTTCATTGTTGCTGGTTAGAATGCAGATAATGTCATCAACGTATCTCGCGTAAAATGTAACACCCAGCTCGGTTGTAAGTTCTTTCATGTATTGTTCTTCCAAATTCTGCATGAATACTTCCATGAGTACGGCTGAGGTTGGGTTCTCCATTCCAAGTCCGTTCGTTTGTCTGTAGACTTTGTTATTAAATTTTAAATAGTTTTGTCGTAGTGTGGTTCTTAGAATGCTTGCGATCTGTGCAGCCTTGATTTTGTTTTAGGTTTTCTCCAGTATTTTTGTGTATACCATGTCTATTGTCTCAGGTAGTGGTATTGAGGGGTAAAAGTCCTTAATGTGAAACGATACTAGTTTACTGTCCTTTGTGATGTTAACGGTCGTCAGTTTCGCTATCAGTTCCGTTGTGTTAGTTATTGTGTGTTCGTTTTCAAGTTCTAGGGTGTCCTTCTGTATCGTCTTTAGATGCTTTGATAATCTATATCCAGGTGCTGACTTGTAGTTGATTATGGGCCTCATTGGGATGTCCGGTTTGTGAATCTTCGGTAATGCGATCAGTGGTGGGGCTGCTGGGTTCATTTGGGTTCGTTGGTGTGCAAACCCCGAGCTTATGATGCCGGTTGCATCTTTTATGGCTCTTTTTATTTGCGTTTGGTACTTGTCCGTTGCGTCCTCCCCAACTCTCTTGCAACCCATTTTTTCAATGAGTTCTTCTGTCTCGTCTATGTATTCTTGTTTGCGGATGAGTACTGTTGTATTGCCTTTATCCGTCTTGGTTGTTACGACATTGTTCCTCCTGAGCTTCTGTTTTAATTCCCTTGCAACGTTTTCTTCCTTGCTGTTCTTTGTTTCTTGGTCGTTTTGTATTTGGTTGCTTATTATTTCTCTGCACATGTGTCTTGCGTGTTCCTGCTCTTCGTTCGGCCTTAGTGATATTGCGACCTCTGCATCTATAATGGCTTGCTCCGCCCGTCTCTTCCTGTTATTATCCTTAATGTTGTGTTTGAGGCCCTTTTGTAATAGCTGTATTTCTTCTTTGTTTAGTGGTACTTCCGTTAAATTTGTCAGTCTAGTATGAAAATTGTGTTGTTGGTGTCGGTCTGTTGATTCGCGCTGTCCCGCAAGTTTGTTTAACTTCGTATTCAACGTTCTGTATTTCAGTGTCATTTCGTGCTCGATGTCAGTCCTTATGCGGTCGAATATGTCCATTAGGGTGTTGGTTGGTATGTAGTCCGTTAGTCTTAAATGGATGTTTAAAATTTCTATGTTTGTCTGTTCTTTCTTGGCGTATAAGCTTCTCACTTCATTTTTGATGAAGTCCTTTTCAGCCTTTCTAATCGTTTTTCGGCTTGCCTCTGTGTTGGTCTTGATTTTGATTTGTGCAAATTTTCGTGTAATATTCAGTGTTAAACATTGTTTGTTAAACCAAATATTCGCCCTAGTCGTATGTATTTTTAGTACGCGTCGTTTGTATACTGTCAATAGTCCGCTGGTTTCTGAGTTTAAAGCCTGACTGGC
Organism: Philophylla caesio; assembly: GCA_963971545.1. Classification (NCBI taxonomy): domain Eukaryota; kingdom Metazoa; phylum Arthropoda; class Insecta; order Diptera; family Tephritidae; genus Philophylla; species Philophylla caesio. The sequence goes on along the minus strand of OZ020604.1, from coordinate 56,614,860 downwards.
ATTAACAGTTAGTTGTTGTTTTTTTACTCCGAAGATGGCACAACGCCGAAACCGGTTTGTTTCAAAACCAAATTTGACAAGGATCGACGGAAAATCGTTCCAAAATACATCAACTTTCAACCTTGTCGGAGTAAAAAAACAACAAAAAACTATTTAAAGTTTCTTCGCGAGAAGTTCAAAATCGCTGACTTATCAAATCGTATTTGAAATTGTGAGCTGTCAAACCAATAAACAGTGCAGCAAAACTTTTGAAAAATGATGCCAAAATTTGTCAACAGTGCGGCCTAGTATTTGTGCAAATAAGGGCTTCATTTGTATGGTAAACTCATAAGTAGTGATTGACGTTTAACTCCAAAATAGTTCATAAACTCGAGTTAACGGCGCATTCGGAACATAGTATTAGCCTCGGTTTTGTTTTTCAAATAGAAAATTGTAGTTGTAATTATTAATTAGAGAGTATATGATTATACTAATGTTCTATCCGTTGTATTGTTATTTAAATTTAGAACCATAATGTGCAAATATTTAGAGATTCTGTTAAAACTACATATATGCTTGCGCACGTGTACGAAATTTTTTGAAGTTGTTAGCCAAGAAAGGTAAATATTGTATATCTCTTAGTCCACGATTTTTTTTTATTTAATAAATATTTTTCATAAAAATTACAAAGTTTGAGTATTGCGTTATTGCATGTGCACATCACATATACGGCATATCACATACTTGTAAGCAAAGTATAATTTTTTTTTAAATGTTCGATAATTGCAATTTTAAATGGACATCATTAGTAACAATAGTCAATTATATTTCTGTTCATGTTATTTTCTTTTAAAAATATTAATACTTAGTATGAAAAATTTTAACTTTTAAAAACTGTCTTTTTGGATGGGCAGAGTACATACACGCCATTTTTCAATACTTGTCAAGTTTTTTGAAAATTTATAATAATTTTAAATAGAAAAGCATATCATTAGTAAGAATAGTTAATTATCTTTCAGTCCATTATATTTTTTTTAAATTTAATAAATAATTTTAATGAAATTTTCGAACTTTTGAAAATTGTCTTAATGCATGTGCACAGTACACATGATTCAATTATAAAAGGTTAGGTAAATAATGACATTCGAATTTTGACACTCCCTTATAAAGGGTTGTTTTACGAAGTATGGAAAACGGGTAAGATTTTGTTACCCTTTCTTAACAAGTAAATAATAAGTAGTAAAATGTTAGTGATTTTTTAAATTAAAAATTTCGAAGATATTTCATTTAAATTAAGAAATACAATAGCTACGCTTACAAAATTTAAATAATTATGCACTTCTTGGTAGATATTTTTTTTTTAATTTTTACCTAGCCAATAAATTTTCAATATATTCGTCCAAAGAACTAAACGATTTTATGTTATAAGGAAAATATAAGTTATTTATATAGTTTATTCCTTTTATTTATATACCATTGGTATCAGGGTTAATCTTAATATTGTGATGAACCACTGGACGGTGAAAGGACCAAAAATTGTATTCCGATAAATAGTAAGTGACTTTATGAAGTTAATGGAGTTGTAGGAAAACCACAAAATTTCGAGATTTGAGAAAGAAATCTTTATATATGAAAATAAAATTAAATCAAACTTCATTACTCAATAAATTCGTTCTTACAAATTCTTGTTTTTGGCAATTGGATGATTATTTTCAATTTATTTAAACCCATTCTTTCTAGAAATTACAAAACTTTCCACGCTGTCACATCGATTTTATATGCGCGTGAAAAGCGTTCAATGAAAAAGCCAGGTTATTTATACACATTTACATGAAATATTTACGAGACGGGGTCAATCTTGTAATCAGAATAAATGCTGCCATTAAAATCCGGACTTAAACTTACCGTTTTCGCGCACAGAAGAAACAAAAAGTGTTGCTTGTTAGTTTTTGGTATTGAAAAGTTTAGAGGTAACTACTATTATTATTTTTAAGAAGCAACACGGTATTGAGGCTAAGGGAGCCGTTAGACAGAAAGTGAGGGAGCTAGCTGCTTAGTTACCAAACCTTTAATAATTGAATCATGCACAGTACATATGTATACGGCATTTCACATATTTGTAAGTCAAGTATAAATATTTTGAAAATGTTCGAAAATTTCAAATAAAAATGAATGTTATTAAAAAGGAAATTGATTATCCTTTCTGTTAATGTTATTTTATTTTTAAAAAATTAATTGTTTGCAGAAAAATTCTTAACTTTTGACTTATAACTTTTTTAATTTTTTTTTATTTTTAGCAAAATACTGGTTCGGTATGGACTTCTGCAGGTTCGGTATAAACTTCTGCAGGTTGGGCACCAACGCTCATCTTATACATATGTATGTATATGAGGATTTATGTATAGATAAATAAGTAGATTTGTTAATAAATTAAATTTAAGTCAAAAGTAAAAATTAATTGATTGGTATATGTATGTTATTTCTTAAAACTGAAAATGTAAATAGTTTAATCAAGATTATTTTCAATTGTAAGTAAATTTTTATGCTATTATCTTTGGTATTTTAAGTTGATAAATTGTACTTTATATTCCAAAATTCTTTATAATTATTATAAGTTTAAATATTGTAATTTGATAAATATTGTAAAATCAAATATTTAAATTTAAAAAAATATATATTTTTTTATATTAAAAAATTTAGTGAACTAAAGGTAAACGTTAGCTAACGGTTAGCGGTAATTAGTAGGTAACAAATAGACGGCTAACAATTAACAAAAGAATAACTAATACGATAACTTATAAAACTGTATCAAATAACAAGAAGCTAACCATAAGGGAAACAATAGTGGTTAGCAATAACAAGCAGATTCTGTAATCGACAATATAAGAGCGAGAAAGGAAAAAGATATGTTTAAATGCCATAAGTAAGAGCGAGTAGGATGATCACACCGACGTGAACCGGGAAGGGAAAATGGTATTTTTTCCCACGTCTAGAAGAAATGTGACGAATTTTCGAACAATCGCACAAATGAACGAATACGAAAAATTTGCTATCGCTGATTCCGTGTGAACCCGAAAAAAATGCTGCAAACTCAAATGCCAAATTATGAGGTTTCGACATCAGCTGGCACAACCCTATAAGAACAGTGCCGGTCAATTTACCGTACAACTGTTGGTCAGTTGCTGGAAAAATTTTGTCAGCCCTTAGAACAAAGTTGCTATCAGTTTCTGAGGGTCACTATGGAAAAACTGATGTCAACAAATGTGTACGATTGTATTTCACTCTGGCACATTAATATTACCGAATAGACAAACATATAGCTCGACTGCTTACTCTCGTTCATTTTACTGGGTCAGTGCTCCCTATAAAACCATCAGTAATGAAAATATTCAGTTATACCTACGTCAAATGATATATCCTTTTTTTGTTTGATTTTCTAAACACGTTTTTTTTATTTTTTCAATTAATTTTTATTGATAAACTACAAGCTAATACCAAAATCAAGGTAAATAAATGTAAAATATATTTCGTTAACTAATTTTTGCGCAGAACTCCTTTCCGAATACTGCGCGCCATTTGCAAAACTCCTATGACTTTATAGTATGTTTCTTTCTCGCATATGCGAAATTAGCCTAAATGGTCATTGTCTTTTTTGTGCAACTATAAATGAAAACTATCTTACCGGTCATCTTACGGTCAGTTAAGATAAACATAAAAACTTCGTTGTTTCATTCTCGCATATATGCAACCATAGTAAGCGTGGCGAGTTGGGAGTGTCTCTTTTTGGCAAGCACCATGGCAGTCATTTTACCGGCAACTGACAGTCAGTGCTGATTTTATGAATGAGAGTGCATTGGTAATTCTGTCAGCATGTTCTTGTAGGGAAAGTAAGCACACAAAGTTTAGCAGAATAATTTAATTTTATAGCTCTATTCTGGATTTATTAAACAAAATGAATTTCCTTGGGAGTGCGAGAATAATATTTCTTAATTAAGGAAGGTGGCAAAATTTAGCAACAGTTAAAATGCTGCGGAAAACTTTAAGTCATACCTTTATTCCTTTGGAATCTGATGTCGCTTTGAATGAAAAAGTGTTGGTTGTTGAAACACATTTTTAATTTTACCACTTCTAAGTTACAGATTTGTTAAAAATATTCGAGTAAAAAATTAGGATTTATAAATGTGTTTGGGGTGCTAAAAGATCGCATCTGAAGTTTTCCGAGACCGTCGTCAATGAATGAGATCCATTAACTGACTTTGGTGCAAAGATTTTTGCGGAAGGTGGTTACCAGCCAGAATTTAATGTAATCCGCTCCAAATTTTGAATTTTCCTGCAAATATTCTAGCCGAGCGTATTGCGAACGCGTTGTTTAAATTTTTGACCTCAAATGGGAAACAACAAACAAGAAAGAAAATTCTTTTAATTAAAAACATTTTTATCAAATTTAATACTCACAAGTTCACTATGTTTCTGTACTATTATAAATTATTGAAATAAAGTGGCTACTTCTTCCGAATATTATTTTTAAATTTTTCTCCGGCAACTTAAACACGTCGTAACAAATTCATCGAAAAATCTACGAAATTGTGCTACGAATGAACTCACCGATGCTCCTCTACGAATTTCGAACCTACGACGCACAGTGTTGCGAATGTGGCAAAAAATCACAAAAAATTAAGTCCAAATTGTTGGAATTTTTTTGTACAGTTTGGAAGAAAACATATCTATAAAGAAATACCAAAAACAAATTTTACAAAAAATATTACAAGCTGGTCGCAACAGTACATCAAAGTTGCACTATAAAATAATTATATACTTTAGTGAGATAAAGACTTTTTTGTATGCCAAATGTAAGTATTTATTATTAATTGTTTATGAACATATGTGCATCAAGCTGCTTATTTTATTATAAAATGTAGTTTTTTCTTACTAGAACACTGTTTTCTTTTCTGTTTTGATTACTTTGTTCGGGGTACTGTTTCTCGAAAAAATGTTGTTTTGTGAAGTGAAAATATCAAAAGTTACAAAAGTTCAGTGGACAATTTAAAAAATACATTTAATAACACTTGTTTAAAATTTTGCGTGGAATTTTTTACAAGTATGTACTTCAATTTAAAACAAATTCTAGCTGCAGAGAGGTGCAGATAGATTTTAAATTTTTTTTTTTCAGTGCCTCCTAATGTGAAAATACGTTCGCTTTTTGAAGAATGGCTGTCGAATAAAAAATTAAAAAGCCGTGATTTAATAAGCGCTATGGTAAAATGCGTTGAAGAAAATGCAACAAAGCCTATAGATAACAAAATTTTAGTAAAACAATTAGATTTGTTAGCACTTAAATTCCAAAACTTATGGAATGCTAGCTACCGTAAAAGAGCGTCTTTTGAACAGCGGCACGCATCATGGCTCGATCACTGCATATAAATAAATGGTTTAAGCTAGTCAATTGTTCATGCGAGTCCACCAATTGATCATGTAAGTTTATTTTTTCGTCTCTATATTTAAAATAAATAACATTTCTGTATATTTCATAGGAGCCAAGCACTAGCAGAGGCAGGCCAAGAATCGCCTTTGAAGATGCAAGCGAGCGAAGTAAACGGTACAAGGTTCATGAGCTAATCTCTTCAACACCCCCTACCGAAATAAAAGCGGCTGCAAATTTTTTCAGAAAGCACGATGGTTTGGAAACTTATTTTATGATTTAAAGTTATCAGTGCGGAAATATAATTTATTGCGAACTGTAGTTAATGTAATTCACCATAACTTATTTCCAAGCTATTATGAATTGAAAAAAGACATGGACGAGTTGCTGCCAAAACCTTTAATTCTATCTGAAACAACCGCGGCAGTACCTCTGCAAAGTTTATTAAATAAGACTGCAGATAGTTTACTACAAACCGTAGATATTTCTTCAGATATAAATGTTCTTTTACAGTGCAAATGGGGTTTTTATGGTAGCTCAGGTCATAGTATTTATAAACAAAAATTTTCAATTGAAACAGACACCGATGAATACAGGGTGAAGAAAACAAACGCATATTCAATGATAACAAGGAACGGATTTGTAAAGAGTTTAAAACAAAAATGGGATTGGTTATTGATAGGGTCAAAACAGCATATGGTACATCCAATGACGGTAATACTGCAAGACGATTTTTTAATAGCATATTTAGAAGCTTTTGCGGAGATAACAAACCTTGATATTAATATGTTAAGAAACTTTTTATTAATATTAAGAATTCTTGCTAGTGGAAAACAAGTTAATGTAAATACATTTGAAAATCTTTTGAAGAATACATACGAAATATATATGAAAAATTATTCGTGGTATAAAATGCCTGCAACAGTTCACAAAGTTTTGGCGCACGGAGTGCAAATTATTTAAAACTTCAATATTCCTATTGAAATGCTCTCAGAAGATGCATTAGAAGCAAGACACAAAGAATTTCGAAATACCCGTAGAAACAACACTCAAAAAACTTCTAGACAGGCTTCCAATAAAGTCCTTATGGTGAATTTATTACTAACTTCAGAGCCACTCATTACTTCAAATAGAAAAGTTTGCAGCAAAAAGCAGCCCATTTCTGAAGACATTAGCCAATATATTTTATTAAGTGGCAGAGAAACTGAAGAAGAATTTACTTTAGAAAGCGATTCAGAAATAGAAAGCGATTTGGATTAAGATTTATGTTATTTTATCTTTATTGTAATAAAACAAGAAGTATTTCACTTTTTATGTTTAACTTGGCGTGCAAGTTGGCGGATGTTGCTAATTTTTCAAAATTTTTATGATAAAATCATCATGAGACGTTCCTATGCTGACTTTGGTGACACTGCAACGATTACTTATATTTTTTGACGCAACTCATATGGGCTCGCGACACTGTGCGACGTAGCCATTCGTACTCAGTGATATCTTTTTCGTAGAATCTACGAAAATCTAACAACGACGTACTCAGCGATAGGACTGTTTATTTCACATGACAACCAAACTGTTGTATTTCATTTGAATAAAGATATGAGGGCAACGCCACGTATAAGTGCTAGTTTTAATATAAAATTGAACTTCTTTAAACTTTTAAATGATTTTAAAATGTACTGTACACCGTGTAGTGAGAGAGCACTCAGCTGATACGGCTTTACGTCAAAAATCTAAAATTTCTCAAAGTACACAGGTACATGTCGCGCGTAACCGTCGCACGTACACTATGGTGAGTTTTCAATGAATTGGCGCCCTCATAAGTTTGATCGTGTCAGCAAAGAACTGACATAACAGTCACCAACATGTTCGTGTGCCGTGTAAGTTTGCCGTGAGTTACACAAAACTAAGCAAAATGTATGCCTTTATATCTACGTTTGCTACGATCAACACAATGTTGCCATACATTTGTTTGCATGCATACTTTTACACAGATGGGGACTTTTTACTAACATGGCGCCTTCAGAAGTTTGATCGTTTCATTTCACCACACTGATATCTAATTAGATCGAATCAGATTCTTATATCAATCAACGAATGCCTAATTCACTCCGTTATGGTCAAAAAGGCCGATATTTTGTTAGCGGTTCAAAACTTGCACCTTCTTTCTTATATGTACATATGTAGAAAGGAAGTTTATGTAAGATGATTGTTACTATTTAATTTCAGTTTAGTTCAAATTAATTACAATGAAGTTTAGAAGTTTAAATTAATTACAATGAAGTTTAGAGTTTAAATTAAATATAAATTAGTAAAAAAGGCAAATTTGGCGACTTAGGTTTCCCGTGACTGCAACTGACAACGCGCGACTGACTTTTCTACTCGTATTCTACCCAGATGATAACAATTCTACTGAGTTACAAATTAAACTCCATAGCTTCAAATTGTCTGCGGATGTTGATGTTTGGTTTGGTCCTTCACAGTTTTCGGCTTTTTTGACCTCGTATCGGTCATTCCGCTTGACTTTTGTAAAAATGTAGAGGCCAAGAAACTCACTCGCAAGCTTTTTGCCATCAACAAATTGTGTACGTTTGATTGCTACGATGTCATTTATCTTATAAGTAGGTGCGATCTTCGTTGTTTGTCGTAGTTTTTCTTATATTGTTCCTGGGATTTAAGTATTTGCTCTTTCACATCACGACGTAGATTTTGGCGTACCTTGTCAAACGCCTCAATGAGCTCATTGCGTAGTATATCCAGTATTTCATTACTAATCTCAGGTCTCATTTTTACTCCGAACATGATTTCGAACGGCGAGCGTTTTGTTGTTGTGTGCACATGTCAGTTAATGGCTTTCTGTACTAACCCTACATTTATGCACCTGTTTGATGGGTCATCAGTTGATAATTTTGACAACACTTGCAAAACGGATCAGTTGACGCGCTCAACTTGGCCGTTTTCACGGGCAACGCCCGCAGTACTGGTGACATGACTGATTTCGTTAGCCTGACAGTAGTCGCGAAAACTGTTCGAAGTAGAGGCCGAACCTTTATCGCTAATTATCCGATTGGATTGCCAAACACGTTTGACCATTCGGTCATCCTACATATCACGTCATCAGCATTTGTCGTCTTTGTTGGGAAGAGGCACATAAACTTACAGAACGCATCTACTATAACTAGAAGGTATTTGTACTGCTTTTCTGTGGCATTCATTGGGCCTAGATGGTCAACGTGGATTGTTTCGAGCGGCTGATCCCCTTTGTTAATGCAGTTTAAGAGCCCTTCCTTTTTCCCAAACTTTTAATTGTGTATTATACATTTTACACAATTAGCTATATACCATCTGGGTTGGCTTTGCAAATGCGGTATAAAATAATTTTGTTGTATCGCGTGCACTGTTTTTTGCTCTGCAATATGACCGACATTATGAGCATCACGAATTATTTCACCTTCTAATACTTTCGGTACTACTAGTAAATCGTTACCGTTTACGGTTTTGTATAACAGGTCTCCCTTAATTTTAAAGTTCCCGTAGGGTGGCGTGTTGAGTATTTCACGAACTGCTGTCAAGTGATCGTCTTATTGCTGCGCTTTTCTGATACGGCTGGTCACGTCTGATGCTATAACGAACACATCCGCTATTGGGTTGCGACTAAGGCTGTCGACATGCCTCATTCGCGGCGCTATTCGATGCTCGACTTTAAAGTTAACATCTTGGAAATTCATGATCCACTGTACAACTTCTCGCGGTTTATCGTTTTTCGACGTCGTACATTTACCCAAGTAAGTAATGCCGAAATTTCTTCATCGCGAGGTGGGCTACCTTAACTTCTAACACATAACTATGCTGCATAGACTCCCGGGGTGAAGCCTTTTTACTCCAGAAGTAAACAGGATGTAATGCGCCTTCGGAAAATTGCATTAAGGCGGCACCAAAACCTGCTCTCGAAGCATCGGTATGTAGTTCTATTTTGGCATTTCTGTTGTATGGTTTAAGAACCGGGTCTTCCGCGAGTTTCTTTTTTAGTTCATTTATCGCCCTGCGATTTTAAATATGCTGTCTCTTCTTAATAGTTCGGTAAGTGGACGGTCTATCAACGCATAACCTTCAAAAAATTTTCGGAAAAATCCGGTTAGGCCTAAAAACGATTGGATGTCTTTCACATTTTGAGGCATCCGAAATTGTTGTACCGCTTTCGTTTTTTCACTACCAGGTTGCACTGTGCCACTTTCAATTACATGTCCAAGGAAGTTAATTTTCGTCTGCATAAACGCGCATTTTTGCCACTTTATTTTAAGGCCATATTCGGACGATTTAAAAATCACTTTTTTGCAACTTTTTTATACATTCATCTTCTGTAACACCAATACTATTATATCGTCCATATATAGTTCCACCACACCTTCATTTACGAGGTTTTAGAAAATTTAGTTAACGTATCGTATAAAGACCGCAAGGGAATTGCAAACCCCGAAAGGGGCGTAATTAAATTCAAAGACGCGGTATATCGTTAGGCAGTTTCTTTTATGGGCACATGGAAAAAACCATTTTCCAAATCCATTACACAAAAATATTTTGCTTTCTGTAGTTTTTCTAGCACATCGTCTATTATGGGGAGCGGAAAAGAGTCCTTAAGCAACATCGAATTTAATTTTCTAAAATCGATACAAACGCGATAAGAACCGTCTTTCTTTTTCACCACTACCACCCTACTCGCAAACTCTAATATAGATTGCCTAATTATTCCTTGCTGGAGCCACTGATTAACTTGCTTTCCGACAGCGTCTTGCTCTTCAGGCGGGTGCCGACTTGGTGATTGGCGGAAAGGTTTAATATTGTCAGTTACAATGTTTATTACGATTGGGCACTCCGCGCGCGCTTTCATTGGTTTGTATAGCTTTATTACTTGGGACATACTTGTTTTAAAACGAGTTGGTACACTAAGTTCGTGTTCATTTTCAGTGATATTGTATACCTCAAGTATGTTTTCTACTATTTGTGCATCGGGATCACTGAACTTATAACCGAGTTTGTCAAATACAACCTTAAATTTATTAAGGAAGTCAAAACCGAGTAAATTTTATATATTTGTTAGCCACTATCAACAACTAACTAACTAACGGCCACCGTTTTTGTGTGGTTGTTGTTTGTGTGTTTGCAATTCTGTGTGTGAATTTTTCATTGGTTTTTACCAAAAACAAGTTCATAGCAACAGATCAGTTGCTCTTGTTTGTAGTTGGTTTGTTTAAGGAAGATGGCAAAACGCCGCAGTCCACTCGGCTAGCGTAGCACAGCATTTAGCGTGTTGGCTTTGCAACTCCGAGCTCCTTGGTTCATAGCCTTGGAGAAGTGGTTAAGAAGAATAAATAGAATTAATTTAATAAAAAGAAGTATGATGAGGAAATGTGGTGATTTCCGAAATAGTACTATAACTTCTACCATTTTAAAAAACTGTTGTTATTTTTCCAATAAAATCTTCTATAAACTGGCCTCGAGCTCAATAAAATTGTCAATTATTATTTTTTTTCTTCTAACAAAGGTTTGGCGCGAATTAAAAATTAGGACCTTATACATTAGAGGCAGCAGTCTTTATCCGTGCTGGAATTGATAGGAAGCCACTATGTAGAGGGCCTCTCTGTGGCAGAAAGCTTGTCAATGGAATACTTTGAATAAATTATTTTTTAATTCTTCAAAACTATACTCTGTTCACAAATTATAGCACAAACACATATTGGCAGATTTGGGCACTCTATTTTTCTTCTAATTACTTAAAATTATTTTTCAGGTAAAATATGGTTCATTCTCTAAGAAACCCCCAAAATAAAATTTTTTTTATTTATTTACAAAGTGTACAATGATTTAACAAAGTTTTATTAAAATTTCGAACTTTTTAAAAAAAGTGTTTAGAATTTTTTTGAGTATGCAGTTGCTTGGCTCATTTAATTTTAGTCTAAGAAAGTGTAAGTTTCAAGTGTCTACAAGTTATCACTGATTTTTGACAATTTTTTTACTGGCAATTTCCTCCATACAAAGCAAATCGGCGATTAATGTTTATATGGAAGAAAATGCGAAGTAGCGTCAGTAAAAAAATTGTCAAAAATCAGTGATAACTTGTAGACACTTGAAACTTACACTTTCTTAGACTAAAATTAAATGAGCCAAGCAACTGCATACTCAAAAAAATTCTAAACACTTTTTTTAAAAAGTTCGAAATTTTAATAAAACTTTGTTAAATCATTGTACACTTTGTAAATAAATAAAAAAAAATATATTTTGGGGGTTTCTTAGAGAATGAACCATATTTTACCTGAAAAATAATTTTAAGTAATTAGAAGAAAAATAGAGTGCCCAAATCTGCCAATATGTGTTTGTGCTATAATTTGTGAACAGAGTGTATGTACCTGAATAATAATTTAATTTTGATATTGCTGAGGTTTTTGTGAATAAATAAGGTTTATCAAATGTTCCTATATATGTTGCTAATGCGTTTATTTCACTAATATACTTATATATGTATATGTACATTTAACATTCATTGCTTTAAATAGTAAATCTTAGGTTAAATAAAATATATACGTTTTTAATAAAACACAAATACATTTACTATCGCGTTTCTAACAACCCAAAAGTAAATGTTAACAGCTTAACAACAACTAATTTTGCGATACCGTATGTTGTCAAAAATAAGTTACGGAATAGCAGCATTGTTAACTTCTGTTGGTTAGCTGAGTTGGCAACTTCGAGTGTTGTTAAAAAAGTTACTGAATCGCGCTACAGGTAAATTTTGTAACCTGTGAAAGAGGTGGTAATAAAAAACAGCTGTTTATTTTTGTTCCTTTAACTTATAGAAATTCTTTAAGATTACGAAAATTCAGGAAGACATGTGTAAAATATTTGCGAGAAACTAATTATTTAAATAGGAAGACATTTACAGATTTTCTAAAAAAAAGTTTTACATTTTTGACTTATGTATGTTTATATAACTTTTTTTAAAGGGATAATGGGATAAATAAATATGCTTGCTTTCTTGAATGCAGAAGCCAAGACTTGAAATGTATTATTTTGGTCCATATCGTTTCTTACAGATATAACCATGGCGAATTTAGTAAAACGGCTTTCGTAAGGAGCTGATTGATTTGCTTTTGCTATCGCCGTGGTACAGCTAAAGCCCCGTGTGGTTACTCCTCTCTACATTACAGAAAGGAAGTTGTTGAAATTTTATTTGATCTAACGATATAAATAATTTATACTTACTTACTTACTTAATTGGCGCATTAACCGCCTAAGCGATTTTGGCCGAGGTCAACAAAGCATGTCAGCTGTCCCTATCTCGTGCTTACTGGCGCCAATTGGAAATCCCAAGTATAGCCAAGTCTTTTTCCACTTGGTCTTTCCAACGCAGAGGAGGTCTTCCTTTTCCTCTGCTATCACCCGCGGGTACCGCGTCAAAAACCTTCAGGGCTGGAGCTATGTGCTAAACAGAATTGCGACGGAGACGGGTAACGGGCCGGCGGGTACATGCTGTCAAAATTAAAACACACTGAAGCGAATGCAATTGCACAGAATTGTAGCGGAAACGGATTTCTTGCCGTCGGTTATTTTTACGTCGGGAAAATACTTAGATCCATTTCTAATTTCTCCGTCGGGTTGACAAATCAGGGTTGCTTTTTTCACCAGTTGATGTCAATTTGTTTGTTTGACAAATGAAAAACGAGAAAAATATTAAAAAACCAAATTTTATCGCGCGTTAAAATTTATAAAATTTGTGTGTGCAAATTTAGTTATTTAAGTTAAAATAACATAGCCATGAGCTTCAACGAGTTGCTGATTGAGGAAGTGCGGAAATATCAATGTATCTACGATTTATCCCTCAAGGAATACCGAAATGTGCAGAAGAAAGACCAAATTTGGGAGGAGATTGGGAAAGTGGTTAATGCAACCTGTGAGTTGATTATTATTGAAAGTCCCTCAAATTTTGATACTTATATTGTATTGTTTAATATTTTTAGCGGACATTTGTAGAAAGCGATGGAAGACTCTTCGAGATGCATATAAAAAAACAAAGCGTGCTAGCATGTTAGCATCAGGCAGTGGCGCACCAGCACCCAGCACGAAATGGAAGCTCCAAGAGACTTTATCTTTCTTGGATCATTGCAAAGACTCGAGGCCGTAAGTATTGAAATTAAGTTTCCGCAATATGTATGCGCCTCACTCTATATTTAAACCACATTTCTTATTTATCTTTTTCTTTATTAAGGACTACCGGAAGTCTTGAAATATTGGAAGAATCAACAAGTTTCTTTGAAGGTATAGAGTATATAGAGGGTATGTCTCCAGCAAATTACACCATGGAGCACTCCAATTCTCAGCCTTCATGTTCTTCGTCCATAAGTATGCTTTTTTCAACTTATTAAACACAAATGTCAATAATTTAAAATTGTTTTATTTTACAGATACGATTACCTATACGCGGAAGACCAACTAAGAGGCGCGCCGATGCAGAATTGAACAATACTTTTGCCAAAGCAATGGGGGAGTGCACTGCCTCAATATATGATCTTGCCAAAGTGCCACCAAGAAATTCAACATTCCAGCTTTTTGAAAGTTTTGCACAAAAAATTGTAGATGCTAACCTATCCCCAGGCGATGTTAACAAAATAGAAGGAAAAATTATGTTGGTACTACATGAAGAGTTAGCGAAATATTGAATATAATATAACTTAAAATGTCGCTATGTATGCACAGTTATTGCCACTCAAAATGGGCCACTGCATTTGTAATCGCAATAATTTTCAAGTAACGTTTTTATAAAAGTTATAGTTATTTCTACAACAATTGAATTGATATTTTAGCATTAAACATTTATTAATGTTAAACAAAAATGTATGTTGTAAACGATCTCATAAATATCCATGTGATCCCAAAAAGTTAGTATGTACGTTATAAACGGTCATACTAACTATGTTAGTATTAAACATAGCAACACAATTCACTACAATACAATTTGGCAGTCATTATTTCAACATTAAATAATTCACTGTCGAATAACATTTATAAAGAAATAAAATTGAATTTTATTATACAAACAATGAAAACACAATAGAAATATTAATTTTTTTCCATCCCTTTATTGATATACATATGTATGTACATATATATATATGCATAAGTCGTGTGTCGTGTGTCTTTCGTTTCATGCAGTTATTAATATACCAACATCGTAAAGTAAAGATGCATAGTTCCTATATATTTATATGTTTAATTATATTTTGCATACAAAGTTTGGTTTGGTATCTAAATTTAAATAAAAATAACTTTAGTTAAGGAAAATTGTTGATCTTGTCTCAATTATTAAATAGAATATCGGCCAGCGTATCTCTGCTCCTAAATACATCTCCAGATGACCGATTTGCTTGAGCAATTCTGCAGGAAGGCATCCCAGCGTGGGACTCCCTCCAAGTTCCTGGCACCTCAACACCATTTTGGAGGTGGTCCACGAGTTCTTCACCGAAGTAGCCACTCTCCTTATCAAGCATTAGATAGTTATGCAGTACAATTACCGCCAACACAATTTTATCTACATTCTTCGGTGCTGCGTAAATGTTCGTATGAAGAACTCTCCACCTGCTAGCCAAAATCCCAAATGCATTTTCAATATGCACACGAGCGCGAGATAATGTCTTGTTGTAGTTGTCCTTGATAGTTGATAAGTTGCGGCCAGGATATGGACGCATCAAATTGTGCTTTAATGGGAATGCACTATCCCCAACAAAATAGTATTGAAATGAGGTATCCGTTCCTACAGTATTCAAAAACTTAATTAGCTACAATGTACAAATGTATACTTTTACGAAAATTGTACTTACCAGGAATTTTACTATCTGCCGGAAAATAAAATCTTTTTTCCTAATGAACTGCGCGAAAAAATTCCACCATCACTCTCGCTTCCCATTGCACCCACGTCCACAAAAGTAAATGTGTAGTTGGAATCGGAGGCGGCCATTAGCACGATACTATAAGTTTTCTTATAGTTGTAATATAAGGATCCGCTACGTGCCGGACAAACAATTTTTATGTGCTTTCCATCAACCGCTCCAACACAATTCGGCATTCCCGTTTTAACATAAACCCTTTGCGAACACAAAACAAACGATTTAATTTCTACACGCAAACATTGATAGTTACCAATCACAAACCTGTCTGATATTCTTTTCCATTCATGCTCATTAGGCTGAGCAACATAAATATCGTGCAGTTCTGTCCATAAGGCATTGCAAGTATCGTAAATAATCTCTCTTATTGTCGATACACCCATTTTATGCGACCAGGCTAGATAATGTGAGCTGCATCCTTGCGATAAGTACCTAAAATGATACATATTGTTAATTAAGGATTTCGTTGCATTTAAGACGAGAATTACTTACATCAATGTCAGTGCCAAGCGAGTTTCTTCGTTTATTGGCGCTCTTCTCGAAAAACGCTGTAGTCTTCCTTTAATTAAATTTAAAAGAGTCTGGAACTTTGCAACACTCATCCTAGTGGCTTTGAAAAAGTCTTCTTCATCCTTCAGCTTGAGTTGTTGAAAACATGTTCCGTGAAACCCTAATTCGTTCCTGGTCAGATTTGTAGGACGTACCCACCACCTCCTCCTCAACCGCTTGGTTGCCTCCACGTACATCATATACATCGCGTTCATAATGGACACAATTTTGTGAATCCGCGACAGTCTTTCAATGCTGGGGTTCATTTTTGCGCGTACTCACAAATAAAACAATCGAAACGATTTCACTACAAAATTAATTGTAAAATGTCATTTAGCAACTGTCAAAATAGCGTTTCCGTCCCCGTCGCAATTGTGTTTAGCCGACCGAATTTTCCGACGGGAATATATCAGCTGTTCACTTCCCGTCGACCCGTTTACCCATTCGCGCAATTCTGTTAAGCTCATTAAAGGTGGGTAACTCAGCACTGAGTTGAGTTACTGAGCTGACTCTTTGCGATGAGCCGCACGCTTAGGCTCACTTCTCAAAAAAATTGTGACTCAGTAGCTCAGTTATAAATTTCAGCCATCTTACTGAGCGGCGAGTCGATGAGTGTGTCAGCACTGAGAATCAAAGATGAGCTGATACGAAGCTCTTTGTTTTGTGGAGAGACGCTCTGTAAGAAATGGCATTTGGGAGTTTTTTTTTTGCATTTTAGGAGATTTTGCAGTTTTTTCGCCACCTTTGAGGTATGCAAATAGTATAAATGTAAACGCAATAAAAATAAGAATAAGAAATAAATATATGAAATCAACACGATCACAATTATAAAATACGAGAAATTCAAATTTTGCAAAAGTGAGTAATAACAGCTTTTAAACATGCATAAAACAAATAACTATAAAAATATATGTGATGAACATGCGATTTGCATATCATATTATCTACAGTGAGAATAAAGAGTGACAGAAAATAAGAACTAGCGCGAAAATGTTTCTTTTTGGCGCGTTATCAATTGTGCTGTCACTTTAATTATTCAACGTGCACCTCCCTACGATAACAGTGCTGCTGTAGTTGCACAGTGCGACACTATTATGAAATGAGTCGTAACACAATTATGCTACCTCACTGAGCTGACTCACTTAATTGAGCAAGAGTCATTGAGTCAACTCGCGAAAATTTGCTGAGTTACCCACCATATCGTCCATGCATCTGCGCCATACAGTAGGACGGGCATGATGAGAGACTTATAGAGTATGGTTTTTGTCCGTCGAAAGAGGACTTTACTGTGCAATTGCCTACTCAGTCCGAAGTAGCACTTGTTGGCAAGAGAAACTCTGCGTTGGAATTCAAGGCTGACGCTGTTATTGGTGTTAATGCTGGTTCCTAAGTAAACGAAGTCCTCTACTTTTTCAAAGTTATAGCTGTCAACAGGGATTTTAGATCCCAGTCGTGAATGTGCCGACTGTCTATTTGATGACAGGAGATACTTCGTCTTGCCCTCGTTCACCTCCAGACCCATTCGCTTTGCTTCTCTATCCATTTTGGAGAAGGCAGAACTAACTGCGCGATGTTAAGGCCGATGATGTCAATGTCAACGGCGTACGCCAGCAATTGCACACTCTTATAAAAGATGGTACCTGAACGATTTAGTTCTGCGGCTCGAATTATCTTCTTCAGCATCAGGTTAAAGAAATCGCACGACAAAGAGTCACCCTGTCTGAAACCTCGTTTGGTATCAAACGGCTCCGAGAGGTTCTTCCCAATTCTAATGGAGCTGGGGGTGTTGCTCAACGTCATTTTACGTAGCCATATAAGTTTTGCCGCTGTCGAAGGCGGCTTTGAAATCAACAAAAAGATGGTGTGGGTCGATTCTTCTTTCTCGGGTCTTTTCCAAGATCTGGCGTATTGTGAATATCTGGTCGGTGGTAGATTTACCAGGTCTAAAGTCACACTGATAAGTTCGTTGACGGTGGGCTTAAGTCTTTTACACAATACAGAACCTTAGACGTGATGTTAGGAAGACTAATCCCGCGATAATTGGCACAGACTGCAGGATCACTCTTATGCATGCACTTAACCAGCTCCTCTCCACCGTACTTAAATAACTCAGCTGGTAACCCGTCGGCCCCGGGGGCTTTGTTGTTCTTCAGCCGTGCTATCGCTTTCCAAATTTCGTCATAGTCGGGTGATAGTACATCACGTCCATCATCATTGATTGGGGAATCGGGTTCAACATCTTCTCCAACGTTGTTGCAGCTGCTTCCATTAAGCAGTGTGAAGAAGTGCTCTCTCCATAATTTAAGTATACTGTGGGCATCAGTCACCAGGTCGCCGTTTTCAGTCTTACAGGAATTCGCCCCGGTCTTGAAACCTTCTGTTAGCCGCCGTACTTTCTGAAAAACTTTTCAGCCGCTTTTCCTGTCGGCCAGCATCTCAAGCTCTTTGCACTCACGCGTTTCGGCCTCTCTCTTTTTCTCACGAAACATGCGTCTTGCTTCCTTCTTCAACTCACGATAACGCTTTCGCACAGCTCGCGTTGCGGCCGATCGCAGTGTGGCCCTGTAGGCAGCATCTTTACGTTTCGTATCGGCGCGACATTCCTCGTCATACCAGTTGTTCTTTCAGGCTCGCTGAAATCCGATGGATTCTTAAGCGGCGGTATGTAGACAGCGAGAAATATGGTTCCACTGCTCGGAAATATCGTTCTGTTGATTATTGCTCTCAGAGAGCAGGAGTGCAAGTCGAGTGGCGAAGTGGGTGGCTGTCTGTTGCGATTGCAGCTTTCCGACGTCGAGCTTTTCTTGTGTCCAATTGCGTGCGCTTTTTGCTGCACAGAGGCGCATGCGGATCTTAGCTGCCACAAGAAAATGATCCAAGTCGCTGTTGGCTTCTCGGATCGTGCGCACATTTAGGACACTAGAAGCATGCCTTCCGTCTATCACAACGTGGTCGATTTGGTTTCGTGTCTTACCATCTGGACACAGCCACGTAGCTTGGTGAATCTTTTTATGCTGGAACCTGGTACTACAGACTACCATGTTTTGGGCCCCGGCGAAGTCGATTAGTCTAAATCCGTTATCGGACGTTTCGTCGTGGAGACTGAATTTTCCGACTGTGGAACCGAAGATGCCCTCCTTGCCCACCTTGGGATTGAAATCTCGTGGTGGGGGCACCGCTCATAGGTGCGGCCAAGGAGATCGTAGAAGCGCTCTTTGGTCCCATCGTCCTTCTCTTCCGTCGGGGCGAGATGTTGAAGAATCTCCCCTTGATGCGGATTGTGGCGGGACGTTCATCCACCGGAGTGAACGATAGTACTTTACGGCGCAGTCTCTCTCCCACCACAAATCCGACACCGAATTTGCGCTCCTTTACATGGCAGCTGTAGTAGATGTCGCAAGGGCCTATCACTTTTTTCCTTTGCCCCGTCCATTGTATCTCTTCGATGTCGGTGATGTTAGCCTTTGCTTTGCTGAGGACATCAACCAGCCGGGCAGAGGCACTTTCCCAATTAAGGGTCCGGACATTCCAGGTGCATGCCCTAAAATCCTTGTCCTTAATACGTTTGCCGTGGTCGTAACCAAAAAAGGGGGGTCTCGTCCGAGGCTTTGTTATCCTATTCATTGGAAATTTTTTTTACGTGGCGGGTTCCAAGCCCTGCGCATAACCCATTGCTGGGGGTGAAAATTTTAAGTTCGTTTATATAGCGAGCCGCCGCTTGCTCCGAGACAGACGCCCGCTTGCAGCCGCACCTCCTGGTGAACAGACACTGCAGACTTTTGTGGACCCTTAAACCGAATATGTCGGAGTGGCTCCACTAAAGCTCCCTCTCTATTAGCCGTGGCTCCACACGGGTTGGTTACCGTATCTCGCACATGGGTTGCTCACGTTGCCCAGGGTGCACGAACGTGGACGTAAGAGTAGGGATTGAGTACAGCCGTGCAACTGTAACCGCATAGCACCACTGTACTGAAGCACACATGTATACTATTCCATGAATTATCGCTATAGCTACTTTTGGGAACGAGACCAGTCTTTAAAGGACGAAAATCGTTTCAAAGAAAATTTTCATTTCAAGACAAATGCATTTCGCAGAATTTTAGGAAAAGTTGTGGGAATCGAAAAGGTGAACAGCAATATGAGGCGAAGCATTTCACTTCATAAAAAAATTGCTATCTCATTGTTCGCTTTTGATTATAAAAATTTTGCAAGTCTATAGGATGCAGTACTGTTGGTGAAATTGTTGTGGATTTTGGCTAAAATCTTTCGGACTGCATAAATTCCTATTCTCAAAAGCGAAAACAAATCTAAAAAATTGTATTTTAATTTATAAATTGGTTAAAATTGCTAATATTAGCAGCTAGTTATTAATAATTAACAGCTGTAGACATTTTGCTAGTTCACAATAGTAATTTTCTGTCAAAAGTGGCAGCATTGCCATATTGAATTCACAATATTCCATAATTATGTACATAATTTTGATTCATATCAACGAGTGCTTGTGCGCATTTGGAGAGGATTATGCATGAGTTAATTCAAATCAAGGCTACTTATCTAGATAACATTGCCCGTCTGTTAGCCCTTATATGCATGAGGTAATGCAAATCAAGTCTACTTATCTTGATAACCTTGTCCGTCTGTCAGTAGTATTACTTTATCATTAACTTTGGCCTATTATTGTCAGTTGATACGTAACGTATTTACGTTGGTAAGTGTGGTCACAATTAGTCGTTGTACCCGTTACTCAGTAACATATACATACGGTTTTTCGCAACTCTAGTACGCATTTTTTTTTTTCATATGAATACGTTTGTGTATTTGAAATAGTGATGGGCAAGTCCAAGATGTTTAAACCACAGTATATACAGTAGTAAAACTGAGGTGAAGTCCTTCTCAAAGATAAGAGTTTACATGGTGGATAAGATTTGATTGATGATGGTAAGGGTGTCCGCTGGTCTTGTCTGAAATGTAGGTCAACTGAAGTTGATCTTTTTAAATTTTTTAGGCAGTGTAGGAACGGTTTCTCTGAGATTGGTAAGGAGCTAAATTTTCTAACCGAAAAATTCAAATACTACGAAAACGTATTTAATTCTTTTAAATGCTTAAAAAATACGAGTATTCCTAATAGCCGCAATAGTAAACAGAAACGTATTGAGAGTCCGTCTGACGAAGCTGAGCCCAATCCTATTCCGACGACAATTATTTCTTCTCCCTCAGGGGAGTTGATAAGTTTCTCCTGACCTTGTCCTCAGGCTGTTGAACCTTCAACATCAAAAGGTGCTGCGCAGAGATCAGTTCAAAAGGACGGCAGCGAAAGCAAAAATTCTGCTAGGGTTTCTGTGGCGCTTGCTAGGGGGCTGGTTGTGGTTCCTCAGAGAAAATCCATTTTTATATCAAGATTTTCCAGTGATACCACAGTTGAGGATATCAAGTTTCACATTTCATCTAAGGTTAAAACTGATGACATAACTATCAGGAAATTTAACTTTTATTACAAGAGAAACATTCCTTCATTTAAAATCGATGTAACTTCCGAAAACTTTAATAGTCTTTTAAATAGCTCTTTTTGGCCGACTGGGGCCTTTGTTCGCGAATTCGAGTTTAAACCCAACATAAATAATCAAAACTTAGCAAAAATTGCTCATCCTAATCCGGAGTCAAAAAACTGATAAAAACTAAACTTGATATATATTACCAAAATGTTAGAGGCTTGAATACAAAACTAACTGACTTGCTTTTGAAGAGTTATCACTGTAATTTTAACATTATAGCTTTCACTGAAACTTGGCTTAAACCTCACGTTTTTGATTCGGAGATTCTTTGCAGTGAATATCATATTTACAGAAATGATCGAGAGTGCAGGATCGGTGGAGGTGTTCTTTTTGCTGTCCATTCTTCATTACCATCTGAAGTGGTTAAGGTCCCTATCATTGAGTCTACTGAATTGGAGTGCATACGGGTGCAATTAAGCAAGTCTTATAGTTATTTTGCCCTCTGCTATATACCTCCTCAGTCTGACTTGTCGGTATATAGTGATCATATTTCTTTACTTGGGATTGTGGACTCAATGCTTAGGCCTCCCGACTCATTGATTGTGTTGGGTGATTTTAATCTCCCAAACATTTCTTGGAATGTAATTGATGGTCATATCGTGCCTTCCTTTAACAACGCCTTTCTGGAGAGGATGACTGAACCAAGTTAGTACCCTACAAAACAAGTTGGGGAGGGTCTTGGATTTGGTTTTTGTTGACATCATGTACAGGGCCTCCTTAAATCGATGTGATCCATTGATCCTGCGATTGAATGGTCATACGAGATCGTAGACGGAGAGCGGGTTTCTGGATCGAAAGCTTTTAATTCTAATGACAGCTTCGATTTTAGAAAAGCTAATTTTAAAAAATTAAATTGTGACTTATCTAAAATAACTTGGCCTTACTACAATGGCGATATTGAGCGTAATGTTTTGGACTTCAACAATACTTTATACAACTTATTTCTTAAACATGTACCTAAAGGTTCTTGTATTCGTGATGAGTCAGCCCCTTTATGGTTCACTAAAGACTTGAGAACTTTAAAAAATAAAAAATCGCGTTCTTTTAAAATATATAAAAGTACTGGTCGTCATGAGGATTATCTTAATTATTCAGTCTTGCGACATAAATATCTAGAATTAAATAAAAAACTGTTATGAAAAATACTTGAATAAAATGAAAATGAACATTATCCACGAACCGAAAGCTTTCTATGGTTTCGTTACTTCTAAGCGCAGAGTAAATGCATTCCCTTCCGCAATGAAATATCAAAATATGTACTGTGTCATGTGATAATGAGATCATTGCCAATCTATTTGCCCAGTTCTTTAAATCTAACTACACCACTCAATTTAAATATAACTCTATTTCCTATCCATACAAGCTGAGCCCCAATCACTCTATTAATATTCCAGTCATATCATCAGATGATGTTTTTCATTATTTAATATCTTTAAAAGAATCATCCAAGTACGGCCCTGATATGATCCCAACATGTTTCCTAAAAAAATATGCAAAGCACCTATACCTGCCATTATCGAACTTGTTTAATTTGTCTCTCCAGCAAGGAGTTTTTCCGTCAATATGGAAACAGTTTTACATAATCCCCCTTCATAAATCTGGAAGCAGGTCTTCTATTGAAAACTATCGTGGTATAGCTTAACTCTCTTCTATCCCGAAGTTGTTTGAAGCTATTGTTACCAATCAAATGATTTATCCGATTTCCTCAATAATAGCAAATTGCCAACATGGCTTCTGTAAGGGCAAATCAACCATTACAAATTTACTTGAATTTACCACCCATGTTTCAAATGGGTTTAGGGAATGCATTGATACTGATGTCATATATACCGATTTCAGTAAAGCATTTGACAAAGTATGTCACTCTTTACTCATCCGTAAACTAGATCTGCTTGGTTTTCAACCTGGTATCCTCTGTTGGATGTCTTCTTATCTCTCCGGTAGGACGCAAAAGGTAGTTTTTAAAAATTTTCATTCTGGGATCATCGATGTTTCCTCGGGAGTTCCTCAGGGCAGCCACCTCGGACCGATTCTGTTCCTGCTATTCATAAACGACATTTCTACAGTAGTAAAGTATTCTAAAATATTGATGTACGCAGATGATGTTAAACTTTTTAAGACTTATGCCTCGGCTGAAGAAAGATCCTTGGTGCAGCAAGATTTGGACAGCTTAGTCAATTGGCGCAGCATTAATTATATGCCGCTTAACCTTAACAAATGTAAATTCATGTGCTTTTCTCGACGAACCATTCAGCCGGCCTCCTACAAAATAAATAACTACGTCCTAGATCATGTAAACAGTTTTGTTGACCTGGGTGTTGGTATGGATTGTAAACTCAATTTTAATTTTCATATTAGTTCCACAGTTAATAAAGCAAGGGGTGTGCTGGCTTTTGTAAAGCGTTGGTCAAGGAATTCCGCGCCCGTATAGAACTAAAACACTTTTTACTTCATTGGTAAGACCAATACTGGAGCATGGTTCCATAGTTTGGAATCCTCGTTATCAGGTGCACTCAGACCAACTAGAGTCAATACAAGAACAATTCTTACTTTTTGCTTTGAGAAATCTTCGATGGGATTCGCCATACAATCTTCCCCCTTACACTAGTCGTTTAAAACTTATCAATCTTCCTACTCTTTCGAGTCGCAGAGAAATGTTAGGTATAATATTTCTGGTAAAATTGGTCAATGGATGGATCTCAAGTCCATTTCTTCTAGAGCAAATTAATTTTAATGTACCCTCCCGTGCAACGAGAAACTTTAAACCATTTTTCTTGAAACTATGCAGAACTAACTTTGAGTTGAATGAACCGTTTTGGGGTTTATGCCGAGACTTTAACAATCATTCCAGCACCTTTGATGTATCGGACTCACTTTTGATAATTAAAAGAACTGTTCTATCCTCTCTTACGGGCGGTCTTCAACTGCTTTCTGCTTCTTGTAGTCGCAAGCGAGAGAGAGATTTGTTCACTGGGCATTTTGAAAGCATACTTTTTCATTTGCAACATGTCGTAGAGCAAGAAGGTTCGTGCCCTGTGTGCTATTCAAACTCCAAACCCACTCATATTGTCGGTATAAATTAATTAATTTACAAAGATCAGTAACGCGACACTCGATTTTATCAATATATCTTATTAAAAGGCTTTTTTGTGCTCGAAGAGCCTATGATAAACGATGTTGCCACAATGAAAGATGCTACGAAATGCGAAAATGGCTGTCAAACTACAAAAATGACAGTTGAAAGCAAGCGAGCGCTCGCTTACCGATCGGTTTGCTAGACGAAGCATACCTTCAACTTTTTGCGGTCTTCACGTGCGACATGTCGCTTGCTTTCAGAAGTAAGCTAGCGTTGAAAGCAGGTGAAGACCGCAAGTTAATAACAGCTAACGATCCAATTTTCTTACTTTGCATTTCTCTAACTTTGTATTCGGCTGATGAATTCTTATTCTGTAGCTGAGCAGCTTGGGATCTCGACGCTTAACAAACTTTCTTCAGTCACGACTCGGCACCTTAGATTTGTATATTTAAAAAAACATCCGTACGTTATGCGGATTGAGCCCCTCGTGTCGGTTGGGCGGGAAAGTGGGTTTCCGTTGGTTTATAATAATAATAATAATAATGAAAATAAAGTATAGCAGAGTTGCATGCTATGATATTTAATAATAAACTTTGAAAATCACATATATTTGTAAAAACGTAAATAAATAAATACTTACACATATATCACGATGCTGCGAGCAGTTTTCTACCATTGGGCATTGTCACACGTTCAGTATTTATTGACGTGATGCAAGTATCGTATTATTTCTTGACCGTGTAGCATGCAATATTTATGGATAAGAATAAGGATTGCAAAATAATTAAATCCATGGATATGGATAGCAATACCGTCAATCAATATTGTAGCATTCCTTTTTCGTCGATTCGACTAATTTTTACTCCAGTACATTCTCACTACTTGTTTTCTTTTTAATGAAAATGCCAGTATTATAGCTATTAGCTAAACATGCACAAACTTTATTTTATTGTTCCATTGTCTATATATGTACATATATTTCGAACCACGCAGCCTGCAAAGTATATAAATACTGACGGGATATATATACTGGGGATCAAAAGTGATTTGTCAGGGATCATTTTCCTTTGAAAATGTGTTTGCATTCTTTTCCGGTTGGAAAATTTAATCAGAACAGAAAATATACAAAAAATGATAAGCATTCGTGTATTAAAATATATCTATATATATAAAAAGAAGTTACATTTCCTTAGTAATCTTATAACTCAAGAACCGCCGAATCGATTGACACATTTAGAGTTCGTTCCTACCTATGAGGAGGTGGTTTGTGTGAAGTTTGTTTGGAATCGGTGCAGCCGTTCCTGAGTTAAGACATTTTTTTGTGAGTAACTACACTGTACCAAAATCAAGTATTTTTCTATAGATTTATCGACTTTATATCGTGCTCTCATTGCGAACAGAATATTATTTTGCAGTCATTGGAATTCAGTTGACAGTTCTCTTATGTGCTTTGAGTTCTTTTATATCGTGCTCTCATTGCGAACAGACATACTTTTGGTGAGTGTTAACCATGCGTATCTTTTTTAATTGTATTTTATTGTTTCATTTTTATATATATAGTTCAATTGCCGAGCGTTACTTCATTTTCACAAGTTTAATTGGATCGCATTTTCCGGTGAGCGTTTTTTTATTTGCAGAATTGACGTTCACGTCAATCAAATGCCACAGCATTAAATCGAAGATCACAAAGTGAAGAAAATCGTGTTCGACGAAATAAAATGGAAACACAACGACACAGACGGAAAACTCACTTGGTTAATAGTGAAGCACCAAGAAACCGTCGTGGGCGTACGTCCGTTTATGATATACGTCAAATCGAACGCGCTGTGCTGGTGGGAAAGTCAAATTGCCGGTGCTAGAACTTCCGCCAGAACCTTTGCATTCATTGGTTTTTGGTAATTCACCAACGTCAAAGCATTTCCTCTTAAATATTCAAAAATACAATTCATGCTTTCAAATGACATCTTTTGGAGCTACAAATATTATAAGAAATGGATATATGCCGACGTTTAAGGTGATTTCTTCTTGTGAAATAAGCAATATAATTTTTAATTTATATGCCGTCCCTGTGTTCGATGTTTTTAGAAATTCAGATCTGTCATCATCTATATATATTTCTCGACCGTTACAGATTCAAGGTCAAATATACCATAGAGCTGAGACTTTGCTACCATTTCCAGATGGTGATCATCAATTTTTGCAAATATATTTCATTGATGATGAGAATCGTTAATTAAATAAGCGCTGTGCAATTTTGACTAATACGAGAAGATCAATCGTGAATGAATTGCAAACATTTTTCCATCACCACAATGAATTGGTGAAATTGTTTAAAGTGGCACTCTATCGGATTCCCTCCGATGGCCACAAAATCATAATAAAAGCCGATAAAACACCAATTGGGGAGCACACCAGACGATTCAATGCACCAACGATTGATGAAGTAGCCATTGTTGTGGTTGGTGAACAGTTTCGGTCACGAGATATTGTTTTGTATCGTAGAAAGGAGAATTTACAACGTATTTCAGAACTCCATAGTTGTTATGATGCATTGCAAACCCCATTTTGTTTTGGAGAGGGGACGATCGCTATCACATCAACATACCAATGATAAATCCAACAACTGGTACATACACATTTTATCTTTGTTTAAATATGATTTATAAATCATTTTCAATCGCTAATTAATTTTTGCATTGCAGGTCAAGAACCAACGAAAAAAGTCAGTGCGATGAAATTTTACTCGTATCGATTGATGATTCGCCCTCAAGAAACCAATTTTATTTTGCGATGCAATCAACTTTCGCATCAATATATCGTCGATATGTACGCCAAAACTGAAAGTGAGCGATTAAATTTCATCCCTCACTATGGTTGATGGTAAATGTTCGAAACGTTTTCCAAAGCAATGTATTGCTGAAACAATTACATGAGATGATGGATATCCACAGTATCGTCGACGATCAACTGAAGACAACGGTAAATCAACTGATACTGTCAAAAATGTTCAAAGCTCACATACATAAATGTAGAATATTGAAATTCTGTAAAATCAATCAAATATATTTGGAAGTATGTGAATAAGGGTGGCTGCTGTGGTCGAGTTGGTAGCGGTGCGTGCTATAACTCGACATGCCGGTGAGTTCGAGGTTCGATCTCAGTCAGGGCAAGCAAAATCTTAATCATAGAAAACGCTTTTTCTAACAGCGGTCACCCCTCGGCAGGCAATGGCAAACCTCCGAGGGTTTTTCTGCCATGAAAAAGCTTCTCATTAAATACACCTGCCGTTCGGAGTCGGCACAAAACTGTAGGTCCCTCCATTAGTGGTATAATATAAAGACGCGCACCACAAATGGTAGGAGAAGCTCGGCCAAACACTGAACTATATAGTGTAAGCGGCAAAATTGCATACATATGTGAATAAGGACAGCGATATGGCTGTTTTTGGAGTGGCTCCTGAAAATAATTATTTACGCGCGGCGTATACGGAATATACGCTCCGTGGTAAAGTTTATGGAAAAAAAGGAAATGAGCGATTGTTTTGTGGTTAGCGAATAATAGAATTTATTCAATTTAAATCGTTATAATTTGGTATAATTATGATTATGTGGTATATAAAAATATCGAAATTACCTCCGTAGTGGCGTGGTGGATGCTGTGTCTCTCGTCTTCGGAAAAGAAGTGATCAGACGGAGTTTGTTTAAACGCCGTTGAACCGCCAAACGGTGCACCGAGTTAAGGGGAAAGTTAACGAAAGGGCACTGTTTGGCGGCAAGTACCGGCGCTCCGAAAAGTGTAAAGGACTGTGTGTGCGTGTGTGTGTGTGCATGTGGGTGAAAGTGTGTGTGCGTGAGCGTGTGTGTGTATGTGGGTGAAAGTGTGTGTGTGTGTGTGAGTGTGTACACGCAAACCGCTTACTAGGGGTGCGCGTACGATTTGTCGGTCGAATGAGGGTGGTGATGAGATTTAGGCCGGAAGCCTAAACATACCGGCCCCCTTGCTGTCAGCAAAATTACAGCGAAATGCGCGCCACCACGCTCACGTGCGGGAATATAATTCTATGAAAAAAAATAAGCTTAAATACTACGATAAGGACGTGGTTATGGATGAATTTCCGTGCTTTTAAATAGTTTACAAATAAGTAAATATACATGAAGTGTATAATATGTTAATAATAATTTGTTTAAATTTTTAATTTACGCATATCATTCGTTTGCTGAAAAATTGAAGTTATATATGTCTCTACAACGGTTTTGGTACGAAAATGATTAACGTTGGTGAGCACCGGAGACCATCAGGCCAAAGATTGTGGCCTGTGTGAGAAGACCGCCGACTGTCGTAGGAGGGGGGTCGCTCAGCATAATCTGGGGGACCACATCGCACCCCAGGGTTAGTCTCACGGGTGTGGACTGGTAGAACTGCGGGTCCGCAAGCCGCATTAGCCTGAATGGGATCGCCACCTTTGGGTCCAGGGTTTCTCGCGGAACGATGCGGCTATAATATTTGGCAACGGTCGCCTGCGTCGTGATTCTTTCCGCTACGCCATGTCTTCCCCTGAGAATCAGTGCGCACGTCGCTCCGCGCTCTGTTGTGGCGCGCTCGAGTCGGAGGGTTCGCGCCAGCTCATCGTCTATTATCGTGGCCGACGCACAGGGGTCGACCAGCGCGCGGACCAGATGGAGGCGCCCCCCTGCTTCTATTTTGGCCACCACAGTTGGTGCCACGGCTTCAAAGACCCTCGTTAGGGGGGGAATGTTAGAACTGTTGAGTCGCCCGGTTCGGAAGCTGGCCGGTTGGCCCAGTCGCCTCAGCATAGCCCCACGAGGGACGATTGCATCGCGGCGCGTTGTGCGAGGGAGTGGTCGGAAAGGACGTGTTCCCGAGCCACCCATACGTTGGTGGTTTTCGCGTGTTGACAGTCGGAAAGGACGAGTTTCCGAGCTGTCCTCAGTGTGGCGAACACGCCGCTGAGCAGGCGGTCTGAATGGACGTGATCCAGAGCCGCGCTGCTTTGACGGTCGGAAAGGACGGGTTTCCGAGCCGTCTGCGTGCTTTTCGTGTTGCAGTTTCGGACGCAATCTCCCTACTCTGTATATTTCCGTGGTTGTCGGCTGCGCAGATTCTTCGAGTTCCTCCGTTTCCAGCCTCTCCGCCTCCTCAACTTGCTGCGCCCAGGACAACGTCTGCCCAGTGAGGTCGAGCGACAATACCTCGTCCATTTCCGGCAGCGTTGCGGAGCTTGGCGATAGCCGGGCATCTTCCTCGTCGAGATGCAGAGTGGTGTGATGCTTGTCGTGGCACCTGAAGCACCGCCCCTGGCTGCCGCATATTTCCCGGTGATGAAACGGGGATAGGCAGTTGGTGCAGTACCGGTGGAGGATGACCACTCGGAGTCTCTCTTCCGCTGATTTCTTCCTATATATCGGGCAGAACCGTAATCCGTGGTTCTTGTCGCAGAGTCGACATGCGATCTCGAATCGCTGGCCACGGTCCTCCTGCTTGGTTCGCGTTACTGTGAAACGGCCCATATTTCTAGAAAAGGTACATTGTTGTTATCTATCTCCCACTTTCTTGTCGTTATTGGGTGGCGAGTAGTGGCTAATACGCTCCTAACTATCCCCTTGCAATTGGTTAAGAAGTTGCAATGGAATGCAAAAAAAAAACTGATAGAGAGCTAAATACTATAATGCGAAAAAAACTCGTCAGTGTAGGCTACTTATAAGGTTTTATTCGAGTCTGAGGTGAGTATGTTCAGAGTTGCATTTTGCTTATTGCCCCCTTTAAGGGAGTTACCAGAGGGTCTAACAAAGGTTCATGCCAGATTTCTGGTATGCTGCCAATTACCGGCGAGCCGCGGAAGGCGTAAAAATTTGTGCTATTGGGTGTGCTGAGGGTGCCCATTCTTCAGGTACTACGCGTGAAATCGGTTTGTCAACATTCATTTAGTTATCTTGTATCGGAAATACAGACAAGGTATGGCAACGCTGTGTGAGTGGTTTTCACCACCCACACTTGACCGGTGTCCTGACTGGTTAGCGGTCATTTGGCGCATAACCTACAGCATAACATACAGCACGCGGTTGAACCAAGTCATGGATAATCCAAATTTGTAAGTGGCAATTTACGTATTGCATGGTTATTTTTATTTTTATGCGCTTATTATTGTTTTCTTTATTATACATATTTATTTTTATTTATTTTTTTTTCTTTTTTATTTCTCAGGAATAAATTGGGAGATTCGACCCCGGTGAAGAAAGTCGTAACCATGCGCGTGGTTGTGCATACCCGAGGCCTTGAAACACGTCGGGTGGTGGTTTGCCATTGGCGTGATGCTCCGACTCAACCCAGGATTGGGGTGGGTGCATCGAAACCCGTCCCGCCGCCCCCACGCATGACCCTGCGTGTAACTGCTGATGGCTTTGGCCTACGTAGTGTGGAGGTCCGGCCGTTTGAGTCTCCCGTGGGCAGCTAAAATTGTGGTTATAGACGAGTTGTTGTTATTGGTAGTATTAAGTGAAGTGAAAACTTGAATTACATCGAATGAAATTAAATTGAATTAAAAATAATCGAAGGTTCATTCATTCCTTGTTTTCCATGGTAAGTGATATCAATTGAGTTCAAAACAATTGAGAAATTCATTCATTCATTTTTTTTGATTTTCGAATATTTACTTGAACATCCCTAGTTACTAGGTGTTCGATATAAGTGGTGACTTTGTCTGTCACCATAACCTGCAACCCGAAAAAATTTACGATCTTAGCCGATTTGGTTTGTGTCCTTGGCTAAGTCGAGACGGTTGAATTAAATAAATTAAAATTAATCCCCTGCAGATGGCGCGCCACGATTGGTTTCACGCTCATCTAAATAATTATTTAGAATTGAGGAATCGTTCTGTTTTGATTTTGAAAAAAAAAAAGGAAAAAAGGTGGCACATTCAAAAGGTTGAATAAAATTTCCAAGTTTTTTACTACTTTGAATTGTCGCACGTGGCAACACTGTATGTGTTTATTCACCACACCATACCTGCCATTTTCTTGAATTGACTCAGCTGTCATTCAGAACATTTGCAGCAGCACGAGGTCGAGAACAAAATGGAATTTTCTTACGCAATAATTGGTAAGTTACAGTAATTAAACGGTAAAGTATGAAGTAACTTAGATTATTTAGTATATATTTTATTAATTATTTCCCTATTTCAGGACAAATGCCACATCTGTCTGCCGATCAATTGCCAGCGCAGAATATGTGTACTTCGCGCACACACGCAAAACCAGCGCGGTCCCAGCCTCGAAAAAGGCAAAAAAAAAAAACAGGTGTACGTGCAAGTTCGACGTGCCCAACAATGGCCCCGACTGCGGTGGTAGAAGCAACACCCGCATCAGAATCATTGTCGGGCTCGGATAGAGCCTAATACACCGTGTGGCCGACCGATCCGCTAAAAACATGCTCGTAAGCTTCCGGAATATGGTGACCTTCCAGAAACAGGCAACCAGCAACCAACCCTGACGGAGCGCCATTGATGTATTTCATGCTGTTGCTGCGCATCGTTGCAACGTACGGAGGGTAACGCTTTAAAACAATTTCGCTACGCATTGAAGAACTAAGTTGCATCTTAACCGCTTTAATAGGCGATTCATGAGGTCGTGAAAAATGGATTTTTCTTACGCAATAATTGGTAAGATACAGCAATCAACCGGTACAGTATGTAGTCATTTAGATTATTTAGTATATATTTTGCTAATTATTTCCCTATTTCAGGACAAATGCCACATCTGTCTGCCGATCAATTGCCAGCGCAAAATATGTTATTTAATAAGCAAACAACATTTCCACCGTAATGCAAGTCCACCTCAAGCAAAACTCAAAACCGACAGTTTTTATGTTTATTTCTCAATCAGCCGCTAACCGGTATATCGCAAAATATGTGTATTACGTGCACATATGCGAAAATCAACGCGGCCCTAGCTTCGAATAGGGATTCATGAGGTGCATGTGCGAGTTCGACGTGTCCGACAATGGCCCCGACTGCGGTGGTAGAAGCAGCACCCGCATCAGAACCATTGTCGGGCTCGGATAGAGCAACTACCCGCAGAAAAAATCCTTAATAAAAAAAATGTGTGAAACAATCGGAACTACCTAATTGGTAATAATTATGCGCCCACTACGTTTTGAAGTGAAATTTGGGCGCTAGTTGATGTTCGGTCTATGCGACATTGCGTGAGACCTTTACTGTGTTGCAAACATCGGGGCTAACCGCATAATTATTGGAATTGAGCACCCTGAAGAGAACAATGGACCCCATCATTGCGCAATCCCCCGACAGTTTCGCCAAGAATATTTGAAATAAAATACATTAAATGGACTCCAGTTACGAAAACTTCAGGCGATGCAAGATAATCGATTGTAAACAGGGTGCGATACGAGCAGTACGTTACAATGTTGACGGTTCATATTGTTTGAGTTGCGGGTCGGATAAAAAAAAATTAAGCTCTGGAATCCAAAAACTGGATTGTTACTCAAAACTTACGGAGGCCATGCAGATGAGGTGACTGATGCGGCTGGGAGCTGTGACAGCTCTTATATTGTTTCTTTCAGTCTTGATAAAAGCATAATATATTGGGATGTTTCTACAGGCGTGCCTGTGCGCCGATTGCGAGGTCATGCTGGTGGCGTACGCTGTATCTGTTTTAATGAAGACTCTTCGATTGCAATATCTGGCGGTCGTGACAATGCAGTATTGTGTTGGGATATACGAGCGCGCCGTTTAGAGCCCGTACAGTCAATGAAAGAGGCACGAGATTGTATCACGACTGTCCATAGTAATGATCATAAAATAATATCTTCCTCTTTGGATGGTTGCATCCGTCAATACGATATACGCGTTGGGCAATTAGTATGTGATAAAATTGGTGAACCTGTAACGTTTTCCAAATTGCCTCGAATATTACCGCATACACCGTGCCACAATACAGTGCAATGCTGGTTACATCAGACGCCCATACTCGCAGCCATCTACGAGAGTTAACAGCAGTGCTGCTGCAACGTTTACGTCTCCGTTCCTGTTTTTTATTGCAATATCCTGTGGAGGTCACTTGTGGGCCGGGACTTAAGTTATGCGTGTGTGGCAGATATTGACGACCAAAGTGATACCTCCCGTGTAGAAGATGGTATAAGTCACCCAAAACACAAGTAGGACTATCATATGGCGGCGGGGACGTTACACAATTATTTTGCTCAGCCTCGGTGATTGGGTTGCGCGACCACCATGTGCCCCTCACGCACCCAACAGTTTCACGTGCGGATCGATGTTAATACTGCCAGAAGACACTGCGCAGCCCCTACGGGTTACATGAGTTCAAATGCCATTATGTGGGTGATTGGCATTGCGACGCGTGTACCTATGTCTTGATTTGTCAATTTCCAATTGCGTAAGTCACTAAAGCTTTTACATTTTCAGATGGGGTGGATGTTAACTCGTTACTAATACGATATGGTATCTCAAGGTCCCTGGTAAAGATGGACGCCTGAGTGGCGGAGCGTGACGAGAAGGCGTAAGTCGCATCTTGGAATTTGGGGTGAGTCCGTTTTATGGTTACCTTTTAGATAGAAGGGGTTATATGGGTATATGTTCATTTTGGGATCGCTTCGGGCTCTGCTCTGCGGTAAGGGTTTATACGAATCAATTTGGTGAAGGATCTGACGATGGTCGGTTTTATGTCACCAGATCGGCCCGAGGTTGACCGGGAGAAGAACCATCAAAAAAAATTTTTTTTAATTTTTTTTTTTTTTTTTGAAATATCCTTTTTTATAGTTATCGTTTGCTGGTGGTTGGTTGGGAAGAGAAATGAGGGGTTTAGGCAGATTTAGTAGACGTTGGTTTTTATGTGGTTTCACTGCCGTGTGGTAGCAGGACCAATTTTGCGATGGGTCTTGAAATCTCCCCCTTTTCTGTCACAACATCCGCCACTCTGACCTGTTTATCGGAACCTGGGTATACTTTCGTGACACGTCCCAGTCTCCATTCATTAGGTGGTAGGTTCTCTTCTTTAATCACTACAAGATCTCCTGCTTGCAGATTACTTTGTGGATGCTTCCATTTGATGCGCTTTTGCATCTCATTCAGGTATTCTGACTTCCATCTTCTACAAAATAGTTGATGGAGGGCCTTGAGCTTTTCCCATCGATTGATGACAGAGGCAGGGTTTTCGTGGGTGTCAGGCTCGGGTGGAGCCAATAAATGCCCCCCCACTAAAAAGTGGCCTGGGGTAAGCGGCTCCAGGTCTGATGGGTTGTTCGAAGCAGGACTAATTGGGCGTGAGTTGAGGCACGATTCAACTCGGCATAGGAGAGTCATAAACTCTTCTAACGTATATTTTGTATTCGAGGCGATTTTCTTGAAATGGCTTTTAAAACTTTTTACCCCGGCCTCCCACAATCCTCCCATATGTGGGGCAGCCGCAGGTATGAAATGCCAGGAAATCAATTGGTGCGAATACTTCGATAGGGTGCTACTGCGTGCTTCAGCCATAAAGGCTTTGGCTTCGGATCGTAACGATCGAGAAGCTCCGACAAAGTTAGTGCCATTGTCGGAATAAACGTTTTGCGGACAACCTCGTCTCGCGGTAAAACGGGCAAATGCAGCCAAAAAAGACGCGGCACTGAGGTCGGTGGTAGCTTCGAGGTGTATGGCTTTGGTGGTGAAACATACAAATAAGCAGACATACCCTTTTGAAGTTCGGCATCCTCTCCCGCGATAGCTCTTAATATCAAAGGGCCCTGCGAAGTCTACACCGCTATTTGTGAAGGCCCGGGAGAAGGTGGTGCGTTCTTGGGGTAAGATGCCCATAATTTGCGTTTGAGTGCGTTTTTTATGAATGGTGCATACCTTACAATTATGAATAACAGATCGGATCATATTCTTTACCCGTGGGATCCAATACTGTGTTCGGATTATGCGTAGCATGAGTTGATTTTCTCCATGAAGGGAAATTCGATGGATGAACTGAACAATGAGTCGGAACAACCTGCAATCATACGGTAATATGATTGGATGTCGTTCACTATACGCCAGGTCTAACGAAGCGCCTAGACGGCCTCCGATCCTTATAATATCGGCTGAATCGATGAAAGGGTTAAGAGGCAGAATTTCACTTTTCGCTCCAATCGACTTATCAGATTTAAGACTCTTATATTCCTCTGAGTAATATTGCTTTTGAGAAAGGCTTATTAAGCGTTGAATCGTTGCTTTAATTTCATCAGATGAAATGAGGCAAGACTCTGCTTGAACAGAAGATTTTGTTTTTGAGTATGTTCTTTGAAAGAATCTCAGAATGTATGAGATAACTCGCAAAGCCCTAGGTAAATCTGAAAATCGCTCGAGAAAAATGTTAATGTTGTTTCTATATGTGGCAGCAGCGTGAACTTGTATCCTTTTTTCCTCAATGACTGTATTATAATGCTCTTCTTGTGCTGGCCATTGGGAATTGTCTTCTTGCAGCCAAGAAGGTCCCTGCCACCACAAGGCATTGTCGATCAGTTCGCTTGCTAATAATCCTCTGCTTGCTAAATCTGCAGGATTCGATGCAGAGTCCACATGACGCCAGGTTTTGTTTCCAACCTTTTCTATTATCTTTGTTATTCGATGTGCCACAAAGGTTGACCACGAACAGGGTGGTTTCCGAATCCAGGCTAGCACAATTGTTGAGTCAGTCCAAAGATTGATCTTTAAATGACTGAGGTTGAGATTATCGGTGACCGCTTCGACAATGTCCGCTAATAGGACTGCGCCACACAGTTCTAATCTAGGCAAAGATATTGTTTTTACTGGGGCTACTCTTGTCTTTGCCATGAGTAAGTTGACGAACACTTTGTTGGCGGTCTTAACCCGTAAGTAGATAGTTGCTCCATATGCTTTTTCTGACGCATCGCTAAACCCATGTATCTCGGCCTCTTCCGTTGGTGCGAATTGGACCCATCTAGGTATGCGGATGCTGTTGATTTCTATATAATCACGCATAAATGCTAGCCATCGATCCAAAGTGGTTGACGATACTTCTTCATCCCAGTCTGTTTTTTCCAACCATATATCTTGCATGATAATTTTTGCAATGATGATTATGGGTGCGAGCCAACCTAGAGGATCAAAAAGTTTGGCGATAGCAGAAAGTATTGCTCTCTTTGTGATTTTATTCTGGTCCTCAATCGGTTTAGCGTTGAAATAGAAATGGTCGGCATGAGCATTCCATCTGATGCCAAGTGCCTTCACCGTGCTGGTATCCTCAAACTCCAGGAAGTCTCCGGACAGCAAATGTTCCTTAGGTATGTCGTTTAATATTTCGCTACAGTTTGAGGTCCATTTTCTTAATGGGAAACCAGCCGATTGTAGTACGTGTGTTATCTCGTCTCTCGCTGTTATAGCAGCTTCTATACTGTGTTCCCCGGCGAGGACGTCATCGACGTACATACATCGTTTAAGAATGGTCGATGCTCGTGGGTGGGAAGTTTCCACGTCGTCGGCCAATTGATGTAAAGTCCTTATCGCCAGGAATGGGGCGCAGTTGATACCAAAGGTCACGGTTTTTAATTCGTATAAACTGATTGGATCTTGAGGATTGTTTCTGAAAACTATGCGTTGATACTTTACTTGGTTTTCGTTTATCAGAATTTGCCGATACATTTTCTCGATATCACTATTGAAAACATACTTAAACAATCTCCAACGCAGGATCAGTATTGTTAGGTCGGCTTGTAAAACTGGACCTGGAAGGAGGACATCATTTAGACTTACGCCGTTTGCGGTAGGACACGAGGCATTGAACACAACTCGGACCTTTGTTGAGACACTCTCTTCTTTCAGGACTGCATGGTGTGGTAGGAAGTAACAATCGGTGGCATCCGCTGCAACGTTGTTAGTAATTTTCGTCATGTGTCCAAGTGTCTCGTATTCCTTAACAACCCTGTTGTATTCCGTCTGTAGTACAGGCTTCTTTGCTAGTCGTGTCTCATTCCGGTAGAACTGAGAGCATGCACTTTTCAAGGAAGGCCCGAGGGAGACATGATTCGGAAAATCTTGTCGGAACGGTAGGGATACAACGTATTTTCCGTCAGAATCTCGTTGAGTTGTTGTTTTGAAGAGCTTTTCACAATAAGCGTCTTCCTCGCTTGCCTTCCGCTTTTTAGGAATTTCCTCTAATTCCCAGAAAGCCGCTAACTGCTTATCCACTGAAACTTCGTTGAAAAAGGAGACGATATTGGTGGAAGCACTTGACGTTTCTGCATTGCCGGTAATTATCCAACCAAACACAGTTTCTTGGGCAATGAGTGTATTAAGCACATTTTTTCTTAAGCCACTTAGAATAATTTGGGGATAAACGTCTCCGCCAAGGATAAGATCAACTGGTTCGTTGACGAAGAACCTCTTATCCGCCAATACCAAGTCTGGGAATGCCTGCCTCGTCATTGCACTTACTTGGCAAGTTGGCAGATTCCCAGTTAGATGTGGTAGAACAAGGGCCACTGTTTCGATTTTGATTAGTGGGTCTGTGGAGGACCGCAGTTGTATTGCACATGCCTCTTTAACTTGCGCAGACTTGGTATTGTTGCTTCCCGACACTTGAGCACAGAACCGCTGTGATGGTATGTTGATTCGGCGCTTGAGCTTTTCGGTAATGAATGAACACTCAGAACCCGAATCAATGAGTGCCCTAGCATAAAAATTTGTGCCATTATAAAATATGTTGACACGTGCCGTACCTAGTAGAACTCCCACATTTGTGTTTGCGTAGCAGGAGTTAACGTTTTTCACAGCTTTGTCATGATTATTCGCAGATTCTCGTCTCCACTGTGCTTGCCTTGAAGTGGAAGGTATGTCATCTTGGGGGTTCGGAGTTCCCCTCTGAGCTTGTGCTTTTGGCTGGAATGCTTGCACATGGAGCAGTGTGTGATGTCGCGAGTGACACGTGCTGCAATTGAAGGAGCTTGTGCATCTTGACACCGTATGTCCAAATGATAAGCAATTCAAGCATCCATTATTGCTCTTGACATACTCTATTTTTTGAGTCGTGGTTAGTTGTCGGAATCTTTGACAATTTCGCAATTTGTGGTCATTGCTTTGGCAAATTTTACAGGAATGTTGCTTCACGTTCGTTGGATAAGCGCCAAATCTTTTTGGAGGATTGTCAGTATTTTGCCGCAGGCTTTGTGGTTTAGGTGCCTGTGAAATTTTACTGGCTCTCAAGCCTGACCCTGTTTCCAAAGTCTGAAACCGATTTGACAGGAATCGATCCATATCCTCCCATTTGGATATTTCGGTTTTGTTTTCAATGGATTGTTCCCATAGTGCCAGTGTGCATTCTGGCAGTTTTGTTGAGCACAAATATGTGATGATTGCATCCCAATTGGAGATGTCAATTTGATGACATTGAAGTGATGAGATGCAATTATTTATATCGCGCTGCAGCTTTTTGATAGAGCTACCACATTCACTCTCAACTGACTTTAAACTAAAGAGAAGCTTTAGCTGGGTGTTGACTAGTATACGTTTGTTTTCGTATCTGTCACTGAGGTTTTTCCAGGCTGTTGAAAAACCTTCGTTTGTTAATGGGCACCTTTGCACGATTTCTTTCGCTTCCCCTTGGGTTTTTTGGTTTAGATGAAATAGTTTTTCAACCGGGGTAAGACGTTTATTTATTATATATATGGCCGTGAACATATCTCGGAAAGAAGGCCATGAGAGATAATCTCCCCTAAAGACGTCTGTATCGCATGGGGGCAAATGAATATTGTGCTCGCGAGCAGGTTTATCTTCATTGACCTTCTCCGATTTGGTCAATTTTTCGGAGAGGTCGGCCATGGTAGTCTGGCAGCGAACAAAACTATAATAACTCATTTTATATTTTTTCTTTATAGCCGTGAGGTCTTTTGAAGATAGCTGTGTTGAACCAACGAGTTCATCATAAACTACTTTAGTTTTTCCCCATAAAGCTTTAAGTTCATCTTGCTCAATTGCAATAGAGTGTTTTGTGTGTTCAGCTGCGTCAGCGCTGGTGTAGTCAGTTTCGAATTCTGCTACTGAGTCTGCCAACCGAATGAAGGTTTCCATTATTCGAGTTTCTGTGTCTTTGACCGTAGTTGAAAAGTTTTCCCGAAAATTTTTATTGTCTCTTTTGAAATCTCTGACAAAATTAGTAGCCTTAGCCTAATCACTCTAGGAAAAACACAAACGCCTCTTTTAAAAAATAACAACTTGGTTTTATGTATGCAAGAATGTGCATATAAAAGTAATAGTATTTATTAATTCAATTATATATATGTATTTTTGTTAATATGTATTAATTTCTCTAGCTAACTCGCCACCCCAACGACCGGTGATTTTCAAGTGTATAATGTAAAATTTTATAGACGTGTATATGGAATATACCAATAACAATAACAATATGTACACGGCTGCGTATACGGAATATACGCAACAGTGCAACGTTTTACAATATTTATCCAAACAATATTTACACGGCCGCGTATACGGAATATACGCAACAGTATAAAAGTTTATTTTAATCTCGCAATTCTCAAACTCAAAGTTTTTTTGACAATGCAATAAGTGATTGTGTCGCCGCAAGTCTGAAGAAGAAGAAGCAGTGTGCAAGGTGATATTCAAGGTTATGTGCAAATGAACCCTTACAACATAAAGTGATTTAAAAAAAAAATTTACCGCTTATACGTTTTTTTTTTTTTTTTTTTTTTTGGGGAACTCCCGTGAAGAGAAAACTCTCATGAGTACTGCTATTCCCATAGCAGCATGCACGACTTGCAGTCTCTTGACTACACCTACGTTACTAAACTCTCTCCACCACGACCACTCTCCCCGCGGAACTGCCAAAAGAGGTATTACCTCACGGGGCTGGTTAGCTTACTCGCTCTTTACCT
Source organism: Philophylla caesio (assembly GCA_963971545.1). NCBI lineage: Eukaryota > Metazoa > Arthropoda > Insecta > Diptera > Tephritidae > Philophylla > Philophylla caesio. The sequence goes on along the minus strand of OZ020604.1, from coordinate 56,574,429 downwards.
GTGTTGTTGGCTACGTCTCTGCACGCCTAAGGTCTATGTGAATGCGCGATACGAGAGCACATATTTGTCCCCACCTTTCGCTTGACTGGAGCATGAAGTCAATGATGTTTACTCCGTCTAAGATTGTACGAACTTGAGGAGCGTAACGTGGACATTGGAACATAATGTGTTCCGCATCTTCTTCGCTGTCTCTACATGTTGGGCAGCAAGGGGAACTATCATGACCAAATTTAGTTAAGTACTTCCGATATACTCCATGTCCCGAGAGGAACTGTGTAAGGTGAAAGTTTGTGTCACCATGGTTTCTCTCCAACCATTTGCTGATATTTGGTATCAGCTTATATGTCCACCTGCCTTTTGTGGAGCTATTCCAACGATTCTGCCAGGTGTTCATTGATCGGCATCTTTCTTCCTCTTTTACTTCGTTTGGGTTTATTGTTCCGTTACTCCCGGAAAGCCTTTCATAAATTCGTTTCATTTCATGAGCCATGATATCTACTGGAATTTGTCCAGCTATAACATAAGATGCTTCGTCTGAAATTGTACAGAATCCACAAACCGCTCGTAAGGCGCTTAGCCGATAGACAGTTGTTATCTTTTTCGCGTAGCTTTTCACCAGCAGCGCGTCGGCCCAGACTGGGGCCGCATACAGTAGGATTGAGCTAATAACCCTACTGTAGAGGATTCGTTTACTGTGTCTCGGTCCTCCGTTATTTGGCATAATGCGCGATAAGCTTGACTGCACTCTAGATGCTTTCTTAGAGACGTACTCCAAGTGGGGCTTGAAATTGAGTCGGGAGTCTATCATCACACCCAAATATTTGATAACAGGCTTGGATGTGATTACCTCTGTCCCCACTCGAATATTCAGAAACTCCACTGCCTTTCTGCTGCTTATTAAAAGTGCCTCGGTCTTATGGTCGGCCAGCGTTAGGTGCATTGATTGAAGCCATCTTTTGATTTTAAGTACAGCTTCGCCAGCTGCTGCTTCAATTTGTTGCAAATGTTTTGCAACAATTACAACCGCGATATCGTCTGCAAAACCAACGACTTTTGTGCGTGGAGGCATTTCCAGGTTAAAGACGCCGTCGTACATAAGGTTCCACAAAATTGGTCCAAGGACTGATCCTTGTGGGACGCCTGCTTTTACGTCATAAACCTCTGGGCCGTTATCGCTTCTGTAGAGGAGTTTGCGGTGCGAAAAATAGCTTCCTATAATTTTGAGGATATAACTCGGAGTGCCTTTTCTTAATAATGTATCCATGATGTTTCGCCAGCTTGCGGTATTGAAAGCGTTTTTAACGTCTAATGTTACAATGGTGCAGTATTCTTTTTTCCCGCCACGCCACCTTGTGCCTTCTATTGCTTTAGCCGCAACGTCAACTACTGTTTTGATTGCATCTATCGTGGAACGGGATTTTCTGAAGCCGAACTGGTTTATCGACAGGAACCCATTTTCTTCGGCGAACGACGTAAGTCTGTTGCATACTATTCTTTCAAGAATTTTTCCAAGCGTGTCTAGTAAACATATCGGACGGTACGACGACGGCTCATCTGGGGGCTTGTTGCCTTTAGGTAGCAGCACTAATGTTTGCTTCTTCCATGTTGCTGGGAAACAGCCTTCAATAAGACACGCGTTGAATGCATGCACAAATATTTCTGGGCGCTTTATGATAGCGGCTTTCAGGGCCTTATTTGGTATACCGTCCGGCCCAGGAGCTTTACAATTTTGGATCTTCGTGCATGCAGTTAGCAACTCCTCTTCAGTTACCCTTGGGATTTCACTTGTTTCATAACGTGGAAAGACTGATGGGATGTCTTCGACCCTTTGAGGAAAAAGGGTTGTTATGATATTTCTCAACATTACTGGGCAAGTTATGTTTGGTGACTTTACGCTTTTTGCTTTTGATAGCACTACTCTGTAAGCGGTGCCCCAGGGATTGATGTCTGCTTCGTCGCAAATTTTTCTAAAATGTTCCTGTTTGCTTGCTTTTATGGCTGCTTTAAGGCCTTTCCTTGCCTTCCTCAGAGCAGCTAGGTTTTCGGGAAATTCAGAACTTCCTCTGCTGCGTTGCATTTTACGTCTTGCACTGAGACATTTCTTTCTTATCCGTGCTATATTCCTGTTCCACCAATAGCACGGGACGAATTTCTTGTTAAGTGACCTTCTTGGCATCGACGCATCGCATGCTTCAGTTAGGCCCAAAGCTAAGCTACTCACAACGTCTTCTGCCGGCCCTTCTATGGGTTTATACTCTTCGATTATATACTCCAAAGCATCATTATCGAGCATAGATTCTTTCCATTTTGGCCCTGTGAACTTTGGCTTTAGCTTTTGTCTCTCCTCTGCTATGTCCATTATAATGGCTTGGTGATCACTATGGGTGTACTCCTCGCTTACCCTCCATTTGATTTTGTTGGCCAGTGAATCGCTTGCGAGGGATATATCTATTATAGACCCCGTTCCCATTTTTCTGAAGGTTAGCGCAGATCCGGTATTTAGGATCGTGGCATCAAGCTGGGCAAATGTTTCCAGCAGCATTTCACCTCTCTTATTTGTTACTCTACTGCCCCATTCTATTGCCCAGGCATTGAAGTCCCCTGCGATGATTAATGGAGACTTGCCGCGAGCTTCCAGGGCAATATCGCACAAAAGTTTTTGGTACTCTGTTTTTGAGAGGCTTGGCCTTGCATAGCAACTGATGATGTGTGTCCCATTTATTTTGCAACGCACGAATCCTTCTTCCGCGCTATGTATCTCTTGGTATGCATATGCACCGCAAAGCCAGATAGCTGTGCTTTTTTTCTTGTCGCTGGCCCAAGCTCCATCATCTTTGCACTTGTACGGTTCGCTGATGATTGCCAAGTCAGCTCTTATATCTTTCACCGTCTGCGATAATAGATCTTGCGCAGCTTCGCAGTGATTTAAATTTATTTGTATAATTCTCATATGCGTCGGTTAGCTAAGGCCTTCCTGAAAGCAGCGCATTTATAGCTACCTGCTACATGGTCTATGTTATCCCTATTATTTGATTTGCACAAGACGCAGTGTGGGCTGTTTTTGCAGTCTTTTGCGAAATGTCCCTCGACGCCGCATTTTCTGCATTGCTTCGATCTATCTATCTCGCTAGTGCAGTTTCGAGACACGTGACCATACTCCAGGCATTTAAAGCACTTTTGCAAGAGCACCCGTTCACGTATACGGCAGATGACCCACCCTATTTTAATTTTGCCAACCTGGAGAAGCTTCTGGGCTGTTTGAGCTGGCAAGCTAAGGGTAGCTGTTTGAGTTCCAGCATATGCAGCCCTTAGCCCCACGATGTCTGATAAATTAATATCTTCTAGCCCTGGGATGGCTTTTATAGCGCAGTGTACCTCATCTTTAGAAGTAACCTCGTCTATATCCTTGCACTCCAGTGTTATGCGGTGCGTCAGTGCTTTGACCGAGGCCTCGCCTCCTATCGCCGCTCCTACGATAGTTTTTAAGTCAGTTGAATTTTGGCAGGCTTTTGTTAGCTCTATCAGAAGATCTCCCTTCTGTGTGCGTCTGATTTTTGACACTGAGTCAGCGTATCCCTTGAACTTATCGTCCATTTTAATTTTTTTAAGTATGTCAGCATAGGACGTCTGTCCTGTTTTTTCAATGACAATCGCATCAGGTCTTGTTTTTTTAATGGTATTTGCTCTACCAACTTTTTTGTCGTTCTTGGCCTTCGTCTTTACTTTAACCCATTCGTTGAGTTTTATTTTCTTGGCTGGCTGTACTGTAGCCTGGGCAGTGACTTCTCTTTTAGAGCTTGCCTGGGGTTGGTTCTTAGGGCACTGCTTAGTCCGTTTACTTACAGGCGGGCCAGCAGCTTCTGCACCTGCTTTCCTCCGAGGTTGTTCCAATGGGGCTCTGAACCATGGCGAGGTCTGCGTGCTGTTGTCAGAGCTCGCTTCGCCATAGGTGCTGCATCTGCAACTCACCATTTTTGCTTGATTGTACAAAAGCTTGATTTTGCTGATAGCATCTCTCATCGGTTGGTGGATGGTCCGGCGTTTACCTTCGTTTTCTTCGAGCATACCAAGGAGAGTATTTATCTCGACCCCAAGCTTGCAAAAAGCGCTTTCTCTTTTGTTGGTTGACGTTCCAGCCTGGATTTTGGCTGAATCAGTCTCCTTCGTACCTTGCGCCGTCTCGAATAAGGCTGCTCCTCCCATGGGAGTTAGCGGGGGAGAATGCGCAAGCCTTGCACTTCTCTTAAATGGGTCAGTGCCCTTTTCTACGTTTTCCACCCGGTACATCGTTTCGGGTGTATTAGAAGCAGTATCCGCTTCGTTTGTGTTAATCGGCGTTATTTTTTTAGTTGGTTCCATTTTTTTCTTAGGGGTCCCCACTCAGAGCCGTTATCTGTAGCCGTATGCGCAGTTACCTTTATGATCCCATGGTTATCTTTGTTAACAGGGAGGCCATGCATGGGTTGACGCAGTCCTTTATGGGGTATTGCGTTCAGAGCCAGATCGGTATTAGTCAGGATTTTCTCAACTGAGCCTGCGCGACCAACTTAATGGTGACGGATAAAGAGCGTTTTCTGAGGCCTGCTAGGGTTTTAACGGGACGGAGATGGTACTGACATTAGCCCGAAAGCCATTTCTGCATGATATCACTCCTGCATACTCAGGTAACAGAATGCCAGTACCACCAGCTCGAAGCAAACATATCCAAATTGCGTAGTTTCCAGTATGCCATAAGCTGAAACTTTACTGGGCTGGGTTTCAGTGTGAAAATCCGGTTCGATTTTTATTGTTATTTAATTCGCTTACTTTAGGGCGATTCCTATTGGGTAACTGGTTTGTGTTTCCTACTGGGGTGCGCCCTCAGCTGAACAGCTGTGCTCACCCGCATGGATACACTCGCAAACCACACGCACGAATGCACGCCAGCAAATAGGCGCTCAGTGCTTTTAACCCATTGGCGCCCCGTGCACGCAGAGCCCCGTGCGCGCGCTTTTCATCAGTCCTTAGTGACTAAATTGGAGTTTAATTTAAGTACAGTTTGAGTTTAAGAAATTAAGTAAATATGCAAATATTGAACATGGTTCAACAAAAGGTGAAATGTGGGTTGATTTAGTTTTATTAAATAGACCAAAATCTAAGGTATGAAGTAAATTTTTAGTTTGAGAAAAATTTTAATTTAGTTTAGTTTTAATTTAGTTAATTTAGTTTACGGTAGTTTTCCTTTTTTAGATAAGGGGCAATAGAAACTATTAATATGTTTTGAACGCGTTGCTCATGCGATACACGGTGCTCGGAAGGGTTAGCCGGCAGTGTGTAGCGTCGCGCACACAGGCAAACACGCACACACGCACGCATGCAAGAACCCGGCGGTACCGGCAAAGCGGGTTGATTGATTTGCGATTTGCCGTATGCATCCATCCCCCATCCCCACCTCGCAGCGGTAGCGCTGCGGGACGAGAAAAACAAATAGATAGACAAACAAGACGAGGACATAACACACATGGGCAAGATACGACAAACAGGGCACTGTTAGGAGAGAGAGATCAGCTGGGCGAAGAGCAGGGTGACACCTGCTGGCCGGTAGTTGAGTGCGCCCATTTAGCATCTAGCATCAGCTGGTTTTTTTTTTTTTTTTTTTTTTTTTTTTTTTTCCTTTCTTCCCCACTCTCCGTCCGTTCAACGGCAGCTAGAACAGTTTACTCGAAGAGTGGGATGAGGAAGAAGTAATGTGGAACATAAAATTAACAAACCACATAACATACATACGTGTACAGACAAACTGATAAATTTATAAATTTATGGCACTTATCGTTATTTATGGTGTCTCCATTCCAGGGCCGAATCCGCCAGCTTTCTTCCTCAATTACACCATGATTTGGTTTTTAAATTTTTGCGTTTACCCGATTAAACAGTATAAGATCACGGAACGACACAAACACGACCTTCACTCCCGCACTCTCTCTCTACCTACCGCTTATACGTAACAATTAATATGTGCCAAATAAACTTTGTGATCTCGAATTAAAATGCCATGTAAGTGGAACGTGATTAGATTCGATTAAGTCGATCGTTTGATGGAATAAGCAATGAAACAACAACACAGTGCGCGAAGTGATCAATAATATATGTGCGTGTGCATATATTGCGCAGACCGGTGATTTGTGAAAATTGTAAGGAAAAGTCTTACACAAAATTAATGTTCGCGCGTAAATTTTATTTTTATAAAGTGAACAATTTTATGTTACGCGGATTTATTGGAACAAAAGAAAATTCATCAATATTAATGTGCGTGCCTCAAAAATTGTCTTCACTGAATATTCTTCTTCAACCTGCATTTGCGTTTACAAACTTTTTGAATATTTTATTCAGATTGTTTTAAAGAAAAAAACGGAGTGGCACTGAAATTCAAACCACGTACCTTGTGTTTATAATATCTGGGATGATTGCAGTGCTGATTTGTTTTGACTTTATCTCTGCTCGGTGCGGATGCAAGTGCGGTTATAAGTGATGTTGTGTGTTAGCGACTCGTTCGCTTAAAGCTTCTCGCTCCGATATGGATATTAAGTGCTGAGATTAATTCTTGGAAAATTGTGGTGTACACGGTGATGATTTGATAGCTCCGTAGTAGTAGTGGACTGTATTTTCTCACGGCTCCGATAGGACCAATATTTACGCGCGGCGTATACGGAATATACGCTCCGTGGTAAAGTTTATGGAAAAAAAGGAAATGAGCGATTGTTTTGTGGTTAGCGAATAATAGAATTTATTCAATTTAAATCGTTATAATTTGGTATAATTATGATTATGTGGTATATAAAAATATCGAAATTACCTCCGTAGTGGCGTGGTGGATGCTGTGTCTCTCGTCTTCGGAAAAGAAGTGATCAGACGGAGTTTGTTTAAACGCCGTTGAACCGCCAAACGGTGCACCGAGTTAAGGGGAAAGTTAACGAAAGGGCACTGTTTGGCGGCAAGTACCGGCGCTCCGAAAAGTGTAAAGGACTGTGTGTGCGTGTGTGTGTGTGCATGTGGGTGAAAGTGTGTGTGCGTGAGCGTGTGTGTGCATGTGGGTGAAAGTGTGTGTGTGTGTGTGAGTGTGTACACGCAAACCGCTTACTAGGGGTGCGCGTACGATTTGTCGGTCGAATGAGGGTGGTGATGAGATTTAGGCCGGAAGCCTAAACAATAATCATAATGAAATTTTGCAGTACCAAATGGGGCGCTATATTAGTACGAATGAAGCTATATGGCGTATTTTATCGTTTCCAATTCATTCACGTGTTTACTACACTGCTGCAAATGCCGAACAAAGAGTAGTAGAGCCACCAGTAACTACACTGGCAGCTTTTTTCCAGTTATGTGAAACAGGTGAATTTCCAGGACTTTGCTATATTCGGAAGTGCCTCACTATTTCACATGGAATGCATCAACAAAAAAATTTCAACGTTGCAAACAAGGCACATCTGTTGATGGTTATCCAGGTATTTTCGAACAGATGCTTTGTTACGCATTTATACAGTTAGTCCAACTAATGTTGAATGTTTTTACTTGCGACTTTTGTTGGTGAACGTACATGGACCTCAATCATTCCAACATTTACGAACTGTCAATGGTCAATTGTGCGCCACATACCGTGAAGCATGCCAACACTTGCATTTGCTGGAAGATGATACGCATTGGGATGCTACGCTTCGTGATGCATCAATTGCATCTCCACCAAATCAAATTCGTATGTTATTTGCTATCATAATATCAACATGTTTTCCATCAAATCCACTGAAATTGTGGAATAAATAAAAAGATATCATGGCGGAAGACATTTTGATTCGACTTCGACATCGTTCCAATGATCCTGCATTGCTGCTGACATTGGAAATGTATAATGAAGCCTTGACAATGATCGAAGATTTGTGCCTAACGATTGCAAATAAAGCATTTGGGCAATGAGGGTTGACTCCACCAAATCGTCCAATGCATGATTTATTTGAACGAGAATTGCAACGCGAACAGCAATTCGATCGTGATGAATTGCGTGCGTTCGTACAAACGTATACTCGACAATTAAATGATCAACAAAAAGATGCATATGACACAGTGATGCAAGCTGTCAATGACAACACTGGTGGATTGTATTTTTTGGATGCACCTGGCGGCACTGGAAAAACATTTTTCATTTCATTAATACTGGCAACGATTCGGTCGGAACAAAAAATCGCATTGGCACTTGCTTCTCCCGGTATTGCAGCTACATTACTTGATGGCGGCCGCACAGCAAATTCGGCCTTGAAATTGCCATTGAACATGCAAGCAATTGATACACCAACATGCAATATTTCAAGGAGTTCTGGAATGGCTAAAGTCTTGCAACAAACATCCATTATTTTATGGGACGAATGCCCAATGGCCAATAAAAAATCTTTGGAATGCTTAAATCGAATATTACAAGATTTGAGACGGAGTTTACAGCTATTTGGCGGTGCATTAATATTGTTATCTGGTGATTTTCGTCAAAAGTTGCCTGTTATTCCGAGATCAACACCAGCTGATGAAATTGATGCATGTTTGAAAAGTATATACAGTACGCAACCTTTTCGATAATTTATCGGAAAAATTCACCTCCCAAAAGGACTTGGGTTTCGTGCACAGTATATACAGTACGCAAGCTTTTCGATAATATATCGGAAAAATTCACCTCCCAAAATGACTTGGGTTTCGTGTAACTCTTTTTAACGAAACAAAATTTTTCAACAGGGTTTTGTGCAGCAAGGAACTACACAAGTTTTATTTTACTCATTAATAAATAAAAAAAAGCGCGTATAGAACAAACTCACAGCTTGTACTACTTTATTAAAGATATTTTATATTTGTAATTGCTGAAGTGAGGACCACACACAAAGCTCGTGAACGTTAAATTCCATACAATTCTGTCGAGACTTTGTTCATGCTGTATAAAATTCAAAGGAATATCTTTACAAAAACCGTTGACGGTGCGAGTAGTTCCTAAACTAATATTCTGTTGCATATGGTTTGTTTTAAATTTTCAATTTGTTTTCTTTTAAATTGATCTATAAATGGTGCTAAAGGTAATATGCAATACATTTTCTTTTTTGTGTCATAATTAGAAAGAAAATTAATTCTTAAAAATATTAACTGCTGGAATTTTAACTGGATATTTAAAATCGGTGCTTAGATAGCAATTCAGACTTACTCGCACACAGGTTGAGTTCAACATTAAGTGTAATATATTCATTAAATTATTTGTTTTAAAATATTTATTTAATTGTTTATGAAGTCAATGAACATAAATTCTTACAGACTTCACTCTGTTCACAAATTATAGCACGAACACATATTGGCAGATTTGGGCACTCTATTTTTCTTCTAATTACTTAAAATTATTTTTCAGGTAAAATATGGTTCATTCTCTAAGAAACCCCCAAAATATAATTTTTTTTATTTATTTACAAAGTGTACAATGATTTAACAAAGTTTTATTAAAATTTCGAACTTTTTAAAAAAAGTGTTTAGAATTTTTTTGAGTATGCAGTTGCTTGGCTTATTTAATTTTAGTCTAAGAAAGTGTAAGTTTCAAGTGTCTACAAGTTATCACTGATTTTAGACAATTTTTATACTGACGCTACTTCGCATTTTCTTCCATATAAACATTAATCGCCGATTTGCTTTGTATGGAGGAAATTGCCAGTAAAAAAATTGTCAAAAATCAGTGATAACTTGTAGACACTTGAAACTTACACTTTCTTACACTAAAATTAAATGAGCCAAGCAACTGCATACTCAAAAAAATTCTAAACACTTTTTTTAAAAAGTTCGAAATTTTAATAAAACTTTGTTAAATCATTGTACACTTTGTAAATAAATAAAAAAAATTATATTTTGGGGGTTTCTTAGAGAATGAACCATATTTTACCTGAAAAATAATTTTAAGTAATTAGAAGAAAATTAGAGTGCCCAAATCTGCCAATATGTGTTTGTGCTGTAATTTGTGAACAGAGTATATACTTAAATTTTCATATTTCATTAACATTTCAAGGCGTTATTCATACATAGGATTTTGAACCTAGCTCTAAATAGTTACATGCAAAATATACAATGCATTTTTCGGTGTATATACATATTTAAATATGCAAATGCTTATCATTAATTTCTGTTCTGATTTAATTTTTAAACCGGAAAAGAATGCAAAAACATTTTCAAAGGAGAAATCATTTTTGATTCCCAGTATATATATCCCGTCAGTATTTATATACTTTGCAGGCTGCGTGGTTCGAAATATATATAGACAATGGAACAATTAAATAAAGTTTGTGCATGTTTAGCTAATAGCTATAATACTGGCATTTTCATTAAAAAGAAAACAAGTAGTGAGAAGGTACTGGAGTAGAAATTAGTCGCATTGACGAAAAAGAAATGCTACAATATTTATTGACGGTATTGCTATCCATATCCATGGATATAATTATTTTGCAATCATTATTCTTATCCATAAATATTGCATGCTACACGTTACTTGCATCACGTCAATAAATACTGAACGTGTGACAATGCCCAGTGTTAGAAAACTGCTCGCAGCATCGTGATATGTGTGTATGTATATATTGATTTACGTTTTTACAAATATATGCACTTTTAAATTTGTATTTTTGTGCATATTAAGGAATCTTCACCATGAACATTAAACTACAAAAGATCGAAGTTAATTCGAAGGTCTTGAAGTATCAAAAGTCTTTCGCAGCTGTTTTATTGGCCCTGAAATCATTAAAAATTTGCTTTCTTTTTGATTACGCATGCCACTTAATCTATTTATTTATTCATACATTCGTCTATGAAACAGTGGTTCCTTACAGACTAGTTACATAATAAAAATAAGTCACTACGACTATTAGTTAAACTAAAAGCAAGAATACAAAGTATTTAAAAATACATTTTTAGAATAAGAGAAATCAAGTAGGATAGAATTCGAGATCTGATTAAATTCATTTAAGGCACGTACCAAAGGGGCATTGCGCGCATACTCAGTTTTACAGTTCTCACAATAGAAAGGCAAGAAGTTGCGCAAATTAAACTGAGGAATGTTGAAGTTTATTCGTCCTAAGAGAAAAGGACAATCAATACTACCATTTATAATACTAAAAGCAAAAGTCAGGGAGAGTACAGAACGTCTCGTTTCCAAGGACTTCAGATTAATTAAAAGTAAACGGCTACTATACGATGGTATAGGGTCCGAAAACTTTAAAGAGCGCAATGCGAATTTCAAAAAAACCTTCTGAACACGTTCCAATCTAATTATGAAATTTTTGTGGAATGGCCTCCAAATAAATGTTGCATATTCCAAAATGGGACGAACAAAAGACGAATATAAAAGTTTAATGGTATAGGGATCAGAGAACTTTACACAGTTCCGCCTCACGAAACCCAAGACAGAGAAAGATTTAGAAATCACATAACTAATATGTCTATTAAAGGAAAAATTAGAGGAAAAAATCACACCAAGATCTTTGGCCTCAACGACAGATTCTAGCGGCGACTCCGCGATACTATAGTACGTCGATACTGCACTGTGGATTTTCGCATAAGTTACTTTAAAGCACTTTTTAATATATAATGAAAGGCGAGATTTCATGCACCAAAGATTAAGATTATTAATATCCAACTGGAGCATCTTAGCATCACTTTCATTTTTGATCATCGAAAATACTTTCAAGTCATCGGCATAGAGTAGAAAATTAGCGAAAGAAAAACATGAGCTAATATCATTTATAAATAACACAAAAAGTAAAGGTCCTAGAATGCTTCCCTGGGGAACCCCAGATGAGGCAATGAAGGCATCCGAAGATATGCCATCAATTGAGACAACGCAGCGTCTGTCAGTTAAGTAGGATTTAATCCACTTCAAAAAAACAGAATGGAAACCAAGACAGGCTAATTTATGAAGTAAAATCGAGTGAGAAACTCTGTCAAAAGCTTTGCTAAAATCCGTGTATATGCAATCAACTTGAAATCCAGCAGAAAAGGATGCAATACAGTATTCACAAAATACAGCTAAGTTAGACACCGTAGATCGATTGGAAACAAAGCCATGTTGGTTTGGCAGGATCACACTTTTAGTGATGAAATAAATTTTTTCTTTGACTATAGTTTCAAAAAGTTTCGATACCGTTGATAATTTTGAAATGGGCCTATAATTGCGAACATTATTTTTATTCCCACTTTTAAATATAGGGTTAATAGACGTAATTTTCCATTCATCGATAAAGATACCCGACGCAAGATACTTATTAAAAATGCGCTTTAGAGGCAAAACTAGAGCGGGACAGTTCTTGAAAAGATGAGCAGAAAACCCATCAACGTCAGACTTTGTAGACGGTTTAAGCTTGGCAATACCTGTTGCCACATCATCAAATGACAGTGTCAGAGCCCCACAGCTGCAAGCAGTAGCTGTATTGGGGTTAACATCAGGCCAAGAATTACCATCTTCACAAACGTAATTGGCACTAAAAAATTCACCGAACAGGTTCGCCATCTCCTTAGGGCAACTAGCGAATTTATCATCGAGAGAGACAGCCGAAGGTATGCCAGAGCCACACTTCTTTGATTTTATAAAATGCCAAAAAGCTTTTGGATTTGATTTTAAATTTGACTCAACCCCCAGAATGTAATTTTTATAAAGAAACTTATCTAAACAATTAAAATCCTTTACATATTTCTGATATTTATCAAAGAAAATCTGGCTTCCAGTAACCTTAAACTTCTTAAAGAATTTATTTCTACGGTTCTTTAACTTTTTCAACTTCCGATTATACCAAGGTAACTTATATGGCTTATTCTTAAAAATCGGCACAATTTCCATACATAAATCAAATAACGTTAATTTAAACGAATTATAGCATTTAGAGACATCCTGCGCTGAAAGTAATTCATCCCAGTTCAGCATCGAAAAGGAGCTATTTAGCTTGTCGAAATCACAATACTTATAATTAAAAATAATTTGATTAGTAGGAGCAATTTTGTTTTTTACAAATTTATAAAATTCAAATCTCAGTATTAATGGTACATGATGCATATCAGACTGAGAAATAGGACAATAACAAATTTCAATATTACAGTTTATATTGTCACTCAAAAAAATTAGGTCAAGAATTCTATCCAACTTGTTAACATGATTATTAATTTGCTTAAGATTAAGACTTAAAAGACTATCAATGAGGTATGACTCATGCGGGGCAGTAATATTGTTAGGGGTGAGACCAAAGTTCAAAAAATTGCCCGACCAACACACATTGCATAAATTAAAGTCCCCCAAAACGCAAAGGTGATTGTCACCAAGTTTATTTAAAACGAGAGAGCTGACATTATCAGCATGCCCACGATAAAGTTCGTCTTTACTATTTGGTGGGATATAAGAAGCCATGATGAACAATGAATCATTGAACGACGAGCCCGTGACACATACACAGATTTGATCCAAAAGGGAATTATCATTCTCGAGCGCAACTAAAAATGTACGCAAACTTCGCCGCACTGCAATCAAGACGCCTCCTCCTCTTAGACATCCGGTTTTTGCAGCGTCTCTGTCTTTTCGATATACATTATAAAGTTTTGCGTCGAAGAATTCATTATCAAGAAAGTCTGAATTCAGCCATGTTTCAACAATAACAAAAACATCGTAGTCAAGCTGAGAACTGAAAGTACGAAATAGTTCGGACTTTGTACGAATGCCAGAAGTATTTTGGAAGTACACCTTCAAATCGGCAGCACTCCTAGTATGATTAATGATTGTGTTACTTGAGGTCTGGTGCAGCTTTTTCATATCATTTTTTAAATCATTCAAGTTAGCATCTTTCTTTACTAACATAAAGCAAGTAAGAAATTTAGCATCTACACAAGCATGTTTAGCAACATAACTTATAATGTCAGCAGCAGTAACTTTGGGCGAAAATGACGAAACATGTAGCCACTTTTGGTTAGAGATGACACTTAATTCATTGCTATTGTTAGCTCCTATGAGTAACGGTTGTTTCAACTTCATGCGCTTGTTATTAGAAATAGTCACCCATCCAGTGCGGACAGGAGTAGTACTAGTACCAGACGAAATAGGTTTCGCAGTATTGATGTTGTTCACATTAGCAGCCACAGGCACCTGGGTGGGCGATGAAAGAGATGAAAACGATGATAAAGCCGAACATGTGGGCACAGCATCAGTCAGCTTAGACTTGCTTGCGTTAGTATGAGCGGCACTTACATCTGCACGATTGGCGTCGGTAGCAGAAGCAGATCCAGCAGCAGGTAACTTAGCATTGTTTGTGTTATCGAGAACATCCCTATAGGAGATAGATATTGGCGTAGCTTCACGAGCGGAAACAGGCGGAGAAGCAGCAGATGGAAAAGCAGTGGAAGCAGCAGAGCAGCCGGCAGAGAAAGTCGCCAACGAGGGCAAGAGAGCGCAATTAGTAGCACTGGAAAGATTAGCACTACTAAGCTTCTCAACAGCAGCAATTACACATGATCGCAGGTCATTAACCTCAGCCCTGAGCAAATCAATTGTATCGTTTTTTTGATGTAGAGAATTCTGCATAGAAATCAGATCAGAGTGCATGTTATCAGCTTTCAGCACAAGTTTGTTGTTTTCATCACGAAGAGCAGTTATTGAATTGAGCATCTGGGCATTACCAGCACGGAGAGAGATAATTATGTTGTACAAAGAGCCCAATGTTATTTGTTGATGTTGGCTTTTAACTTCACTGATGATATTATCACTTGGTTTTTGCAGAGAAACCGATTTAACTTTAAGAGAGTCAGATTTCGTATTAGAAGAAGCAGCATTATGCAAATCAACCAAGACGGCAGGTGGCGTAGGGGGGGGCGACCGAATTGAGCTACGGCGCACAGTCGCACAGCCTTTACAAAAGAAACTCTTTTCCGAAGCAAGCAAAAATTCAGCATCTACTGGCTTGATTCCAACACAAGCCAAATGAAAAATTTCGTTGCACTTCGCGCATTGTATTTTTGGTTGTGAACGATCAACCTTATTTCCACATAAGCAAGGCATTATTAGAATAATATTATACAATATTTAAAGCTTTTATAACTAAGAAAGAGTCACTATCTCGGATTAATAAATTTTTACCATTTAGACAATTGTGGCACTATGGAAAATATAAAAGTTTGAGTGAACTTGACGAATAAAAGAACAAACACGTCCGCACAGCACGACGATTCGTATTCTAGGAATACTCTGCTTCAATTTATGGATGTAGTTTCGCTTGCGCTCTATTCAAGGCAGATATTTCCTTCAGTAAATGTAAAAATGTTCCAGTTATAAAAAATTAATATATTTAGTTGCAAAATTAACTGCTTTTGTTTACAAACTTAACCGAAACGAATGAATGAAATTAAAAAGAAAACTCACCACCGCAAAGTTTACTACCCAGGGTTGCTTTTTTTTATTGTACATGCTTGTTATAGGAGAATTGTGGTGAGCCGTTGACTAATTATTCAAATATGCAAATAAAAACAGTCGTCAAATATTTTCGCTATAAGTTATTGGCTTAAATTAATAATATTTTATAATTTTTATTGAGCTCAAGGCCAGTTTATGGAAGATTTGTTTGTGAAAAAACAACAACAGTTTTTAATGGTTGAAGTTATAGTTGTAAAGTGTATCTTCACTGGTTAATGCAAATATTTCACATTCCGCAAATTTTTGTGATTTTCAAAGTTTATTATGAAATATCAATGCATGCCACTCTGCTATAGTTTATTTTCATTATCCACCTTGAAAACTCTTATCCCTGGGAAGGACTTCACCTCAGTTTTACTACTGTATATACTGTGGTGTCAACTCGAACAATAGCTTTCGTAGACTTGTGCAGGTGTGTATTAATGGCTTTTTATTCGAGCCTTATTTTAAATATATTTTCATATTACAGATAAATTTATATGTTAAAAATATTGTTTGAAAATTCAAAAATCAGTCAAATTGGAATTTATTTTGTAAAATATCGGATTGTGGCAAGGTAACGCCGGTTAACTGCAAATTGTGCAATACAAGCTACAGTTATTTTGGAAATACAACCATCTTGCATGACCACCTCAAAACGAAGCATCCTATTCAACTTATAATTACTATAATTGATCTCATTTATTTTTTTACCAACGAACCAGGATATACTTGTTTGTTTCTTCTTAATTTTATATATGTTAATTGCAAAGATTCTTTTTTTCTACATTGTTTTCTTCTTTTTCTTGTCCGACGGGGTGGAATGTTGATATTTGTTGGAACGATTTTCCATCATCCCTTGTCAAGTTTGGTTTGCAGACAAACCGGTTACGGCGTTGTGCCATCTGCAGTGTCTATTTTCGTTCTGTTCAGTTTAGGTCTGTTGTTCCGTTTTTTTTTTTTTCGTCAAGTAGGTATTGGTGCATAAGCGTCAATGTCTCGCGCGGTTAGAATCCAAAAGTGTATATTTTATCTCGAATATGCCTTCGCTGTAAGAACAGGTAGAAAGTCAGTAATATTTTTCCGTTTGGGTATTTTAGGTTTGTTTTGTATGTTGGTATCTGTCATTTTGCTTTGTTTTTTATAAACAAGCCTTAAGGTGCAAATATCGCATCAGAGTGGATGTTTATTTGTTCGTTTATTATCCTCCCTCCAAATGTTTTTGTTTATATATTTCCATGTTTTCAAGAGCATTTAGGCGCCGTCCTTTTTGTTGAACGTGCAGTACCTTAACGGGTTTATTTATGTTTGCAGGTGAACATTTTGCGTTTACCAGATGGTTTGCAAAATTAGATTCAGGTATTGCCGTGGGTTTTCGTATCCTTTCGTTGTAGTCCCTTATGTGTTCACGCAACCTTGTTCTTACTTTACGTCTTGTCTGCCCTAAATAACTATATTGACACTCACAGGTTAGTTTATACTCGCCTTGTTTGTTCGTGCTGCTTTTAAGTATCCTTTACAGGTTGTTGACAAAGGCGGACAAAGGCAATACAACGGTACTCATGAAGAGAGAGGAATATATACAAAGTACCAAATAGAGATAAAAAAGACCATACAAGAAGCGAGGAGTTTTGTAATCTCCCACACAGCACACTTATTAAGCCAAATGAATCCGGCAGCACCACCACTGATAGCGCTTCCAAAAATCCACAAACCGGACTCTCCAATGAGACCCATAATTAACTATAAGTCGGCTTCTGCTTATAGACTGTTCAGAGATCTGAAAATGCTGTTAAATGATAACTTGGAACTGCGCATCGAGCACAATGTAGCAAACACGACGGAACTCATCTAGAAACTGGAAACGTAAACATGAAAGCAAAGCAGGCTAGTATCATATGATATTAAAGACGTATACCCATCGATCCCACAAACAGAAACAATAGATATGTTCCGGAAAACATTACTCGAAAAAACGAAGGACCAGATAAAAACAACCCAAATCACAAACACATTTCGAGCTACACTGCCAAAAAATTTTTTTTTAAGTTCAATAATAAAATATATCGATAAACTAACGGGCTCGGAATGGGTAACCCAACCTCGGCCATCCTCATGGAGGTATTTATACAAGAACTGGAGGGACATTATATGGAAGAACTACGTAGTATTCTTCGCAAGGTACGTATATGTCATTATCTGCGTGATCACCAAGGACAATGAAGAGCAGATACTGGAGAACCTAAACAAACAAGATGGACGTATAAAGTTTACGATGGAAATGGAAAAAAAGGGAGCAATAAATTACCTGGATCTGACGATTAAGATAGACAAAATTGCCGAAAAACTTGACTACGAAATTAACCGAAACCGAGAGCTACAGACACTATAATCCTCCCGAACACAAATATGCCGCTATAAGACAACTAACAAACAGGCTTGAACGAATACCTCTATCGCGAGAGGCATACGGAAAGGATCTAACCACAATATACAACTTAGCTACAAACAACGGATATAAAAAGGAGCTCGTGGATAAATTCAGAAAAATGTATGCAATTCAAAAAAGAAGCGACAGAGAGCTAGTCGAAAAACCTTGGATACTTAACAGCAGCACGAATGAAGAAGACCCATTGAACAAACGTGGCGTGTATAAACAATCGCTGGCCAGGAGCGAGTTCGAGAAGTTTGGGTCGATTGATTCGCTTACTTCTGAAAGCAGTCGACATGTCGCACGTGAAGACCGCAAAAAAATAAAAGTATGCTTCGTCTCGCAAACCGATCGGCAAGCGAGCGCTCGCTTTTTTTCAACTGTCATTTGTGTAGTTTGATAGCCATTTTCGCATTTCGTAGCATCTTTCATTGTGGCAACATCGTTTATCATAGGCTCTTCGACCACAAAAAAGCCTTTTAATAAGATATATTAATAAAATCGAGTGTCGCGTAACTGATCTTTTTAAATGAATTAATTTATACCGACAATATGAGTGGGTTTGGAGTTTGAGTGGCACGCAGGCCACGAACCTTCTTGCTCTACGACATGTTGCAAATGAAAAAGTATGCTTGCAAAATGCCCAGTTAACAAATCTCTCTCGCTTGCGACGACAAGAAGCAGAAAGCAATTGACAATTGGAAGAAGGTGAAGACCGCCGGTTAAAGGCCATGCCACATAAAACTTCTGCTTCGCTTTACGTCAGAGTTTAGCTCTGACAGCAAAGATGAATACATGCAATTATACGAAATTTCCCACATAGGCAACACCGTCGGCAAAGCGAAGCGAAATCTTGGTCAACTCTCATCTTTTCGCTGACTTTGACAGTTCGCTCTTACCAATTTTGTTTATTTCTGACATAAATATAAAATTTAACTGAACTAAATGCTTAAATATACATATATGGATGTATATACATATGTGATAATTTACTAAAGGCTTTTCTTTTATAATAAAGTAGCATTGCAGAGCACGGTGGAAGTCACTTCGTGACCGGTTCGTGCAGGAGGAGGAAGCAAAGATATAATACCCTTACCCACATTTTTTTCCCCTGCTAGGGTAAGCACCTTGACGTTGGTGCAGGGGCTTAGTCGCACCTCAAATAGGTCCCGGTCATCCGATCGTATCAGCGCCTGTGTGCGTAGGTCCGGGCTGATGGTCGGGGCCGCTTTGGGGAGCGATGACCAAGAACTACCACCTAATAAGCCAGGGTGTTATGCGACGCCGTGCCCATTGGCTGGTTTGCAGCCAGGAGGACAACCGGCTGTATTTATACGGAGCCTTTTCGACACCGGGCCAACTCGAGGAGTAGCAGTGTCCTTACCGCGGCAAGGGGCGCTGTCGCGGCGTACGTCCCTTTTCCCCAAATAAAAGAAGCTGACTGCCAAGCTTGGCCTAGGTCGAGCTAGCAGTCGTAAGAACAAGATGAAAACAACTAAAACATACAAAAACCAACAACAACAACAACAACAGCCAAAGCAGCAGCAACAACAACAACAGCGGCGACAATAAACGCAGCAGCTGCAAATAACAGGTGGCAAGGAAGCGTCGACGGCAACGAAGACGACAGGAGGTGATGTCGCTGGCAACTCGGCCAGATCATCCACCTTGGTGGCAGATTCGCCAGGAACTGCAGCGCTAGAGATGAGTAGCAGTGCGAAAACCTCTAAGCGCAGGGGCAGTTTCCTGGACCGACTATCGGTAGAAGAGGCAGCGCTGTTCGTCGAGCACGCCAGAGATGACGACGAACCCAGCACCAGCAGTGGTGTCCGTCGCGAGAGGGCCGAACAGGTGAAAGGTGCAGACAGGTATGAATATTTAATACCCTCAAATGAGCATAGTTCTGTAGCAGATCGGTCGCAAGACAGATCAAGTAGGTCTCGTTCTAGGTTGGAGGAAGCAGGAGGCTGTCAGCGCTCTAGGAGCAGAAGACGCTCCACGAGCAAACAACGAGAGCAGAGATCCAGGAGCCGGCGCCGCTCCAAGAGCCGCCGTCGCTCCCAAAGTAGACGCTCCGACTCCGTCGCCTCACGCAGCTCCGGGTGGCAACAGCCACGGAGAAGGCATCGGTGGGCCAGGGCTCCCCCACTCCCGCAGCCAGGGCAGCCGGGGGCGCTTGACGACCACCGTAGAGCCGGTCTAAGCGGTTCCGGGTCGAAATGGTACCTCCGGTACTTGGCACAGGGGAAGTCCCCGGAGGAGGCTCGGACCATGGCTGGTGTGCGCATGGAGGTGGAGGAGAAGGAGAGGATGCGTAGAGCACAGGGCTCCGGCAACAAAACCGCGCCCGCTAACTTGCGGAGAAGCGGGACAAATACCCAGAGCCATCAACCCGCTCCTGCTACTGGGCAGAGAGGCGGCACACAGCAGCAGCAGAAGAGACCCGCGCCCGTTGATAGACGGCGAAGCGGGGAACCCACAAGTGTACGTGGAAACATAGCTCCTGCTACTGGGCAGAGAAGCGGCGCTCAACAGCAGCAGCAGAGACCCGCGCCCGTCGACAGACGGAGAAGCGGGGAACCCACTATTACATGTGGAAACACAGTTCTCACAACCTCCGTAAAAAGAGGGAATGTGGAGATCACACCACCGGAACTACCCACAAGCAAGCGTCAGCGGGGGCAACCTCCTCTTCCAGCGGCGTGGAGCAGAGAGCAGGCTGTTTCGGGGGGGGGGGGGGGGGGTGGGTGCGGTTGGAAGTGCGCAGCGGCCCAGCTACTCGAATGCCCTGCAAGGCGTTAGAGTGGCTGTGCTGTCCCGCGACTACCCGGCTGCTGCCCTAAGTTCGGACGATCTGACCCGCCTGCAGAACACCATTATGTTCGCGGTGGCCAGGGGATGGTCGCAACCGCTGGCGTTTTGTGGCGTACATTTCCGCTCAGGCATGCTCCTTGTAGACTGCAAGGATGAGGGTACCGCATCTTGGTTAGCGGAAAAGATACCGCAGCTTGAAGGCTGGGTAGGACCAAATTTGTGCACACGTAGAGGCGACGACATCCCTCCGGTGCACAATGTCTCAGTATTCCTCCCAAGAACTAGTGTGGAGTTGACCAATCACGCCATGGATTTACTCCGGGCACAGAACTCGGGCTTCCACACCTCGGCATGGAGGGTGATGTCTAAGAGCGCTGTGGAAAACGGGCTCCGACTAAACCTTTGCGTCGATGAGGAGTCCTTTGTGAACTTGAGGGAAGCTGGCTTTGTAGTCAACTACTGATTCAGCAGCGTCACGATGAGGCCGTGGCGGCCCAGAGCACAGGTGGGAAAGACGGCTGCGCCACAGGCTCCCCAGAACCCTGGGGCTGTGGCTCCTGTCGAGCCTGCAGTGACTGGGTCAGCGGCAGTTTGACCGTGCCAGCAAGGTGCGAGCCAATCGTCAGCTCCAGTGGAGGGGCCCGAGTCAGTGGATGCCGATGGCTCAGCTGAGCAAATGCCCTCCACCCAGGAGCTCCTAGAAGGCATCGACCTAAGGAGGCTAGAGCTGGAAGAGCAAAGCGAGGGCGGTCTAGGGCTCTCGGACGAAGAAGAACCCCAGCTCTGAAAGTAAGACGCGTGCGAGCAGCCCAGGTCAACCTGCACCATGCGATAGCCGCCTCGGCGGTCATTGCAAGCAGGTTCTCCACGGATGACCTGGGCATCCTGCTCGTCCAAGAACCGTGGACCTACAAAGCCGGGTAAGGGGCCTAAATCAAAACATAAATAAGGTAATATGGGACCTCTCCTGTGAGAGGCCAAGAGCATGTGTAGTGCTGAGATCAGGTATTAACCACTTTTGCATTACAGAGTTTTTAACAAGAGATCTGGTGGCAGTGCAGGCGACCCTGATGGTAGACAGCCGGGAGACCGAGGTTGTCGTCGCCTCCGCCTATTTTCCGGGGGACAGTGCCAGTGTGCCGCCCCGTGAGGTACAGCAGCTAGTAGACCACTGTCGGAGGAAAAGGCTCCCACTTGTCCTAGGCTGCGACGCAAACGCCCACAACCTGGAGTGGGGCAGCACCGATACAAACCTTAGGGGTGAGTGTCTTTTAGAATATATCAGTAGCGTTGACCTTAGTATAAGCAATGTCGGAAATACACCGACATTTGTAACCAGGGTTCGACAGGAAGTTTTGGACATTACCCTCAGCAATGAACTGGCTAGCCCTCTGATCTCTCGATGGCGGGTCTCATCGGAGCCGTCCTTGTCGGATCATAGGATCATCCGATTCGAGCTGGAGGCAAGTGTTCAAACAGGCTATCCGAGCAGGAACCCCAGAAGGGCAAACTGGGCGAACTATAAAGAAACTCTTGCGTCCAACTTACCAAAAGTAAAATCTGGACACAACAGGGGAGGTTATATGGAGTTAGACGACAGAGTTAAAGGGCTTAACAGTGTCGTTATATATGCCTTTAATTCGAGCAGCCCTGAGAGTAGGCCAACGGACAGAACCCAGCCGGTGTGGTGGTCTCGGGAACTCACCAAGCTCAGGAAAGAAGTGCGAAAGCTGTTCAATGGAGCAAAGCGCACAGGGCAGTGGGCCCAGTATGCAGCTAGTCTAACAAAATATAGCAAGGAAATAAGGAAAGCAAAACGTGGCAGCTTCAGAAGCTTCTGCGAAAACGTTACTGCAGTCCCTGCAGCTGCCAGACTCCATAGGGTCCTGGCAAAGGAAAACACAGAATCCAGGTTGGCAACGAGAGAGAGAGGTCGCGTGCTCTGTTGGAGGCTCACTTCCCGGGTGCGGTGCAGGTGTCGCGGAATCCTGGTCTTCAGGCCCTCAGCCCGACCCCGACTGACTGGAAAGTAGCCAGGAAACTTGTTAACTGGCGAACAGTCAGTTGGGCTCTGGGGACGTTTCAGCGGTACAAGGCCCCGGGAGTGGACGGCATTAGTCCTGTGATGCTACAACAGGGCGGGACGCTACTAACTCCTCACCTAGTAAAAATCATGAGGGACAGCCTAGCGCTGGCATACCTTCCGGAGGTATGGCATAGAGCTCGAGTTATCTTTATACCAAAAGTAGGTAGACGAGACTACTCGCTTGCAAAATCCTTCAGGCCCATAAGCCTTACTCCTTTCATGCTTAAGGCATTGGAGAAGATTATTGACAATGAAATCAGGCGTAACGCTCTCAAGCGACAGCCTTTGCATTTTGATCAGCATGCCTATAGGGCTGGCAGATCAACGGATACTGCGCTCTTCGCTCTGACTGAGGTGATTCGGGAGGCCTTTGAATGTGGAGAAATGGTGCTCTGCGCCTTCCTCGACATTGAGGGTGCCTTCGATAATACAACTCACTCAAGTGTCGATCGAGCGCTGGCAGGACGAGGTGTGCAGCCCACTATTCGGAAATGGATAGCTGAGTTGCTGCATACCAGAATTGCGGAAACACATTCTGGCAACAGTGTGGAGCAGATTAAAACGGTCAAGGGCTGTCCGCAAGCAGGGGTCTTGTCCCCCTTATTGTGGAGCCTTGTCGTAGACGAACTCTTGCAGATCTTCACAGAAAATGGCATTCGCTGCCAGGGGTATGCGGATGACATTGTGATCATTGCGAGAGGGAAGTTCCCTAGCACTCTCTGTGACATTATTCAGAGAGGACTTCAGCTAGCAAGAAGATGGTGTACTGTACCTGGGCCTAATCATGGACTCTAAGCTTCTGTGGAAAAGCCATGTAGACGCGACCATCCCCAAAGCTACGAGGGCACTCATGGTGTGCAAGCGTCTAGTTGGTAAATCCTGGGGATGCACCCCGAAGGTTTTGAGATGGATGTACACCATGATAGTCAGACCAATAGTTACGTACGGAGCAGTTGCTTGGGGCTCAAGGACCAACCTAGCTACGGTAAGGTAATCTCTTGCCAAACTGCAACGCCTGGGATGTGTCTGCATTACGGGAGCAATGCGCACATGTCCGACGGCTGCGCTAGAAGTGATCCTGGATCTCGAGCCACTCCATACACACGTAGTACAGGCAGCAAAACGCACGAAGCTGAGCTTTGCGAGAGAAGGCTATGGCAAATGCAAGGTACTATCGTCCAAAAATAGGGAGAAGTTGGGCTGCCAGCTCCCACTAGCCCTTTTTCCCAGGGATGACATAAATAAAGAAATAGTGTTTGAAAGACACTTCAGAATTAGTGACATTACAGACAAAATGTCGTGGAACCCCTCTCTTTTGAGGAGCTGGGTTCGGCGAAGTACATTGCAGTGGTATACTGATGGCTCCAAGACCGTGGATGGTATTGGGGCAGGCGTCTATGGTCCCAGAGCTAAACTCTCGATACCCATGGGCGCCTTTCCCAGCATCTTCCAGGCGGAGATATATGCGATCAGCGTTTGTGCCGAATTAAATCTGCAAAGGAACTATCGCGGAGAGAGAATACTCATCCTAAGAGACAGCCAGGCAGCGCTCAAAGCCCTTACGTCCTTCGAGGTAAAATCCTCAATGGTCTTGGAGTGCATAAATAGACTAAATGATCTGGCAAAAAGGAATACCATAAGTCTTTCATGGGTTCCAGGTCACGCAGGAATCGAGGGAAATGAGATGGCAGACGACCTGGCCAGGTTGGCGGCTAGCTCGAATCCCATAGGACCAGAGCCCTTCTTTCCAATAGGACCATGCACTATAAAGGAGGCGCTCAGAAAGGAAACTAGACAGCTCAGGACTCCGCAATGGGAAGAGACCCTGGGCCTGCTACAGGCAAAGAAACTATTGGGGGGGTACAGTAACAAACGATATAAGATACTGATAGACCTCCCAAAAGCAAAACTTAGAATCCTCACAGGCATCCTCACAGGTCACTGCAGATTGAGGGGTCATCTGCATAAACTAGGTATCTGGTCGAGCGACCTGTGTCGCTTCTGCGACAGGACAAAGGAGACCCCCACATACCTGCTCCTGGAGTGCGATGCTGTGGCTCGACGAAGGGATAGATGGCTAGGTCAGATGTGGCCTAAGGAGGAGTACATACACTCCCTGTCACCGGGATCCAAATTGAAATTCATAGATGCTCTTGGACTAGGGGATGTGTTCTAGGTTACTGAGGGCACAATAGACCAATTGGTCGCAGTGCAATCCTCTTTTATTTATCTATCTATCTACCCACATATTCCGCCTTGGTATGTTTTTTAAACATAATAAGGCGCCGTGGAGTAAAAGAATTATTAACAACACTTTCATAATGTCCGTAATTATGCCGAATGTATGTAAATATGTTTAAAAAGTTCCGTGCGATTTTCACAACTCACAATAAACAAACGAAAAGTATGTATTGTCAAAGTTTTAGTGTGGCATCCCTCTTGCGTTTATCGCTTTTCTGACAAAGTTACAAATGTCACGTAAAGCGAAGAAAGTCTTATGTGGCATGGCCTTAAGCATCACTATTCTGGCATTTCGTTGAACATTCGTGTACTAGAGAAAATATTGAGATGTTTGAACATTCGAGACAATCGACTAATACATCTCGGTCTAGCCCACCACTAATTTGAATGCTTACTTCACATCAGCGAACTTTCTAACAAATTGTGCTCAGTTTAAGATACAATTAAAATACATACATATATTAAATATGTGTAAATGTTTGGCAGGCAACGTCGCGTGCTGGTAAGTGAATTGCATTCATTAAAGTAGTATAGAACAAACAAATTGTCGGGGTTCAATTATACAGGACTTGAGAATTGATATGGGGAAACAGCGTTATAGAATTTGCATGGGGCATTTCCCCAGTACCAACAACGGAAAGGGCAGCGATCCAATATTAGAGTAATCAATCTCGAATCTTAAAACACTAGGAAATTCCGGATATATGCAAAAAAAAAGGGTTTAAAGACTGTTTTTATGTGTATACATATGTGTATGTGTATGTACGTAAGTATGGATGTGTGTACAAATGATATACATATGCCATTTTAGGGCGTCGCACTCATGACTCATCAATGCTGTACATAGGCCCACACATATGGATTCCTAATTCCATCCAAAAATCAATAGGAGACGAACAAACATTTAAGAAGTAGGGAAAATTTCGGTATAGTGCTCCACGCTTTGGGAAAAATGACTTTTACAGGGGGGTAGAGGGGGTTGTACAGATGACGAAACTGAAAACCAAACCGCGAGGAAACTTTTCGTTTAAAAGATATTTGCGTTTAAAGTTTTAAAATTCACCACATCGAAAAGATGAATTTCAACAGATTTTAACAAAAAAAACTGCACAAAACACATATAAATCAACAGTTTAATCTTTTTGTATTTTACAGCACTCATTAATTTGCCTAAATTATATATTTTTAATACATTTTTGAAAAACACAAAATTAATTTACACATAGGAATGGCAGTGTATAAGTAAAACTTACTTGCGAATGAGTTTGGTCGTGATGCCTGATCAATAACAAATTAAAAACGCTGCCAGATACACCAAAATTGTAATGAGTAGATTTAGTTACCCAAAGGGACCATTTTGAACTAGTTTAGACCAAATATATTTTACGCATGAGCGAACAAACTTCGGCTACGCCATCAACAGTATTTTTGCATAGAAATCCTTTCCGCGTGGGCGGCCTTCGGTCGCGCTTCAAAAAAAAAACCCTGGCCGAGCAAACTTCGGCTACGCCATCAACAGTATTTTTGCATAGAAATCCTTTCCGCGTGGGCGGCCTTCGGCCGCGCTTCAAAAAAATAACCCTGGCCGAGCAAACTTCGGCTACGCCATCAATAGTATTTTTGCATAGAAATCCTTTCCGCGTGGGCGGCCTTCGGCCGCGCTTCAAAAAAATAACCCTGGCCGAGCAAACTTCGGCTACGCCATCAACAGTATTTTTGCGTAGAACTTTTTTCCGCGTGGGCGGCCTTCGGCCGCGCTTCAAAAAAATAACCCTGGCCGAGCAAACTTCGGCTACGCCATCAACAGTATTTTTGCGTAGAAATCCTTTCCGCGTGGGCGGCCTTCGGCCGCGCTTCAAAAAAATAACCCTGGCCGAGCAAACTTCGGCTACGCCATCAACAGTATTTTTGCGTAGAACTTTTTTCCGCGTGGGCGGCCTTCGGCCGCGCTTCAAAAAAATAACCCTGGCCGAGCAAACTTCGGCTACGCCATCAACAGTATTTTTGCGTAGAAATCCTTTCCGCGTGGGCGGCCTTCGGCCGCGCTTCAAAAAAATAACCCTGGCCGAGCAAACTTCGGCTACGCCATCAACAGTATTTTTGCGTAGAAATCCTTTCCGCGTGGGCGGCCTTCGGCCGCGCTTCAAAAAAATAACCCTGGCCGAGCAAACTTCGGCTACGCCATCAACAGTATTTTTGAGTAGAAATTATTTCCGCTTATTCAAAATGTGTATTAAATACAAAAATCACATTATAAGAAAGTAAGTCAAAACAATATTTTCTGTAAAGATATTTAGTAAGTATTTCTAAATTGTATTATTATTATTATAATACATCTGGCAATACGTATTTTACCTTCCTATGGCAACTCATTCCTTCGTGTAATTGCGGCCATCTTCATTCATGTTTTCATTTATGCAAACAAATTTATAAACGCGTTTTTAATAGTGAAACAATAAAACAAACTCAATAAAAAGCAAATAAACTTAATCTTAACTATTAGAAGATGCTTTATTTGTGGAAACATTAGTCATTAACACGCTTAATAATCAAAAAGTTGACCTGTAAAGTGCATACATATTAACAACAAATAAAATAAAAACTATTATTAACTCAAAAATTAAATAATTAATTTTAGTTAAAGAAACACTTAAGCTATGTTCCTGCAAAATTTCATGTGAATATTCCTAGTGGTGTGCATATAAATGCAAGTGGTGCATTATACCGAAGTCAACCCAAGAAGTACATTGACTGAAGAAATTTAATAGTGGGCGTGGCCCGCTCCGTCATTCTTATTTTAATGGTATAAAATAATTTTGATGTTAACTAACGGAGAAACTCTGAAAAGGCATATGTATGCATAATTTGTTCGAAAAATTCTGAACTGAATTTTATATAATATTTGGAAAGTTAATTTAAGCATCCAGTCGCCAAAGATAATCTTTGCAGTCGGCGGCTATCATTCAAAGCGATCAAACGTGTCTTCGCAGTGATTAAGGGTGTAGTGATTAATTCGCCCCTTGTTTCATTCACTCATTCCTTTTCGGTATCTTCGTATACACCGAATAGATTTTAGGCGCTACAAGATTTAAAAGAAAAAACCAAACTCTAAACAAAACGAATTTCCCCAACTTCCCCACAAACCCAACACAACTGACAACCCAAAATTTATACTTATTTCGTCCGCTGACAACAACCACATCCCTTTCCACAGTCCGTTCGCCATTAAAAAATCCATCGAGGCCATCTCTACCGAAGTGGTCTCAATTTCTGAGATAGGAGACTGCAGCTTACTAATTTTAACGCGTTGTGCCCGTATTGCAGATAACTTCCTTAAAAACAAGGCTTTTCCTAACTTTAGCCCAGTCAACGTTAAGTTACATGAAAACTTAAATTCTGTTAAAGGAGTAATATACGCACCCTGCCTAAAGCATGTACCCGAAAGTGAGATTATTACTGAAATGAAAAGCAAACATTTTACCGGGGTGTACAAATTTTCCCGCCAAGTCGAAGGCAAGTCGATCTTTACTGGCCTAATGGTCCTCACCTTTGATCTCTTCCGACTCCCAGAGGCGGTAGACATCGCATGGTACAAAGTCAAAGTCAAACCGTATATCCCGTACCCAATGCGGTGCAAAAACTGCCAGCGTTTGGTCATACTCAGAAACGATGTGTAAGTAGTTCTGCAGGCAGCAACTGCAACTTTCCCCCGCATTGTCCCGAAAAGTGCACCAGAACTCCCTGCGCTAATTGCGCCTTCTAATAATTCCACAACCAAACCCCCAACTGCACCATAACTACCGAAAATCAATCCTCAGTCAACCCTATTACTAACGTACCCACCCGACCACCTCTTCATCTCCTACTATTCGAAATGAAATAGACGATTCCATGGACTCTTCGCGTGAAGAGGCATACGACTCTCCTCCGTAAGTATCTGCGACCCACCTCTTGGATATCCTTTTTGTAAAAATCCTTAAAAAAATCGGTTATTTTTCCCTTGACATGAGTTTCAACATTCTCCAATGGAACATAAAAGGTCTCAAACAATTATTCCGAACTCCAGGTACTAACCTTACTAACATAATCCTTACTTTATCGCTTTACAAGAAATCCATTGCCCCAACCTTTTTACCCTAACCCTATACTCAAGCAAAGCCGGGCGTTGCTATTCTGGTATAAGACTACGTACCTCACAAAATAATACCGATTAGCTCCCAGCTGCAGGTGGTAGCACTGGAGATTGAAATGTGCCTAAAATTCACCATTTTGTCTATTAACATCCCCCGGGCCAACATTTTCCAGCAGAGACCTTAGCGATATCTTTTTGTCCATAAGTACTCCCATTATCATCCTTGGGGATTTTAATAGTTGGAGAAATCTATGGGGTTCCAGTACTGTTAATCGTCGCGGGCGTCTTGTTGAAAGTGCAATTTTACAAGCCAATCTTCACCCACTCTACTTTCACCCACATTGACACCTCTCTCTGTTCTTCCCTCTTCCCCCTCATTTTTTTCAAATAATTTTTAAAAAGACAATTAAGTGTTAAGAATAATGTGTCATATTTAATTAACTATTCGCCTAATGTCTGTAATTACTATACTCGTTGTTAGACATAAATAAATTGCACATTGCATGTTGGTATTTTCATTTCGCTTCATACTCATACTCCGTACGCTATGACGTAGAAATGTCGCAATCTTCTAATTTATCATTCTTGAGGCTACCTGTTAAATCTGCCTTGGAACTACCCCTTTTTCACCGAAACTGATTCCCCTATTGAAACAAGTAAATAATACGGGCCGTCAAGCTAAAAAAATTAAAAAGAGGGCGTGGTGCGCCCCTTTCTCCTGATTTTAATGGTATACTTTTTTTTTGGTTCAAATTAATAGGGGAGGTAATAGGGAGGGGTTAATGGGCAAATTTAAATATTTTGAAAAGCTGATATATTAAAAGCTATCCGATCTTCTCAATAATAATATTTAATTACCCTCTAAAATTTTAACAAAAATGACCTGCTATTAAAGCCAACTTTCACATAAAATAAATCTGTCTAAAAGCGCCCATAAAAATACTGTCGTCTGTCTATCTGGCAGCACTTGTCGATCATCAACACTTCGACATTTTCTCTTTGCTATGTACGTAGAAGCAATAATGATAAATTAGAAGATTGCGACACTTTCGTCCCGTTATCTCTTTTGTTTCGGCTTGACAGCTGTGTGACGTCATCTCATACCAAAATATCGAGTCAAAAGGAAAAGAAACAGAAAATTCACATTCGCGTTTAAAACAATGAAACAATTAATTAAGGGTTTTTTAATAAAGGAAGTGTGCAGTGGCAAATTGTAGTAACGACAACATGAAATCCTTGCATTTTCAATATATTTTGATATTAAAGTGCTTAAACAAAATGATTTCATAATTTAATGTTCCTTATCCACTTTTTGAAAATTGTACAAATACAACATAAGCTGAGTCAACAAAACCGGAATATCACAATTTCACATATTTTAATGTACCAATTGCTTTATATTCGCTAAATTACCACTGTTTTTGATCAAAAAATGCTTTTCCGCTGTTGTCATGCAAAAAACACAACACTTGTATAAATGCTTCGTCATTTGCGCGGAATGACAATTCAACAGTCCCGAGTAGTGGCTTTTGTAGAAAGCGTTTTCATCGTACCTGTTGTGAAGGCGTTGTGTCTGATTACGATTTGGGGCTATTCAAGCGAAACCGGCATATTGGTTATTTCTGCATCGATTGTGTTAATGTGCCTGTAAGTGTTATTAAGTCATTTCATTCGATCTTGGCCTCGCAAAAAATTGGCAATGACTTTTTAATGAGTGCCTTCAACGCAAATTTTAAAGATCTATCAGGAAGAATTGATAATTTATCAAAAGAAATTAATTTAAAACTTGCCAACAACAATGCTAAGTGCTTAGAAGAACTAACTGCAGAAATAAACACACTCAAAAGTGTTGTTCGTGCATCCCTTGACACCGCGGTCAACGTAAGCAATAATACTAGCCGACCTTCAATTGCTTTGTCACCATCGTTTGCAGCTGCAGTCGTCTCGCCTTCGCACATACTAACTTGGGCTCAATGTGTGGAAGATAGTCTCCCACTGTTCCAGTTGGTTCTGCACCTAATACAGGAAATGCAACTGCATGCAGTATGAAGTCAACACTCTGCTCAGCTGCTGCTGCCTCTCACCATTCTAATATTACAGCTGCTGCCAGTGACATGAGTACATTGTCGCTGATTGACGTTGCTAATGAGTTGGCTATGTTATCTTTCTCGTTGAGCGCTCATGTGGGTGTTAATGCTGCCGCTCAACTACCTAATAAGTTGGTTGGTACTGCTAACTTGCCATCGGCGAAACGTTTTACCTCTGCGGTAACCGTTTTTTTTTATAATGATTTAAAATCAACCATAATTTTAGTTTTTTGTAATTAGGCATCTCTAAACAATATTCTGAACTTATTTTTAATTTTGCTAGGAATTATGTGCGCTAGGTGCAAAAACATTTTCACCGAAACTGATGGAACTATTGGAACAAGTAAAGAATACGGGCCGTCGCTAAATTACCGCTGTTTTAGATTGTAGCGAGCATAGAACACAACACTGGTGTGAGCGCGTTTGTTTGCGATTTTGCCGCCATGTTGGTATTTTGATTTCTCTTCATACTCATATTCCATACGCTATGACGTAGAATTTTCGCAATCTTCTGATATATCATTCTTGACGTAGAAGTAAGTTCTGAATTGTAACCGAGAAAAGAGGACGTGGGTATTCGTAAATTGAATTTGTATAATAAATCAATGTATAATTAAACTTTAAATTGCCTACAAATCTATATATATAAAAATAAGTGGCAATTTAATGGTACGCTATTGCTCAAGAACCACTGAACGAATCACCTCCAAATTTTTAGGGTACCTTCGGGCCTATGAGTAGATGGTTTGCATTGCATTGGACAAGTGGTTTCAAAGATATATGGTCTGTTCTGAAATGCATCATGTTGCGCAAACTGCTTTTGCCCGACCAGCAGCACTGCAAAATGTAAGTATTAGAAAAAAGTCGCCGCTCAGTTTGCTAGCAAGAATGATGCATAACAAGATTGCGCCCATCAGAGTGAAACTTCGTAGTGACGTCAGAGTAGTAAAGTTGAGGAGAGAAATAAGCACAAGAATGCAGGCAGAACAACTACAGCAATTTTACTACTAAAGGAAGAATTAGAGGTGCCATAAGCATAACCACATTTAGCAGATGATCCAACCAACCTTATGAGCAACAATGTTTCCGATTAGTAGTGCCATACCATAACGCCATAGCCATAACCATAACGCTGCGACCATTTGGTTTTCATTATCATTATCTAAGTGCATCACGTGCGCTGCGAAAACTATTGGTGATAGATCAAAATAATGTAACTACAAAAAATGTCGCGCAAGCATACGAGTATGTCTAGCTATTATAGTTATCTAACGATAAGCGTTTTTTTTTTAAATTTGATCAAAACTCCGGCGCTAGAAAAGGACTGCTTCAATACCTTAATATAATTTTTTGAACTATTCTATTCGGGCATCCCATTCGAAAGAGTGATAGAATACATAGGACCATAATCATAGTAATGTTAAAGCCGGCTCTAAATAAGTTAGATCAAACTTTATCTTTATCAGAGTCGAGTTAAAGCCGCTCTAAATCTCTAAAATTAATTTAAATTTACATTTTTGAGCGTCTAACTCAATGTGGCGTCGCTGGGGTACGGGAGGGGAGTCAATGTCAAGAAACAGTGTTTGCATCGTTGACAGTGCATTGCGAGTAACATTTCAAGAAGAATAGTAGAGTAGAATAAGAAAACGCCGAAAATATATTTAAATTTGAACAAGCATCTCGATGTGTCAAGTGTCAAACACAATTCTGCTAAATTGTGCATAATGTTATTCGCTCTTTCGGTTCTAAAGCTCTAGCAGTAAGTACACGTTTGTGAAAGCAGTGTGTGAATTTGTGTGTATTTTTTTTCAACAGATTTTCTTGAATACAATTTCAATTGTGTCCTGCATTCGTAAATTGTTCGATTTTTTGGCGAATACCGAACACGTGCTCAGCATTGAATCAATAGGTCTGTGTACTACTTTTAAATTATTTTAAAAAATTGCTAAAGATTCAGGTAAATTTTTTTAAAATTTCAGTTAAACAAAAATTGGTGTTGAAAAAATGCCACGAGCAAGACGCGCAAATATAGGTCGACGTACGCGTCACAATACGAATAGATTGGAGACAAGAAGATCACAGAGTGAAGAAATGCGAGCAATAGAAAATGTGTTACGACAACAAACACAACATAATCCATTGCCATCACAAGCACGT
This sequence comes from Philophylla caesio, assembly GCA_963971545.1. NCBI lineage: Eukaryota > Metazoa > Arthropoda > Insecta > Diptera > Tephritidae > Philophylla > Philophylla caesio. The sequence goes on along the minus strand of OZ020604.1, from coordinate 56,541,024 downwards.
ATTGCACGTATTCCACGTCGTCTTGCTAATGAAATGGAATTCTCTGCTTTCAATTATAACTTTCGCAACGATTACGCAAGACATGGCAACATTGTTCAAATGTCAGTGAGATGTGAATATTGTGATGCAGCCAAATTCTTAGGTGAAACGGCTGGCATGTGTTGTGCAAATGGAAAAGTAAAATTGCCACCATTCGAAACACCACCAGATCCATTGCGCACATTGATCATGGGAACATCACCACAGTCGAAGCATTTTTTAGCTCACATCCAAGAATACAATGCGGTATTCCAAATGACGTCATTTGGTGCATCGAATATTGTAAGAGATAATTTTATGCCGACATTCAAGGTGATTAGTTCATGTGGTATATCTTCTTCAATTGGCAATCTAACCAACACAATTTTCCGCAATTTTCAAAATTCTGATCCAATGTGTCCTTATATTTCGTTAACATCGCAGATTCAAGGTCAGATTTATCATCGAACTGGATCACTGTTGCCATTTCCTGATCGAGATTTTTCATTTCTGCAAATATATTTCATTGGAGATGCAAATCGTGAGTTGGATAGGCGTTGTGCGATTGCTTCGCATACTAGACGAGAAATTGTTTCCCAAATTCAAAGATTTTTACATCAGTACAATGAATTGGTGACATTGTTCAAAACCGCGCTTGATCATATGCCATCTGACAATCACAGAATCCTAATAAGAGCCGACAAAACACCATTTGGGGAGCATGCCAGACGATTTAATGCACCAACGCTCGATGAAGTGGCCATTGTAATTGTGGGTGAACAAACTTTACCACGCGATATTATATTGCATCGACGAAATGAGCAATTGCAACGTGTTTCAGAACTTCATCGCAGCTACGATGCATTACAATATCCATTGTTGCATTGGAAAGGTGATGATGGCTACCATATCAATATTCCTATGGTAAATCCACAAACTGGCCTTGATGCAACAAAAAAAAATGAGTGCAATGAAGTTTTATTCGCACAGATTTATGATTCGACCGCAAGAAGATAATTATATTTTGCGATGTGGCCGACTTTTCCACCAATACGCTGTGCACATGTACGCAAAAATTGAATCTGAACGTCTCAATTATCTTCGATTTAATCAGGCCAGATTGCGTTCGGAAGAATACATCCATTTGCGAGACGCAGTGGTCAATGATGGCAACGTAAATGACATTGGACGCTTAACGATATTGCCCTCATCATATGTAGGCAGTCCGCGCCACATGCACGAATACACACAAGATGCAATGACATATGTGCAGAAATACGGCAGACCTGACTTATTTGTGACATTTACCTGCAATCCACAGTGGGCCGATATCACCAATCTATATATATAAAAATAAGTGGCAATTTAATGGTACGCTATTGCTCAAGAACCACTGAACGAATCACCTCCAAATTTTTAGGGTACCTTCGGGCCTATGAGTAGATGGTTTGCATTGCATTGGACAAGTGGTTTCAAAGATATATGGTCTGTTCTGAAATGCATCATGTTGCGCAAACTGCTTTTGCCCGACCAGCAGCACTGCAAAATGTAAGTATTAGAAAAAAGTCGCCGCTCAGTTAGCTAGCAAGAATGATGCATAACAAGATTGCGCCCATCAGAGTGAAACTTCGTAGTGACGTCGGAGTAGTAAAGTTGAGGAGAGAAATAAGCACAAGAATGCAGGCAGAACAACTACAACAATTTTACTACTAAAGGAAGAATTAGAGGTGCCATAAGCATAACCACATTTAGCAGATGATCCAACCAACCTTATGAGCAACAATGTTTCCGATTAGTAGTGCCATACCATAACGCCATAGCCATAACCATAACGCTGCGACCATTTGGTTTTCATTATCATTATCTAAGTGCATCACGTGCGCTGCGAAAACTATTGGTGATAGATCAAAATAATGTACTACGACTTGGTAGAACACATCATTAACTACAAAAAATGTCGCGCAAGCATACGAGTATGTCTAGCTATTATAGTTATCTAACGATAAGCGTTTTTTTTTAAATTTGATCAAAACTCGGCGCTAGAAAAGGCTCTTTATTTGTCCGTTGGTATTAATCCTTATTAAAATAAAATACTTCGTATTCAAGACTCCTTCAATACCTTAATATAATTTTTTGAACTATTCTATTCGGGCATCCCATTCGAAAGAGTGATAAGAATACATAGGACCATAATCATAGTAATGTTAAAGCCGGCTCTAAATAAGTTAGATCAAACTTTATCTTTATCAGAGTCGAGTTAAAGCCGCTCTAAATCTCTAAAATTAATTTAAATTTACATTTTTGAGCGTCTAACTCAATGTGGCGTCGCTGGGGTACGGGAGGGGAGTCAATGTCAAGAAACAGTGTTTGCATCGTTGACAGTGCATTGCGAGTAACATTTTTAAGAAGAATAGTAGAGTAGAATAAGAAAACGCCGAAAATATATTTAAATTTGAACAAGCATCTCGATGTGTCAAGTGTTAAACACAATTCTGCTAAATTGTGCATAATGTTATTCGCTCTTTCGGTTCTAAAGCTCTAGCAGTAAGTACACGTTTGTGAAAGCAGTGTGTGAATTTGTGTGTATTTTTTTTCAACAGATTTTCTTGAATACAATTTCAATTGTGTCCTGCATTCGTAAATTGTTCGATTTTTTGGCGAATACCGAACACGTGCTCAGCATTGAATCAATAGGTCTGTGTACTACTTTTAAATTATTTTAAAAAATTGCTAAAGATTCAGGTAAATTTTTTTAAAATTTCAGTTAAACAAAAATTGGTGTTGAAAAAATGCCACGAGCAAGACGCGCAAATATAGGTCGACGTACGCGTCACAATACGAATAGATTGGAGACAAGAAGATCACAGAGTGAAGAAATGCGAGCAATAGAAAATGTGTTACGACAACAAACACAACATAATCCATTGCTATCACAAGCACGTATTGCACGTATTCCACGTCGTCTTGCTAATGAAATGGAATTCTCTGCTTTCAATAATAACTTTCGCAACGATTACGCAAGACATGGCAACATTGTTCAAATGTCAGTGAGATGTGAATATTGTGATGCAGCCAAATTCTTAGGTGAAACGGCTGGCATGTGTTGTGCAAATGGAAAAGTAAAATTGCCACCATTCGAAACACCACCAGATCCATTGCGCACATTGATCATGGGAACATCACCACAGTCGAAGCATTTTTTAGCTCACATCCAAGAATACAATGCGGTATTCCAAATGACATCATTTGGTGCATCGAATATTGTAAGAGATAATTTTATGCCGACATTCAAGGTGATTAGTTCATGTGGTATATCTTCTTCAATTGGCAATCTAACCAACACAATTTTCCGCAATTTTCAAAATTCTGATCCAATGTGTCCTTATATTTCGTTAACATCGCAGATTCAAGGTCAGATTTATCATCGAACTGGATCACTGTTGCCATTTCCTGATCGAGATTTTTCATTTCTGCAAATATATTTCATTGGAGATGCAAATCGTGAGTTGGATAGGCGTTGTGCGATTGCTTCGCATACTAGACGAGAAATTGTTTCCCAAATTCAAAGATTTTTACATCAGTACAATGAATTGGTGACATTGTTCAAAACCGCGCTTGATCGTATGCCATCTGACAATCACAGAATCCTAATAAGAGCCGACAAAACACCATTTGGGGAGCATGCCAGACGATTTAATGCACCAACGCTCGATGAAGTGGCCATTGTAATTGTGGGTGAACAAACTTTACCACGCGATATTATATTGCATCGACGAAATGAGCAATTGCAACGTGTTTCAGAACTTCATCGCAGCTACGATGCATTACAATATCCATTGTTGCATTGGAAAGGTGATGATGGCTACCATATCAATATTCCTATGGTAAATCCACAAACTGGCCTTGATGCAACAAAAAAAAATGAGTGCAATGAACTTTTATTCGCACAGATTTATGATTCGACCGCAAGAAGATAATTATATTTTGCGATGTGGCCGACTTTTCCACCAATACGCTGTGGACATGTACGCAAAAATTGAATCTGAACGTCTCAATTATCTTCGATTTAATCAGGCCAGATTGCGTTCGGAAGAATACATCCATTTGCGAGACGCAGTGGTCAATGATGGCAACGTAAATGACATTGGACGCTTCACGATATTGCCCTCATCATATGCAGGCAGTCCGCGCCACATGCACGAATACACACAAGATGCAATGACATATGTGCAGAAATACGGCAGACCTGACTTATTTGTGACATTTACCTGCAATCCACAGTGGGCCGATATCACCAATAATTTATATGATAGACAAAAGTCAACAGATCGACACGACATCACCGCCCGTGTATTTCGTCAAAAAGTCAAAGCATTGATGGATATGATTGTCAAATTAAAAATATTTGGACCTGTGCGCTGCTGGATGTATTCAATTGAATGGCAGAAAAGAGGATTGCCACATGCACACATCTTGATATGGCTGGTGCGCAAAATTACACCGGATCAAACTGATGACATCATATCGGCAGAAATTCCATATCAAGCTGTAGATCCAGACTTATTTGAGATTGTCAAGAAAAATATGATTCACGGTCCTTGCGGTCCACTGAATATAAATTCGCCGTGCATGATTGACAGAAAGTGCTCAAAGCGATACCCAAGACCATTGACTTCTGACACAATCACAGATAACGATGGATACCCGCTGTATCGACGTCGACCACCAGACGATAATGGGCACACAGCAATGATCAGAATGCAAAATCAAGACATTGTCATTGATAATTCTTGGGTAGTGCCATATAACCCATTGCTGTCAAAAGCATTTAACGCACACATCAATGTCGAAATTTGCAATTCGGTCAAGTCAATTAAATACATCTGCAACTTTCAAAACAAAAAAAATTATACTTCACCAACACAACAAAAATCGAATGAAATGACTTAAGAAATTCTTTTTTTTGAAATAAAACAAATATTTTGAACTTTAACATTAAAATAGAAATGCTAGAAGTTTCCATTATATTGTTGCATGGGTGTAGCAACGCACACCGGGCCCCGCTAGTTATATTATAAAAGTAGACTAGCGACAGTCAGAAGTGAGTTATGAACGAAAATTTTCGGCTTATTTTTAATAATTGAATACAATTAAAAATAAAATAAATATGGAACTCGAAAAATGTACGGCGGTGCAATTAAAAAATGGGAAGCCCAAATGAAAATTTCTGGAACGAAGGAGGGACTAATTCTGAGGCTTGAGAATATTGGGTGTACAGTTTTGCCAGCCAGAATGCCAGTGGAGCATGTTGATCAAGGAGACGAATGTGAAGTACCGGTGGGACAAGTGAATAACGATCTGAGGCAGTTGCTGCAAGAGGTGGGTGGTCTTAAAAAGATGATTGACACACTTACATCAGCGTGTTGGACGTCAGCAGTTATCCGTTCCTACGACAGTCGGGTCTACGAAACAGGAACTTCCCGGAGTTATGTCCGACCAAGGACTGTCACTTCAGCAGGTTTTACAGTGCTACAACAACAACAGCGGCAGCAGTAACGTCAACATCAGCAGCAGTAAATTTCAACAGCGCTCGTATGTACAGCCAACAAATGCCTGTTGCATTGGGCAGAGAGGGTGATGTGAGCATGAGCGGTCATGTCGCACACACATATGGTGCACACGAAGTTATTTCCCCTGTTGTAACAGCGATTCCAAGCTCATCTTATTGGAATGTTCAATCTTACAAGCCAATTAGCGTATCAACAGCAAGAGAGAGCGATCAAATAAGAACATCAGGGCATTGCCTCCTACTTAAATTTTTTTTTTAATAATAATCTTACTTAATTGGCGCATTAGGAGGAGAGGAGGTCTTCCTTTTCCTCTGCTACCACCCGCGGGTACCGCTTCAAAAACCTTTCGGGCTGGAGCTATTTTATCCATTCGAACGACGTGACCTAGCCAGCGGAGCCGCTGATTCTTAATCCGCTGCGCTTTATCTACGTCATTGTACAGCTCGTACAGCTCATCGTTCCATCGTACACGCTATTCGCCGTCGCAAAGGTCCATAAATCTTCCGAAGAATCTTTCTCTCGAACACTCCAAGAGCCCTCTCATATGATGTTGTCATCGTCCGTGCTTCTGCGCCATACAATAGGACGGGCATGATGAGAGACTTATAGAGTATGGTTTTTGTCCGTCGAGAGGGGACTTTACTGTGCAATTGCCTACTCAGTCCGAAGTAGCACTTGTTGGCAAGAGAGGTTCTGCGTTGGATTTCAAGGCTGACGCTGTTATTGGTGTTAATGCTGGTTCCTAAGTAAACGAAGTCCTCTACTTTTTCAAAGTTACAGCTGTCAACAGTGATGTTAGATCCCATCAAAGAGTCACCCTGCCTGAAACCTCGTTTGGTATCAAACGGCTCGGAGAGGTCCTTCCCAATCATGATGGAGCTGGTGGTGTTGCTCAACGTCATTTTACATAGACGTATAAGTTTTGCCGGGATCCCAAATTCAGACATTGCGGCATATAGCAAACTTCTTTTCGTACTGTCAAAGGCGGCTTTGAAGTCGACAAAAAGATGGTGTGTGTCGATTCTTCTTTCTCGGGTCTTTTCCAAGATCTGGCGCATTGTGAATATCTGGTCGGTGGTAGATTTGCCAGGTCTAAAGCCACACTGATAAGGTCCTATCAGTTCATTGACGGTGGGCTTAAGTCTTTCACGCAATACGCTTGACAGAACCTTATACGCGATGTTAAGGAGACTAATCCCGCGATAATTGGCACATACAGCAGGATCACTCTTTTTGTGGATTGGGAAGAGCACACTTAAGTTCCAATCAGCAGGCATGCGTTCTTCCGACCATATTTTAGAGATGAGGTCGTGCATGTACTTAACCAGCTCCTCTCCACCGTACTTAAATAACTCAGCTGGTAACCCGTCAGCCCCGGGGGCTTTGTTGTTCTTTAGCCGTGCTATCGCTTTCCGAATTTCGTCAGAGTCGGGTGATGATCGAGTCCATCATCATTGATTGGGGATTCGGGTTCAATATCTTCTCCAAGGGTGTTGCTGTGGACATCAGTCAACAGGTCGCCGTTGCCATTTTTACAGGAATTCGCCCCAGTCGTAAAACCTTTTGTCGTACTCTCTGAAAAAATGTTTGGGTGCTTTTCCTGTCGGCCATCATCTCCCGCACAGCTCGCGTTGTCGTCATACCAGTTGTTCTTTTGGGCTCGCTGAAATCCGATGGATTCTTCAGCGGCGGTATGTAGACAGCGAGAAATACGGTTCCACTGCTCGGAAATATCGTTCTGTTGATTATTGCTCTCAGAGAGCAAGAGTGCAAGTCGAGTGGCGAAGTGGGTGGCTGTCTGTTGCGATTGCAGCTTTCCGACGTCGAGCTTTCCTTGTGTCCATTTGCGTGCGCTTTTTGCTGCACAGAGGCGCGTGCGGAACTTAGCTGCCACAAGAAAATGATCCGAGTCGATGTTGGCTCCTCGGATTGTGCGCACATCTAGGACACTGGAAGCGTGCCTTCCGTCTATCCCAACATGGTCGATTTGGTTTCGTGTCTGTCATCTGGAAACAGCCACGTAGCTTGATGTATTCTCCTATGCTGGAACCTGGTACTACAGACTACTATGTTTCGGGCCCCGGCGAAGTCGATCAGTCTCAATCCGTTATCGGACGTTTCGATGTGGAGACTGAATTTTCTGACTGTGGAACCAAAGATGCCCTCCTTGCCCACCTTGGCATTGAAATCGCAAAGGACGATTTTTATATCGTGGTGGGGGCACCGGTCCCATCGTCCTTCTCTTCCGTCGGGGCGTGGGCGCAAATCAGGGAGATGTTGAAGAATCTCCCCTTGATGCGGATTGTGGCGAGAAGTTCGTCCACCGAAGTGAACGACAGTACTTTACGGCGCAGTCTCTCCCACTACAAATCCGACACCAAATTTGCGCTCCTTTACATGGCAGCTGTAGTAGATGTCGCAAGGGCCTATCGATTTTTTCCCTTGCCCCGTCCATCGCATCTCTTGGATGGCGGTGATGTCAGCCTTCGCTCTGTCCTGACACAAACTACGGAGAGACTTATTTAACTCAAAATTACTTATACATGGTTTCAAAAAAGGAGGCCGGAAATGTCTTGAAGTTCGGGAGGGATCGTTTAGTTTTATTTCGCCAAGAAGAGATGGGCTATTGATCAAGCCTGTTATTAGGTTAGGTTAGGTTAGGTGGCAGCCCGAAAAGGGGCTCACTTAGACTTTAATTTATAGTCCATTGTGATACCACTATGCAGTTCTCCCCTGAACTGAAGGACCCGCTGGTAAGCGTTAAGAGAAACGTCGCGTGTTCTTTACGAAGGAGCGTAGACTTTCGATGGATACATCGGAGAGCCCCTCGGGAGTATCGAAAAAGTATGAGCCAAGGTGTCTGCATCTAAGCCTAGCGAAAGCGGGGCAGCTAAGAAGGTAATGTTGAGATGACTCCACCTCATCATCCTCCATACAGCACCCACAACTTGGATCAGAAATGATGCCCAGCCTGACAGCGTGGGTCCCCATCGGGCAGTGCCCTGTCAGAACACCGATCAGGGCCGAGAGTAATGGTCTTGAAGAGCTTAATAATTCCCCAGACCGTCTGCGGTCCACAACCGGCCAAAAGGACCTTGCAACTTTGCACGTCGGGGTTTCCGCCCAGCGTTTGCTGAGCCGACTGAAGGCCCATTTTTCCAGAAGCAGACCGCATGTGGACATGGGAACTCCAATGCCCTTCCTTCCTGGAGTGATTTCTTCTGAAGTGCCCTGACGAGCCAGCTCGTCCGCGCGACAGTTTCCCGCAATGTCGCTGTGACCTGGTACCCAAATCAGTCGAATGCGGAAGGTTTCCGAGGCGGCCGATAAGGAGGCCAGGCACTCTCCGACCAGTTTCGACCGGAGAGTCAGCGATCCCAGGGCCCTGATTGCAGCTTGACTGTCCGAGTAGATGCTTACCACCTTCTGTGTGTTAGTAGTGCCGCGACGCAAGTGGTCTGCTGCTTCCTTGATGGCAGCTATTTCAGCTTGAAAAACGCTGCAGAAATGCGGTAGTCTGAACTTACTATGGAGCGACAGTTCCTCGCAGAATACACCTCCTCCTACTCTTCCCTCCAGCTTCGATCCATCCGAGAACATGTTCACTGCGCCTTTGCACCAGAGGTCGTCCCCCTCCCACTCCTCTCTTGATGGGATGTGGGTCGTGAAGGATCCTCTTGGGGCGAGCTTCGGTACGCATTGATCGACGTCCCCTGGGATGAATTCGAAGTGTTTAAGGATCCCTGAGTGCCCGTACTCCGGGGTGAGGGAGAACCCGGCGCTTCGCAGTCTGATGGCAGAGCGGGCGGCGGCAACTCTGCCTGCCAAGTCTACAGGAATGATGCCAAGCATCACATTTAGAGCAAGCGTGGGAGTGGTGCGAAGTGCTCCGCTGATACCAATCAAGGCGCTTCTCTGCACTCGTTCCAGATTCTTTGCTAGAGTAGATTTATCCAGGGAGCTCCACCAGATAAAGACACCATAGAGCATAATGGGTTTAATTGTCGTTTCGTACAGCCAGAGGACAACTTTGGGAGAGAGGCCCCATCTCTTCCCGATGGCATTCCTGCAGCAGTATAGGGCGACCGACGCTTTCTTCACCCTGTCCTCGATGTTCGGCCCCCAGTTAAGCTTTCTGTCCAGAATAACCCCCAAGTACCTGACTCTGTCAGAAAGCACAAGAGGAGTGCCTGCGATCGAGGGTAACTGGGCCTCTGGCACTCTATATTTCCTGGTGAACAAGACCAGCTCTGTCTTGTTAGGGTTTATAGCTAGCCCACAGCCAGCAGACCAATTTATAACCAAATTTAGATGACCTTGCATGAGATCGTAAAGCGAGTTCAGGAACTTCCCCCTGACTATGAGTGCCACATCATCCGCATAGCCGACCACCCGGCAACCCCTCCCCTCTAGTTTCTCTAGAACCTCGTTTAAGACAATGTTCCAGAGGAAGGGCGAGAGAACCCCCCCTTGTGGGGTGCCCCTGCTCACCTTTTGCTGAGCCGATGCGCTTCCCCACTCCGCCACGACAGTTCTGTCGCATAGGATATTTGAGATGAACCTGGTCAAGTTGGTTTCAACTCCAAGCCGGCCAAGGGCCAATATAACCGCATTTGGAAGAACATTGTTGAATGCCCCCTCTATGTCGATGAAGACACCCACTGCGTATTCTTTGTGTTCGAAAGACTCTTCGATGTTTTTAACCACGGTATGCAGAGCAGATTCTACGGATCTGCCCTTCGTGTAGGCATGCTGAGAGAGACTAAGTCTCTCGCGTGGAATTTTATTTCTAATATATAGGTCGATCAGCCTCTCTAAGGTCTTCAGAAGGAAGGACGAGAGGCTGATTGGTCTGAAGTCCCTTGGCGACACGTGGGAGCTTTTCCCCGCCTTTGGGATGAATGTGACCCTCACCTGTCTCCAGGCCTTCGGGACATACCCCCTGTCCACGCAGTTCGCGTATATGGGGGTGAGCCACCGACAGGAAACATCTTTCGCCCTCTGTAATTGCGCGGGTATTATACCGTCCGGTCCCGGCGACTTGAAGGGTTTGAAAGAGTTAAGAGCCCAGAGCAGGCGACGCCCCTCCAGTAGTTCACTGGAGGACACCAAGCCACAGCCGAGACACACGCCAGGGCCCACGCTCGGCTCAGGGTCTTCGGGGAAATGAGCACCCAAAAGCAGCTTGAGGGATTCCTCACTACTTGTCGCCCATTCTCCCGAATCAGCCCTCAGGTATCCCAAGGGAACAGGATTGTTCGAGATAATGCGTCTGAAGCGCGAAGATTCATGGCAGCCTTCCACGGTTTCGCAGAAGTTTCTCCATGACATACGCTTGGACTTCCTAATTTCATATTTATATATTGAGAGACCCTCCTTATAGAGTTCCCAGTCCCGTGGAAGATTGCTCTTCCTAGCCTTATTGAAGAGGCGTCTGCTCGACGTCCTTAGTTCGGACAACTCTAACGTCCACCAGCCCGGCTTTGCCCTTCGTGCATTTCTGCTGAGCGGGCACGAGCTTTTGATTGCACTATTGCATGCCGAGGTGAACTTCTCCACCATGCAGTCGATGGAATATTCCGAGAGAACCGAGGCCTCATCCGGGGCTTCCGGGGAGAGCTTTTCCTGCAGTTTCCTACAGTAAATATCCCACCGTGTTTTCCTGAGGTTCCTAAATGGTTTGCTAATTGAGCGATCTTCGTCTAAAATAAACTGAATATACCTATGGTCTGAGTAGGAGGGAGTCTCCAGCACTCTCCAGTCAGATATGCTGGGTATAAGGAGAGAAGAAACCAGGGTAACATCTAGCACCTCACGCCTGGCCGCAGTTAAGAAGGTGGGTTCATTTCCTCTATTGCATATAGCTAAGTTTTCGCTAACAATAAAATCAAAAAGTGACTCACCTCTTGTGTTTATATCCGAGCTTCCCCAGCATGTGTGCCACGAGTTTGCATCAGATCCAATGATGACCGCGACGTTCCGCCGGTTGGCTTCGGCTATGGCTTCCCGTAGCAGAGTCGGAGGTGGTTCCACCGCATCGTCATGCGCCATATATGCCGAGATAAGCCAGAGCTTACCCGCGCCGCCTTCCAGGCTTACGGTAACAATGTCTTCATTGCTGAAATTGGGCAAAATAAATGCTTTTAGTTCTCTTCTGATGAGCATGCAAGATCTAGGTTTACCTGCTTGCGTCTGCGCCACCAGCTTATAGTTTGGCGTCCTGATACCAGAAATTCCGTTACTGCTCAGCCACGGCTCCTGTATCAGGACTATATCGGCTCCACCTTTTTCAAGGTGGATGATGAGATTTGCGGACGCCGCTTTAGAGTGTTGGAGGTTTATCTGTAGGATCTTCATCCAAGATTTCCTCCATCCACGCCAGTTCGGCGTCCTCGTCCACCGCGGTGAGAAGGTTTTCTTCCTCCGCTCTGTCGAAGAAACGGCCAATGTTTATAACAGAACCCGCCGTAGAGAGAACGTCACTAGCACTTTCCGCCTCCGAAGCCACTGATTCGACGTCCATATTCATGGTGTCGACTGTCGATGGTTCCTCAGCCCTGTGCACTTCTGGAGGTGCGGGGTTATCCCCCCCGGCATCGGATTGGTAGACCCTAAGGACTACCTTTTCGAAGCCGTAGTTTATAACCCCCTGGCACTCGGAGAGGGGGACGAGCGACTCCGCATTCAGCAGTATGACCGCCTGCCTGTTCGGGTCTTCGGACCGCTCTACCTTGACCACCCTCCAGTTGTGTGTCGGTAAGTGCGGGTTGCAGTACCGGAGAAGCTCCTCCATTTCCTCCGGTGTGGAAGGACCTGCGGGTAGCCAGACCCGGGCGCGCGGACGAGAAGGTAGATCCCTCTCGTTCACAGCTTCCAGTTTGGCGCCCTTCCAGACCTCCCCCACCAGAGCAACCGCAGCCTTGTAGACTTTCGCTGACCTTTCATCAGCGCATATTATCCTCTTGTGGATACCATGGTGCCACCCGGCACTTTCACACTTTGGAGGAGGGCCAGGGTTTTCCCTGACCGCCCTCATAAACACCGCGGTTATGGCCGCAGCAACCCACCTCCACTTTTCTTTTGGGATGGCTCCATCCTCCTTGCTCTTGTCAATCACCCCAAGGGTGACCGACCCCGCCCGTTTAGCGATTTCGCTGAAGGAAAAAGGTGGGCCACCCGTCTTGGATCTTTTGACCGCCGGGTTTTCACCTTCCAGAGACCTTTGTCTCTTCAGTGGCTGGATTGAAGAGGGTATGTTAGCGGTGCTAGTCGCCGCCTTCTCCCCCTCGGCCTTCATCTCGCTTAGGACCCCGCGAGCCCACTCGAGGGTCTTTGCGTGCCTCTCAGGCAGCTGGCCAGTCTCCTGCCCGCCGTATCGGCCGATAATTTTGGCTGCTAATCGTCGGTCGGAGTGCGCTCTTCGCCCAGCAGACCTCTGCCTGTCCGACCGCTTAGGCGCAGGTTTCTGCGCACTAGCGGGGTTATTGGACGCCCCTTTGCTAGTGCTAGCAAAGGCTTGTTCCGTATTCGGCTGAGCCGTGGACGGTTTCGCCCTTGGCCCCCCCGCCCCTTTCCTACCGTTTGCTGTAGCCGCGGTCGTTTTCGACTCGGCTGCCCTACTGGTCGATGACGAATTCGCCGTCAACCTACCCCCCAGCTTGGACCTAGAGTCAGCAGGGTTCGGTCTCGACCCTCCACCCCCCACATCAGGAGCCCTCGTGCTGGGCGTGCTAACCCCACTGGAAATGGGACAAGCTGCTTGGGACGGTTTCGTCACCCCAGCCAGAGATGCTGCCTGTTCAGATGAGCCAGCTTTGGTGTTCAATTTTGACTCACCTCCGCCGCTCGAAATGGAAATTGATGTTGTTGTTGTTGTTGTTGTTGTTGTTGTTGTTTTGGTATTCATTTTGATGGGTCCCCACTCAGAGCCGCTATCCTACCTAGCCTGTTATTAACTTGACCCAAAATACTACGGCTAGCATTTCTCTGCGACTAGCAAATGTAGGGAGATTAATGGGTTTTAAACGACTTATATATGGCGGCAGGATGTACTGAGAATCCCAACGAAAATTTCTTAAAGCAAAAAGCAGAAATTGTTTTTGGATTGACTCTATTTGGTCGGAATGAACTTGATAGCGCGGGTTCCAAACAACAGATCCATATTCCAGTATTGACCTCACTAACGTTGTGAAAACAGCCTTCGTAATGTATTGGTCATTGAATTCTTTTGACCATCGTTTTACAAACGCTATAACACCTTTGGCCTTCTTAACTGTAGATTAGATTGATTAAGGTGAGGAATGCACTGCGACCGCTGGGTCAATTGTGCCCTCCACGGCTCTCATCATAGCACTTTCGTCAGCCTCAGCACCTACACGAAACCCAGAATGGTTGCTGGAGACAGAGAGTGAATGGGTTGCTCCTGCGACCATGGCCGTCCTAGGGCGATCCCCCTTCTGTGAGCCACTGCATCACACTGACCAGATCCCTAGCATATGCAGGTGGCCTCTTAGTCTGCAGTGACCCGTTAGAAACAACCTGTGTCTTTTCAAGTTGTATCCTCCAAGGAGAGACTTGGCCTATCTGAGGCCTGCTAAGTTGCTCCAGTGTTGACTCCTCAGTCTGATGATCTCCTTCCTTAGCATCTCTCTAATTGTGCGAGGACCCACTGCCAGGATAGGTTCAGGTCCAACAGGAGTGGAGGCCGCCGCCGTCCTGGCTAGTAGGTCAGCAGATTCGATACCAACCCACTCGTATGTCCTGGTACCCAGAGGAGTTGGATCCGGTTCTTTACCGCCAGGACATTCAGTCTCTCAAAACACTCCACGACCAGCGATGAGTTTATTTCATAGGAGGAGAGAGCCCTGAGCGCGGCTTTTCTGTCGCTCGAAATGAGAATTGTCTCGTTGCGGTATTTTCTCCTCAGGTTTATCTCGGCGCAGACACTGAAGGGAAGGACCACCGCCTGAAGGATGCTTGGGTTGGCCCCCAGAGGAAATCGATATATTGGATCTGGGGCCGTCGACGCCTGCCCCAACACCCTCTGGAGTCCTTGAGCCATCAGTGTACCAATGCAGAGTACTCTCCAGGATGTGGTTGTCCAGAATGGAGTCACTCCAAGTAGCCTTGCTATGCATCTCCACTTCAAACTTTCTATCAAACTTTATCTCTTTTTGAATCTCATCCGCGGGGAAGCTTATCAGAGGAAGCTAATTTTGGACGACATCATCTTTCCCCTGCCAAAACCCTCCTTAGAGGAGTCCATGCTATTTAAATCCGCTTGTAGTAAGGACCTTTCCTCAACAGAATGATACGATCTAAAAAGTTATACATCATCAGCATACAATAAAATTTTTGAATAATTTATTACAGAAGGTATGTCATTTATAAATAGTAAAAACAGAATCGGACCAAGGTGACTTCCTTGCGGGACCCCTGAAGATACTTGAATAATGTTTGAGGAACTACTTAGTTTTAAAAAGAACTCGTTGTGTTCTGTCAATGAGGTAAGAAGATATCCATTGAAGGAGATTAGGTTGAAAACCAAGGAGATCGAGTTTATGGATGAGTAAAGAGTGACTTACTCTGTCGAATGCTTTACTAAAATCGGTGTATATAACATCTGTGTGCATAAATTCTCTGAATCCATTTAATACATGAGTTGTGAACTCAAGTAAGTTTGTAACGGTAGATTTACCCTTAGAGAACCCGTGTTGTGTGCTAGAAATTGTAGAGGATATGGAATACGTTAAATTTTCAACAACAATAGCTTCAAATAGTTCATGAATAACAGAGAGCTTAGCTATACCGCGATAATTTTCTATAGAGGACATACTCCCGGTCTTATAAAGGGGTATAATGAATGACTCTTTCCAAGCTGAAGGGAAAACCCCAAGCTTGAGAGAAAGATTAAATAAATTAGTTAAGGGCTCATAAATATGTTTAGCACATTTTTTGAGGAACCAACTTGGGATCAATGGGGTACAGTGGTGCTTCTGGGTATGCGGTTACAGTTGCACGGCTGTACTCAATCCCTACTATGACGTCCACGTTCGTGCACCCTGGGCAACGTGAGCAACCCATGTGCGAGATACGGTAACCAACCCGTGTGGAGCCATGGGTCACGGCTAATAGAGATGGAGCTTTAGTGGAGCCACTCCGACATATTCGGTTTAAGGGTCCACTGAAGTCCGCAGCGTCTGTTCACCAGGAGGTGTGGCTGCAAGCGGGTGTCTGTCTTGGAGAAAGCGGCTCGCTATATAAACAAACTTAAAATTTTTCACCCCCAGCAATAGGTTGGGCTTGGAACCCGCCACGTAAAAAACAACTTCCAATGAAAAGGAAAAAAAAGCCTCGGATGAGACCCCCCTTTTTTGATGACGACCACGGCAAACGTATTAAGGACAACGATTTGAGGGCATGCACCTGGAATGTCCGGACCCTTAATTGGGAAGGTGCCTCTGCCCGGCTGGTTGATGTCCTCAGCAGAGCGAAGGCTGACATCACCGCCATCCAAGAGATGCGATGGACGGGACAAGGGAAACAATCGATAGGCCCTTGCGACATCTACTACAGCTGCCATGTAAAGGAGCGCAAATTTGGTGTCGTGCTTGGCGATTTCAATGCCAAGGTGGGCAAGGAGGGCATCTTTGGTTATACAGTCGGAAAATTCAGTCTCCACAACGAAACGTCCGATAACGGAATGAGACTGATCGACTTCGCCGGGGCCCGAAACATGGTAGTCTGTAGTACCAGGTTCCAGCATAAAAAGATTCACCAAGCTACGTGGCTGTCTCCAGATGGTAAGACACGAAACCAAATCGACCACGTTGTGATAGACGGAAGGCATGCTTCCAGTGTCCTAAATGTGCGCACGATCCGAGGAGCCAACATCGACTCGGATCATTTTCTTGTGGCAGCTAAGATCCGCACGCGCCTCTGTGCAGCAAAAAGCGCACGCAAACAGACACAAGGAAAGCTCGACGTCGGAAAGCTGCAATCGCAACAGACAGCCACCCACTTCGCCACTCGACTTGCACTCCTGCTCTCTGAGAGCAATAATCAACAGCACGATATTTCCGAGCAGTGGAACCATATTTCTCGATGTCTACATACCGCCGCTGAAGAATCCATCGGATTTCAGCGAGCCCGAAAGAACAACTGGTATGACGAGGAATGCCGCGCCGCTACGGAACGTAAAGACGCTGCCTACAGGGCCACACTGCGATCGGGCGCAACGCGAGCTGTGCGGGAGCGTTATCGTGAGCTGAAGAAGGAAGCAAGACGCATTTTTCGTGAGAAAAAGAGAGAGGCCGAAATGCGTGAGTGCGAAGAGCTTGAGATGCTGGCCGACAGGAAAAGCGCCCGAAAATTTTTTCAAAAAGTTCGACGGCTTACAGAAGGTTTTAAGACCGGGGCGAATTCCTGTAAGAATGAAAACGGCGACCTGGTGGCTGATGTCCACAGCATACTTAAATTATGGAGGGAGCACTTCTTCACACTGCTTAATGGAAGCAGCTGCAACAACGATGGAGAAGATGTTGAACCCGAATCCCCAATCAATGATGATGGACGTGATGTACCATCACCCGACCATGACGAAATTCGGAAAGCGATAGCACGGCTGAAGAACAACAAAGCCCCCGGGGCTGACGGGTTACCAGCTGAGTTATTTAAGTACGGCGGAGAGGAGCTGGTTAAGTGCTTGCACGAGCTCATCTCTAGAATATGGTCGGAAGAACGCATGCCTACTGATTGGAACTTAAGTGTGCTCTGCCCAATCCACAAAAAGGGTGATCCTGCAGTCTGTGCCAATTATCGCGGGATTAGCCTTCTTAACATCGCGTATAAGGTCCTGTCAAGTGTATTGTGCGAAAGACTTAAGCCCACCGTCAACGAACTGATTGGACCTTATCAGTGTGGCTTTAGACCTGGTAAATCCACCACCGACCAGATATTCACAATACGCCAGATCTTGGAAAAGACCCGAGAAAGAAGAATCGACACACACCATCTTTTTGTCGACTTCAAAGCCGCCTTCGACAGCACGAAAAGAAGTTGCCTTTATGCCGCAATGTCTGAATTTGGTATCCCCGCAAAACTTATACGGCTATGTAAAATGACGTTGAGCAACAGCACCAGCTCCGTCAGGATTGGGAAGGACCTCTCCGAGCCGTTTGATACCAAACGAGGTTTCAGACAAGGTGACTCTCTGTCGTGCGATTTCTTTAACCTGATGCTGGAGAAAATAATTCAAGCCGCAGAACTTAATCGGTCAGGCACCATCTTTCATAAGAGTGTGCAATTGCTGGCGTACGCCGATGACATTGACATCATCGGTCTTAACAACCGCGCAGTTAGTTCTGCCTTCTCCAAACTGGATAGAGAAGCGAAGCGAATGGGTCTGGAGGTGAACGAGGGCAAGACGAAGTATCTCCTGTCATCAAATAGACAGTCGGCACATTCACGACTGGGATCAAACATCACTGTTGACAGTTATAACTTCGAAAAAGTAGAGGACTTCGTTTACTTAGGAACCAGCATTAACACCAATAACAGCGTCAGCCTTGAAATCCAACGCAGAATCTCTCTTGCCAACAAGTGCTACTTCGGACTGAGTAGGCAATTGCACAGTAAAGTCCTCTCTCGGCGGACAAAAACCATACTCTATAAGTCTCTCATCATGCCCGTCCTATTGTATGGCGCAGAAGCATGGACGATGACAACATCAGATGAGAGAGCTCTTGGAGTGTTCGAGAGAAAGATTCTTCGAAAGATTTATGGACCTTTGCGTCTTTGCGACGGCGAATACCGTGTACGATGGAACGATGAGCTGTACGAGCTGTACAATGACGTAGATATAGTGCAGCGGATTAAGAACCAGCGGCTCCGCTGGCTAGGCCACGTCGTACGAATGGATGAAATAGCTCCAGCCCTGAAGGTTTTTGACGCGGTACCCGCTGGTGGTAGCAGAGGAAAAGAAAGACCTCCTCTGCATTGGAAAGACCAAGTGGAAAAAGACTTGGCTATACTTGGGATTTCCAATTGGCGCCAGTTATCAAAAGATAGGGACAGCTGGCGTGCTTTGTTGACCTCGGCCAAAATCGCTTAGGCGGTTGTTGCGCCAATTAAGTAAGTAAGTAAACTCATTTTTGACAACATACGGTGTCAAAATTCAATTAATACACAGGTACATAGTTTTGAAGAATTAAAAAATAATTTTTTCAAAGTATTCCACTAACAAGCTATCTGTCACAGAAAGGCCCTCTACATACTGGCTTCCTATCAATTCCAGCACCCGCTCCTCCAGCTTTAAGGGCCTGTTGCCGTTAAAGACTGCTGCCTTCTCCGGTCGCGCACTCGGACACTGGTCCTTTCTAAATCGGGCCAAACCTACGTTAGAAGAAAAAAACAATATGAAATAAACAGATAGAATTATACAAATACATATACACACAAAGAAGGTCTGTGCGTAGTGGCTATACATGGAATTGGCTTCGCAATATGCCCTTGTTTATCTACACAAAAAAGATATTTATTTTTACACACATTATAGCACTTCTATTAATGAAAGTCATGAATTTATTTATACACACGTGGTTTAATTTTTCACAATTTCCAGCACAATGCACATTTGCCAGCACCGCACAGCTCCTTGTGAGTATATCCAAATATTACTTACCGTGCGCCATTGTTCGGCGGACTTTTCACCATATCCGATGGCATTCAGTATGGATGCCATCTCTTCCCACTTCTTTTCCAGCTCCATCCTACCATGGAGCCGATGAAACTTTCCGCTGGCTAGCCTCGGATTATCTTGAAAAAAATCCATCATCCCGCTCATCTTCTCCATTGAGGCACGGCTCCTCTTTGCTGCTTGGTTGTTGAGGCCATTGTGAAAATAGAAAAAGAAAAGTAAATAATATATTTAATAACTTTAATTTAGTATACAGGTAAACCTCCTATAACGCGGTAAATAGGTTCCTGAAAAACTCCGCGTTGTAGGAGACCATAACTCCATACAAAAATCAGAGTTTGGTTTCAAAGTAAAAAAATTTTCAATAAAATATTGGAATTTGTATAGTAAAAATATGTGCATAATATAATTTTGTGTATCTATTTGTTTGGTCATAAGAACATGCATATTATGTAATTTAATAACACTCCATTTATTTAAACAAAAACAAAACAAAATAAAATTTCAATTCAACGTAAAATATTTAAGTTGAAAGATTTAATAAATTAAAGCCAAAATAGAACGATAACTTTCTACTCCTCGTCATCACTTAGTATGATTTCTTTCGAACGTTTTGTTTGTACTAGTTCAAAATCTGAGCTTGATCCACTATCAGATTCTGGCATCCTTTCGACGATTATTGGTTTGAAAAAATCGTGCATTGAAGTTTGTTTGCTCTTATTTAGCAAATCTTTATAAATTTCTTGATAGGGAGCTAAATTGTTTTGAAGATTTCGTTTAAATATTTCTGCTCTGTCACTTAAAGGCCCTTTTTTTAATTTTGTCATTGACTACACAATTACGTATGTATTTGTTTGTCACTTAATTTGTAAACACATGTTCATGTGTAGGGTGGCAATGCTATAAAAGATATAGGTATCAAAGTATGGACAAAATGCAAAGAATTTTATTTGGGCAAGAAAACCTTTTTCAAATTAAAATAGTAAATATTTGAAAAAATCTTCATAAAAATCGCGTTGTAAGAGTAGCGTTGTAAGAAAACGTCCGCATTTTGGGAACCGCGTTGTAGCGAAACCGCGTTATAGGAAACGGCGTTCTAGGAGGTTTACCTGTACTTGCTTTTGGTTTGCTAAATTTGCGCTCCAAAGCTCTTACTATTGGCCGGATGAATTGCAATGTTTTTTTTGCATTACTTTTGTTTTTCGTAAATTTTGACACTTCGTTACCTGAGATGCCACTTTTTGTCAATTAGAATAAATAGGAAAAATCAGCTGTTCAGTGTTGTTTAGTATGAGTTAGTGAATAGCACAATTGCTATTGCAAACCACAAATCTTTTTAGCTAACAACACGTCAAGTTGTGTTGTTAAAAGTTACTGAATCGCTATTTTAAACAAAGAAACATTTATTTGTACACTATGCACATAATTTATTAATTGTAATTTAACACTTTTTTACCCGTTTAAACCTTTCGAAATGATCCAGAAAAACAATGAATGGTAAAATATTTTTCGTTTGCCATGCCTAATCTTTATTTTATATTTTCGCGCCACAAATGAACTCAGCTGTTCGTAAAACTTGCAAGTTTTTACTGGTTTCTAAAGAGAGCTGAGTAGACGTAGACTTTGGTGAAGCTGCAATTACTGGTGTTAACTTATTTTATAAGTTGATTAGCGATAAGACTTTTTCATTAAATCCAGCTGAGTGTATCCCGGTTAGTTTGTGCTGAAATTTACGCGTTTTGTAATTGATTATTTACTGGAAAAATTTTTATTTATTTTTCCATCTAATAAAGTGAAGAACAAAAACTCTAAAAAGAAAAGGTGAAGAACTAAAAGTATAAAGGAAAATGTCAACAAGAGCAAAAAATGCGTGCGCTTTTGCCCCTTCCCCTCAAACACCGCGAAACGTCTTAAACGTTGCATTGAAAGATGTGAGTTCACCGTCAGCTGTTTGGTTGCAAAAGATCGATACTAAATTGAAATTTTAGATGGAGTGTATTCAAAAGCACATAGCAGCAAACATCAAAGCGTCTGAAGAGCGTGTGATGATGCGAATCGTCGAGATATCAGCTAAGCTTTCAAATTTTAAACTAGCATTTAGGGGGATCGAATAGCGAATGCAGAAAGTTGAGTTGGAACATAGCATAGTAGTGCAAAGTCTAAATAAGGAAGTTCTTGATTTAAAACAACGTGTTAATGACCACGAAAATAATTTAGTATCATCGGATCGTATTGTGAATGGACTTCCGTGCACCAAGGGTGAGAGTCTCGTTAATATATTCTCTCAAATTTGCGAAAAGGTTCAACACACAAGTCCGCTCTGCTTTTTGACTACGAAGCAGCAACAACAATACGCACGGATCAGTTATAATTAAACTCAATACACCCGGCGATCGTTCACAGTGTCTAAAACCGATTGCTAATTTCTGTAAAAAGAATAAACGACCATTGGCACTTCGCGACTTGGACTACACCTCGGATGGTATAATGTTTATTCACGAATCTCTTTCTAGAAAGAACCGCGAAATCTTGCACTTACTGCCTAACCTAATATTCACGCACTCCGACAATTTTTTGTCAAAAATGTCTCATGCTCATACAACTTGTATGGGAGGAACCCAAACTGAACGGCGTGCGCCAAAAGCTAACTCAGTTTCCAATTTTCATTTTGCGTGACATTTCGATTTGACGTTTATCCCACCGTTGAGGGTGATGCGTATTGACTTAAGTATAACGAATACGGCCTTTTTTGTTTGGATGAGCAAAAAAATTATCAAAAAGCTTTGAAAGAAAGGTTTTTATAAATTTGTACATTGTTTAGAACTTGGGATTATGATTTTTATGATAATTATTGTTTATATAATATACAAGAGGAAACAAGTCAATTGCCAAACTTGTTAATAAGTTCCTGTTGTTGAAGCTCTTCATATAAATTAAGATAATATTTAATGTTTAAATACAAATTAATATGAATCATAAGGTAAAGCAAATCTTTAAACAAAATAAATAAATTGAACCAGCGCTGAAAACGTCCACCTTGTATTGTTCTCAAACGAATTTAACAGCCATGCAACTCTGTAAAGTAAACGCACGCAAATCAATTTCGGGTGGACGTGGTTAAAAATCTTGCGTGCTTGCGTCCAAAAACGCAAGCCGTGGATATTAGGTTAGCCTGTTAGCCACTTAGTTTAAAAAGGAAAAACGGCTTTCGTCTGCGTTCTCTATGAAGGGTCACATGTATGTGCGAGTTCGTCCACTAACTGAGCCATTGATGATACCTATAGCTGAAAGCTCACCACAAATCTGAGAGTAAACGTAATTGATTGAGAGCATTTATCTGCAATTTTACGATATCCTGAATAAGCTTTTATTTTCTTTACGATATAATAAGTTCGTAGCAATAATTTATTTTTCCTTTTTCTCTCTCTCTTTCTAATAATCTAATCTTTCACCCTACTTTATATTGTATTTTATAATTATATCAACCATGAACGTCAAAAGTATTAACTTAGCAATGAACAATGAATATTAAAGCGGTCATTATGGCATGTTATTGCCATGTGAATGCCCGCAGCTTAACCTCCGACAAAATCGACTACTTTAACTACCTTTCTTCTGATATGGCACATAATTTGTATAACAGAAACATGGTTTAAGCCATATATTGCTACTCATATTTATAGTGTAGGTGATTATAACTTCATTCGAAACGATAGAACTACGGGAAGAGGCCGCGGTGTTGCCATTTACTGCCGGAAGTACCTTAAAGCGAAAACAATTTTTAAATCCGACTCTTCAAGTGCAGTTGAATAACGCTTTGTTGAGATCGTTGATAGTAGAACTAAGTGTCTGGTTGCTTGCGTTTACAATCCATTTAAGAAAAATGACCTAACGAGTCTTTACGAAAACATTTCTGAAATAGTATTATAATATGATCATAGTGTATGCTGTGGGAATTTCAATATTGACCTTGTATCTAATGATCCCAAGTCAAAAATCCTAGTAGATAACTTCTATTCAAACGGGCTTAACATAGTTAATATGAACGCCACTCGATTTTCGCCAAACTACAAACCTAGTTTATTGGATCTTTTATGCGTTAGTGACAGTGACTTTGTCAACCATGTTGATAAAGTTTCTATGGCACTACCGCCAAAAAACCTTGGTTTACAGCAGAAGTCCTGCATGTATTAGATATCGAAACAAGGCATACTGTAAATGAAAAAAAAATCAGACGAAATACCGATGGGAAAACTATCGCATTGCTAGAAATAAAGCCAATCTATGGGTTAAAAATTCTAAACAGGCATATTTGAAAACCAAACTAAATACGGATCTGCCATCAGGTATTCTTTGGAAAAATCTTAGATCAATTGGTGTTGTAAATAACGAAAAACAATTATGTAATCTTGATGTAGAAGATATTTGATAATTTTTCTTAAATTCTCACAATTCCAACTCGTGCTTACAAACTTAAAATCCGCAACAAGTCTCACAGTATGTGTTTAATTTTAATGTGGCAACTGAGGGTGACGTGATTAAAGCTATTTATTCGATTAGGTCCAATGCGGTAGGTACCGAGAGCATAAACTTGAGGTTTTTGAAACTAATTTTACCTTATATTATACTACCTTCCCGCACACATATCATAAACTTTTCAATTACTTTCTGTCAGTTTCCTAGTAGCTGGAAAACTTCAAACATCATACCAGTGCCGAAAATAAGTTACCCGGAATCGCCACGGCATTTTCGTCCTATTAGTATTCTGCCTGTTTTATCTAAGGTGTTTGAAAAGATTATGGAAAGTCAATTAGTCGAATTTTTAAACGAAAATAAATTATTAACCGAAAATCAATCTGGTTTTAGGGCACGTCATAGTTGTGCCACAGCTTTGCTAAAAATATTTGAAGATATTCGCCCTGCATATGATCAAACCTACTTAACAGTAATGCTACTGTTGGATTTTATCAAGCCGTTTGATACAGTTGACTATGAACTATTGGTGTTAAAATTGACAAATATGTTTGGCTTAAGCACATTTGCTGTAAAACGTGTGAGGAGTTATCTCCCTGGTCAAATCTGGTTAAAATTACCGGCGGTTAGCTACAATTCAGCTAATTATTCAGCGCCTACTTATCTGACGGATGGTCTTAACCGGAGCTTTTAGTTCCGATTAAGCGCTTAACCGGAGATGTTGCAAACGGCCCTTATTGTTCCTCAAATCACATTCAGTGAAGTTGAAAGTATGACCACATCTCAGCTGTATGCAGATTCTCGACAACACACTGAACAAGAAATGTTTTTTTGCACAAGTTCATTTATACAGCAAACCAGAAGTCTTATTTAGAAACCTAAAATTTGGGCACTAAGAGCTAAATATTATAATAACCAAAACCACATACATACATGTTTACTTCTCGCAAGTTCTTTGTTAATGCTGCATAACTACCCTGCAAAAAATTTACCGACTAATCTCTAAAAACAGTATTCCGGGATTAGTCCCTATCGGGTACAACTGGGCATTAATTAGTCGCAACAAGTCTCAAACGGGTATAATTGTAGATTAGTCCTGTATTCATCTTTTTCGTCGTTGGCATGTAAGGAGAGCATTCGCTAAGGATCCCTCGGTACGCTGGTTCGATGCTAAGTCGAAGCAAAGATTTTTATTTTTATTTTAATAAATACACTGGTCCTCACTTATACCCATTCGAATACAGAAGGGGCCAATTAGTCTCTTCATAGGCATGCTCGAACAAAAGGGAACAGTTCATTCCATATAAAGAGATCAGAAGTTGTATTAAAAATTCAATAAAAAAAATGAAAAATTAAATGAAATAATTCTTACTGGAAAACTACGAGTACGGACCTACATAATAGCCTTCGTAGACTTGTGCAGGTGTGTATTGATGGTTTTTTTAAAATTGATAATATTGAAAGTGTAGATATTCGAGCGTTATCTATATATTTATTAGGAAATGCGGCGTGGGCTGAGCTAAACTACAACAGCGAGATATATTTCAAATTAAAGGTATTGATGTGAATATTTGCATAAAACTATCACATTGAAAATCGGTCGCTTAGTTCCCGAAATATTTGCGTGTAAAGATATACAAATTCTCATATTGGCCGAAGCATTGCACGGGCCAATATATACAGGCCAATATACTTTGTTCACATTATGTGGTTATGTTTCGACAACTTGATTATCACAATATAACGGTTACATGATGATCTTTTTATTATTTGCTACAAATGTTTTATACACATACACATACATACATACATACATGTATGTACATGCATATGAACTTCTTATCTATGTATCTGTATATAGATCTTCTATCTGTAGCTATTTAAATATGTGTATATTCTGATGACAAAAGACGCTAGGTTACATAAACTACTGCCGATTTTATTTTAAATTTCTATGGGTTGGTAATAATAAGTACATATTGCAGAATATATACATAAATAAATAAATATACATAGATATGTATTCATGGAAGTTTATTTCAAGTGAATCGAAAATTTACGTCTGTGGCAAAAATTCGAATCAAAAAGACAACTGCTGATGTGGAGTAACCGTTATCCACACCAGGCGCCATATGAGCCTTCGATGTTCAGTCACTGCACAAAATGTAACAACATGTTGTGCGAAGCTTATAATTTTCTGGGAATTTTTAAGACTTCCGTCGTTCTAACCGGACAATTTATTAAAAAATTACGTCGCTTAAATCACTTTGTCAATTTACGCGGAGTCGTATTAAACGCATGTACTTTCATAGTAATTTGTATAAAAATTAAACTTGAGGTTGTGTTAACGTCGGATGTTATATGCGGAGTCGTTGTAAGCGAATTCTTCTGTATATGTATATACATAGATATAAAGATAAACATTACATATGAATAAGTGTATTTAAATACGTTTTCTAAGTATGCCGGGAGGAAGACCAATATGGGCCCGCAGGGGTCGTATTTTAAATGGAGGAAGAGAACAAGTAAAAGCATACATACGTATGAATTTATGAGCCTCTAACTTTATTGCTATTTTCTAGAACCGTGTTCATGCTTGCGCTTTTTGTGGCAAAGCCTGGAAGAGCGATCCTAAATTAGCAGAATGGAGTCAATGCTTGCAATGTGACATGTTTTGGGCGCAAAACACTTGTATTCCCGGAAAAAATCCTATTTTCATTTGTCAATCTTGCGATGAGTAAATGCTATACATACATAACTATGTATGTAATTTTTCTAATTGTTTCTAATTATAAATGTTTATGATTTCATGTTTATGTTTAATTTCAACGATTTCAAAATGAATGAATCCAGTATGACTTTGGTTAATGCTAAAGATTTTTTTACCTAAAAATCAAAAGTAAACCATAAAAAATTTGGCGTTTGGTAATGAGGTATAGTATACCACATTATCCGAACCTTCTATACCATATTACCCCAATTTTTAAAGAAGGAACTTTTTGGGTTATGTTAGATTTTTTTAAATAACTCTTTTATTTGTGCATAGATGTATTTTATTGAAAAATAGTTTATAACCAATGTTTCGCTTTTCTCGAATGATAGAGAATGGTTACAATAAAGCTCGTACATTTGCTACAGATGTCAAAAAACAAACACCTATACCACAATACCCGAACTTCCTCTATTTGTAAGAATATCAATGTTTCGAAAGATATCAACGTTTCGTCGTCTTCGATGTTAAAGTTTTTGGAACGGCCGAAATAGCTCATATTCCAGTATACAAATAAATAGGAACTTGGCCCAAAGCGAATATGTAACGACCCTAGAAATTTGTCTGAAACTATATATTCATTT
This sequence comes from Philophylla caesio, assembly GCA_963971545.1. Taxonomy (NCBI): domain Eukaryota; kingdom Metazoa; phylum Arthropoda; class Insecta; order Diptera; family Tephritidae; genus Philophylla; species Philophylla caesio. Next base: position 56,513,913 of record OZ020604.1, on the reverse strand, counting down.
TAATAACAAAAATTATAAATATAGATATCAAAATATTAAGAATCAAAAATATTAAGAATCAATCAGTGTCGGCATTGCTTCGATAGCTTTTTAAAACCTCTACCGATGCACTCTTTGAAATTTACTTTGGGTTTGTTTATAAGTTGACAGCTCTTGCCGAAGTGCTCTTTGAGGTTTTGGTGAAATGTCGCCAGCTTTTAAGGAACTTTACGCTGTCATAGAGTTAAAAATTTAATCTTTACATTGTGTAATGCTGCCGCTATCATGTCTCACTTGCTTTGCTAATGATTTTTGTTTTATCCCTCTATACCCTCCCGACCGACGCGAGGGGCGCATCCGCATGACGCACGGATATATAAAAAACAAAATTGTTTTTGTTTTTTTTTTCATATATGTTACGCCGAGTCATGACAGGCAGAGGTTTGTTAAGTGTCGAGATCTAAAACTGTTCAGTTACAGAACAAATGCTCATCAGCTGATCGAATAGTAATATATGTATATGTATGTACATATGTATCAATTATTGAGAGCATTGAGTATAGTTTTCTTTATGTAAAAAAGTGAGTCTGAAATATCAAAAGAACCGGAGTGAGTGTTAAAATCCTGACACAAACTACAGAGTGGCTCATTTAACTCAAAATTACTTTTACATGGCTTCAGAAAGAGAGGCCGGAAATGTCTTGAAATTCTGGAGGGAACGTTTAGTTTTATTTCGCTAAGAAGAGATGGGCTAGAGATCAAGCCTGTCAGTAACTTGACCAAAAATACAATGCCTAGCATTTCTCTGCGACTAGCAAGTGTAGGAAAGTTGTAAACGACTTATATGTATATGGCGACAGGTTGTACTGAGAATCCCAACGAAAGTTTCTTAAAGCAAAAAGCAGAAATTGTTTTTGAATTGACTCTATTCTGTCGGAATGAACTTGATAGCGCGGGTTCCAAACAACAGATCCATATTCCAGTATGGGTCTCACTAACGTTGTGAACAGAGCCTTCGTGATGTAAGGGTCATTGAATTCTTTTGACCACCGTTTTACAAATGCAAAAACACCCTTGGCTTTGTTAACTGTAACATTTATGTGAAGATTCAAATTAAATTTCGGGTCCATTGTAATTCCAAGATCAACAAAGTTAAACACTTGTTCGAGGTTATGGTTACATATTTCATAAGAAGCTGGTTGAACTGCTCTGCGAGAAAAGCACATTACTTTACATTTTTTAAGGTTTAGTGGCATGTAATTTATTTTACACCAGTTAGTCATGCTATTTAATCCCGCTTGTAGTAAGGACCTTTCCTCAACAGAATGATACGATCTAAAAAGCTTTACATCATCAGCATACAATAAAATTTTTGAATAACTTATAACAGAAGGTAAGTCATTTATAAAAAGTAAAAACAGAATCGGACCAAGGTGACTTCCTTGCGGGACCCCTGAAGAAACATAAATAATGTTTGAGGATTTTTAAAAAGAACTCGTTGTGTTCTGTCAATGAGGTAAGAAGACATCCAACGAAGGAGATTAGGTTGAAAACCAAGGAGATCGAGTTTATGGATCAGTGAGAGTGACTTACTCTGTCGAATGCTTTACTAAAATCAGTGTATATAACATCAGTGTGCATAAATTCTCTGAAACCATTTGCAACATGAGTTGTGAACTCAAACAAGTTTGTAACGGCATTGGGAGTCACAAGAAACGGTATTTTGATATTTCATAGCAGACGGAAAACTAGTCACTCTGCGCCTAGAGTTAACGAAGTCATAAAATGATTCAGGGTTTTTTATTAGATTCCTTTTAACTTTGCACAAATAAGATCTGTAGCATTTTTTATTTAATTCAAAATAAGCTTGTCGGATAACTGAGTATTTAATATAGTTAGTGTGAAAACCAGTTTTTTTTTGTACAATTTAAACGATCGCGACTTCTGATTTTTTAAATTTTTTAGTTCTTTAGTAAACCAAGGTTGTGATTGCTCCATTTGTACGCAAACCCGATTTGGTACAAACTTTTGAAATAACCTAAATATAGTGTTATTAAAATGCAACGTTTAACATCATCTTTATACGTCGGATAATTTTGATAATTCTCGATCTAATTTCTTGAAATTCGCTTTCGCGAAAATAAAACGAGCGTTTGGCTACTTGATTTATCAACATTATTTCCAAAATCACCAATAACTTCGTAATTTACCTCAATCGCAGGGTGATAAAGAGTCCTCTGAAATAACCAAGGGTTCGCACAATCATCGAATTATGTGCAGTAATCATTGAACTTAAAGATCTAAGTAACGCAATATGTTGAGTATAAACCGATAAGTCAGAGTTGGGAGGGATGTAGCAAACAGCTAAATAAAAGAAACCATTTCCTACCATAACTCGTATTGCTTTAAATTCGATTGACTCGATGAGGGGGATATTAACATCTTCGGATGGTATTGAATAATGAACTGCAAAAAGAACACCCCCAGCGATTCTGTCCTTACGGTCATTTCTATAAATTTGATATTGATTAGGAAGGATCTCTGCATTAAAAATATGTGGTTTAAGCCAGGTTTCAGTAAAGCAAATTACGTTATAGTTACAGTCTAAGCCTTTTAAATATAATTCGTTCAATTTAGTATTTAAACCTCTAACGTTTTGGTAGAAAATACTTAAAGTAGAATTTAAAATTCGTTTTTTGGCTCAGTGTCACGATTAGGAATTGAAGCTAAGTTATTTATTTTATTTTTAGTTGTATGTGGCTTGTATTCAAATTCGCGAACAAATTTAGGAATAGCAGAAAAGCTTATTTAATTCAAAATAAGCGTGTCGGATAACTGAGTATTTAATATAGTTAGTGTGCAAACCAGTTTTTTTGTACAATTTAAACGATCGCAACTTCTTATTTTTTAAATTTTTTAGTTCTTTAGTAAACCAAGGTTGTGATTGCTCCTTTTGTACGCAAACCCGTTTTGGTACAAACTTTTGAAATAAGTTAAATATAGTGTTATTAAAATGCTGGACGCAGCGTTCAACATCATCTTTATACATACGTCGGCCATGATAATTTTGATAATTCTCGATCTAATTTCTTGAAATTGGCTTTCGCGAAAATAAAACGAGCGTTTGAGCTACTTGATTTATCAACATTATTTCCGAAATCACCAATAACCTCGTAATTTACCTCAATCGCAGGGTGATAGGAGTCCTCTGGAATAACCAAGGGTTCGCACATCTTCATAGATGACTTAGATGCGTCATCAACAAAAACAAGATCCAGAATGGTGCCAAAATTGTTTGGAGTTAAATTGATCTGATTTAGACAGAGCTCAGCCATATCTTCTAAAAACACATTGTATCTATCCTTTGATGATATTGGAACGATAACGTCGTCTATAAGAGTCCATGATATGCCTGGCATATTGAAGTCACCAAGTACAATCATCGAGTCATGTGCAGTAATCATTGAACTTAAAGATCTAAGTAACGCAATATGTTGAGAATAAACCGATAAGTCAGAGTTATGAGGAATGTAGCAAGCAGCTAAATAAAAGAAACCATTTCCTACCATAACTCGTATGGCTTTAAATTCGATTGACTCGATGAGGGGGATATTAACATCTTCGGATGGTATTGAAGAATGAACTGCAAAAAGAACACCCCCACCGATTCTGTCCTTACGGTCATTTCTATAAATTTGATATTGATTAGGAAGGATCTCTGAATTAAAAATATGTGGTTTAAGCCAAGTTTCAGTAAAGCAAATTACGTTATAGTCACAGTCTAAGCCTTTTAAATATAAATCGTTCAATTTAGTATTTAAACCTCTAACGTTTTGGTAGAAAATACTTAAAGTAGAATTTAAAATTAGTTTTTTGGCTCAGTGTCACGATTAGGAATTGAAGCTAAGTTATTTATTTTATTTTTATTTTTATGTGGCTTGTATTCAAATTCGCGAACAAATGCCCCGGTTGGCCAAAAAGAATTGTTAAGCAAAGTATCAAAAACTTCAGGTGCCACATCAATTTTAAAAGATGATACGTTACGTTCGTATTTAAAGTTAAATTTTCGGATTGCTAAGTTGCAAGTCTTAATTTTTGATGAAATGTAAAACTCTATATCATCAGAAGAAGTGTCCCTAGCAAATCTAGAAACAAAAATCGATTTTCTCAAAGGAACCACAACCAGCTTCTTTGCAGAGCAGTCAGCCTCATCCAATGGTGCTACAGTTTTTGCAACAATAGGAGCAGATTGGAATGGTGAAAGCGATTGAGGCGGTGATGGACCCACTTCATATGAAGACACCTGTAAGTTCTCATGATCAGAATTGCTTTTATTAGAGAAAGAAGCGCGAGTGCAGATAGCTCTTGATGAAGTTGAAGAAGACGGGCCCTGAGGAGGAGGGACAGGAGACAAAAGATTAATTAGCTCAATTTGTTGTGGTTGGGGCACAATATTCTTTTGAAGTAATGTAAGAGGAGGGACAATACTTTACTTGGGTGGACTTTGGGTCCGTTTGCGTTTGATCTCTCTTACAGGTTGATTATCTAGGCACTTAAATGATTTAAACACGTTTTTATAAAGTTTAAATTTATCATATAGTGCCCGAAGGTCTTTGCCCGTTTCGAAAAATCCATTTCTGGTTTCTCTTAAAAATTGGAAAAGTTCAACCTCAGTTGATCTGCATTTTAAACAAGACCAACGAATACCTATTCATTCATCTATTAAGTCTAGGACTCTACCAATCAATCCGGCAAATTTTATATGAGCAACCCCATCGCACAACCAGGGCCCTATTCCACAAAACAACTTATCAACTTTTCACTTTGCACTTATCAATTGATATTGTACTGCAAAGTGAAAAGCGTTTCTGTTCCACAATATTCTTTGCGAATCTCACTTTGCATTGAGCATATTTTGGCAAAGACTTTACGCTCTTTCCGCTCAGTGCAAAGTCTTTGCGCTTTATTGGCAAAGTCTTTGCACTCTCTTGCAAAGTGAGTGTGCAAAGTGTTCCACAAAGCGTTTTATCAACATTTCTGTCTCATCCCTTTTCACTTTGCATTGCTTTATATGAGTTGTTAAAATGAGCCGCAAAATACAAATTGAAAAAAAACTTGCTGTTTTAAATGTAATAAAAGAAAAAAAAAGCATTTTATTTGCTAGTTTTCAAAACAACAGAGTAAGTATTTTTTAAATAAATAATTGTAAATTTCAAGCATATTTAAGTATACATTTCTTTGTGAAGGTTAACAAATTAGATAAACAGGCAGCATGGGAGGATGTGTTAAAAAAAGCCCAATCCCTACATCTGGCGTCAGCACAAAAAACATGGACCTATGCAAGGGACAGTTTGTTTGGGCTCTGAAGAGCCGGACAATGGTAAGTACAACAATTTATTGCCTACACATAGCAAATAATTATATTTGCATCATTTGTTGTTGTTGGAATTCTTATATTGTGCATTGCTAATAACTAACAAGCATGTTGTTGACAACAACAAAACAAAACGTCATCATAGACATTGTTGTAAATCGTAAGCTCCGATGAATTCTAAGAAAATTTGCCCAAGAAACCATGGCTTTAAAATCAAAATCGAGCTTCCGGTTTTTAACGAGAAACTTTTTGTATTTTTGTGAATTTAATTTTGTTAATTTGCAGAGTAAAAGGGATAACGCCCGAAATACTGGATCCGGAGGTGGGAAGGACAAGGTAATGGATGAAGCTGACTTGGCCATCCTCGATATTCTGGAATCAGACTCAGCTGTGGTAGATGGTTTGAATTTGCCAGAAAGTTATGGCAACTCAGAAAATCTACCGTCAGCTGAGAATGATTCCAGAATATCTATTTCAGAAGAAACAATTGCCAATCCACCTCTAAACCCAAGAAAGAGGAAGCGCTCTACCAAGTTTCCAAGTGAAACTTTGGATAGAGAGAAAAAATGCCGGATGGAGCTCCTTGAGGTTGAGGTTTACTACCGGAAACTTCAATGCCTAAAACTGGAGAGGGAGCTCCTACTTCCACCCTCTGCTATCACACTGGGAATTGCAACGGCAGAAACAGAAAATGTATCGCGTCTGTTATTTGAGGAGGTTTGATTACCAAAGGCCAATTTTTCATTTGTGTGTATTTGATTTCTAAACATTTTATTTTGAAATAATTTGTGATAAAAACAAAAAAGCTCTGAAATTAATAAAAATGATGTAAATAAATACAAAAATACTTCCTTTATTATTTATTCTCTGAGACCTTAATCTCAAACCCTAAAAATGCCCCAAAAAGATACAACGCTTTTGCAGTGGAAAAAGGTCATGGCCAAAACACCACTTTTATTTTAAAACAATACTATAATAGTTGGCATTAGGTAAAGTATTGTAGCAGGGAAGTAACCCTTTCCATTCCACTCTCTTGATCTATATTATTAAGGGCATCATTTTCTTCTTCAGCATTTTCATCCAATTCCTCGCTTTCATTGTCAGTGTCTTCAGTGGGTTGCATATTTTCACTACTCCTTCCGATGCTACAGGCAATATTGTGTAAGATGGCACAAACTATGACTGTCTTTCCTGCAAACTCAGGCCTCAGTCGCAAATAATTTAGACACGGGAATCTTTCTTTAAGACTATTTCTATATAATTTTTAGCTTTAACCGTGTCTTCACTATTGTCGAACAAAAACTCACGTCTTAACATTTTGAAAGCGTGACTAGTTATGATAATATGAATTTGCAAAGCGATCATTTACCTTGCAAATTTTTGACAAACTTGTCAAATTTTGCTTTGCAAAAATAGAGTTTACAGTTTTTGTGGAACGGAACAGCATAATTATATGCAAAGTCTTTGCGAATTACACTTTTCAATATAAGCTTTGCACTTTGCACAAGAGAACGTACGTGGAACAGAAATTACAAAGAGAACATAAAAATTGCAAAGACTTTGCAAATTACACTTATCAATTTCAACTTTCATAGTTCTGTGGAACAGAAAGCTTTGCAAATTGACGAAAAATTTGCAAAGTACAAAGTGAAAAGTTGATAAGTTGTTTTGTGGAATAGGGCCCAGCATGCAACAGAGCGTTGCTCATTATCGGTTTTTTTAATTTTGCACTTGTCAAAAATGCAAGACATAATTAACAGTATAATGTAATAACCAATATGAAAGAAAACAAAGATTGTATTAAGAAAACAAAGAAGAAGGCAGTTTGGAAGGTAATTGAAGTTTTATAGTTATTTAAAGTTTGAGAGCCATCAAAGTAACGGAACAGTTTTAGATGCACAGTATTAGACACCTAAAAAACTAAACGCAAACAGCTGTTTCAAGAATGGCAATCAAAGAAGAGAAAAGAAAATGCGCGCAAACTTATACAAATACACAAAGTTTAAAGCAAATAAGAAGCAATAATAATGTAGATAAGAAACAATAACAATGCAAATCAACTAATGACTCGGCAATTGAAAAACTAAATTAATTAATGCTCAACAGTTACTACACTTAGCTTTAATCCGCACAGATGAATCTCCAAATATTTTATCACTAAATTATTAATTTATATATGGTATAAAGAAATTTTAAAAATAAAAAAAAGCATTACAGCGAAAACACAACTATACAGCTTGACGTTTGCGAGCTTGTTACAAAGATATGAAAACAGTGAAAACATTCAAAAGCAAACGAATATGTGTATACACAATAATAATAAGCTGGGGTTAAAAGAAATCATTGACATGTTGCCAGAGTTTGATCCATGCAAAAATGAAATAACGTCAGTGCAATTTGTTGAAAGGGTAGAACAATTGAGCGTAGCATATGGGTGGGACGAGAGACTCATAAAAATGGTAATTTTAAGTAAATTAAAAGGTGTGGCAAAAATCTTGATAAATGCGCAGTCAATATTTTGTGTTTGGAGTGAGTTTTTGAGTGCATTTCTTGCGGACTTTCCACAGCAGACATTAATGTAAAATTAATGGAATTACACATACATACGAAGAGATGAATGGAGATTTGAATATTAGAATGCTTTCACTTGGCAAACGCGGCCGAGTTGAAGAAAGTGCAGTGGTTATGTACATTATAAATGGACTGTGTGATAAGAACTATCACGAATGCTGCTTGCAATGCACTTTTCAAAATGCTCTGATTTGTTGCAAGCGCTTATATTTGTAAGGGTTAGTGGTTGTCCACCGAATGAAAATAGAATTCATAATGAAAACATTTACAAAGTCAATGAAAAAACTGAAACTAACAAAATGCTGCTTCCAGCGCTAATTGGGCCCTTGTCACTCCAGGACTAGGCAACGCTTCAACAAATACAATTCAACAAATACAATTATTAAAAAAGCATCAAATGAAGAAATAAAAGCAAATCTAAAAATCGGTCATATTGATTGTAAAGGACTAATAGACTTGGGAAGTGGATACTCGTTAATTAAAAGAAAATTGGCAGAACAGAGCGACGGCACACTGTGGAAAATAAAGGTGTGTTTCGAATCAAAAATCGATAACTTTTTTGTTATTGAAGATGGAGTTTTAAAATTTTGCACATATATAAAGGGCTATATGACGCTTCTAAAGACATGTTTTTCAAATAAATTAGTTCAACGTGTAGCTTGTTAACAATGCACAATGGGACAGAATGCGTTTTTTTTGGCATAAACTCTAAAAACTTACTCAGTGCCTTGAAATTCGGTATACATAGATACTAAACAACGCATATAAATATGAAAAATAAAAAATAAACCCGATGACACACCCCCTACCCCCAAAATCGGCAACTCCCTTATGGAATCAAAGCTTAAATTCAAAAAAATACATTAATAATTGGTTGATTTTGTTTTAACTTCATTCAAAATCTTCATTTACATCTAAATCAATTGAATAATCATTAAACATATCCAAATCTGCCATTTCGTCATCATCAGAGAGTCTATCTTCATCTTCATCAATTGGTGCTTCTGGTGTAATTGCAATTTCCGGAGCTTCCAAAAGTGTCACCACTTCTTGCGGGAGCATTTTTTTAATTTGTTTGTTTTCTCTTTTGTTGATGTGCAAACTTGATATAAGAGGATCTAAGGAATCCATAGCTCTATGAAAAACGTCGGACAAACTATATGCTCTGCTACTTTTTCTGGCATGTGCACTTCTATCCTTCTTATAGAACTTATTTCGAGCCTCTGCCGCATTTTCTCCAAGACAACCGACAGGTACTACTGAAGCTCTTATTATCTCGGAACCATGGACTAATATTTTGTGGACGGTTGCTGACATAGGAAACCGAGAGTACTTTTCCATATATAGTAAAGCAGTTTTACTGCAAAAAATTTCGAATTTTTCAGCATTGATCTGGTATTCGCATGAAATTGAAATTAATATAAAATATAAATTCTTCAAAATTTCAATGTCAAACTCCAGAATTGATGCAAAGGTCTCAGTATTTGTAAATGCTCTCCTCGCCGTATTTCCATCATTTGTGCTTCCACAGCAATTCTGTTTTGGTTTATCAACATGTAGCCCCATTTCTTCCCACAATTGTTTTTGAATTTTCTGTTTTCTAATTTTCATATTAAGTTTATCTATTGCATCCCTAACCTGCCACATTTTTATGTCAATTCTATATGAGATCTTTAATACGAATTCTAGGAATCTAATCCACGCATGCAAAGGACTTACACCATATTGAAGTGCTCCAGGTTTTTTCTTGAAAACGCTGGATTTCAAATCCTTCGTTGCTAAAAAGTCTTTTGGTTTTGCACCACATACTGGGCAACACTGATTGGAATTTGTACCAGTTAATATATTTAACACCTTGCCATCTATTAACGTCATATGCAGATCATAGCTTACAGTCATGTGTTCACCATTAAGGTTGTATTCGAGAGGTGTCAAACTCTTAATTTGTGAATCCAAATTTGCTTTTTCAGCTAATATTTGATTTTTAGTTTCTTTGCTGAATTCGATTTTAATTGGTCTGCAAAATCTTACGGATTGTGGAGTTCGATTACACCAAATTACTTTGTCTGAAGAATCAATTAATTTTAGTGGTATTAAAGTTGTTACAAATAAAGATTCATCCAACGATTCTGGTGCATCTCCTTCAAATTTCTGTTTGTACATGCTCTGTCCTCTTGTTCCATCGAATCCATAGCTAGCAATTAATTTCATTTCATCGATATTTGCAATCTGATTTATAACATCTTCCTGCATTAAAATAATACGCCCAGCCGTGTGGTCAAGTATGTTTTGCAAGCTAACTTCCGCATTAGTTTCCGAAACAGTTATGCCAATTGGTCTGCCTTTTAATTTCGCCTCATACACAGTATGATAGCTTGGATATATGTATGTTGCAATGTCGATTTTTATTTAACAATCTAATGTTAATGTACTGCTGTTTTCTAAACGAATTTTCCAATAAGAAAGTTAACGCTTCATCAGGAGTGAGTTGAAGTGGTTCAATGAAGCGAAGTTTTTTCCTAATTTTACTTGCTCTTGAAGATGGTGATGCGCATTCCTTTAAAACATACGGCGTGTCGCCTTTACTTGATTTTTTGCTGAAACTGCAGCAGCATGAACAAGTAGTTGGGTGTTTTGCTCCCGCTCTGTTGATAATTTAAAGGCCAATTTACGTTTCAAACGTTGACCTGCTTCATCATAATTTAAATGTGGACGTCCTAGCTTGCTGGCAATCTTTGTTTTCAACTACCAATATCATTTTCGACGCAAGCCATTCAGAATGTTTTTCTTTGAATCTGCTCAACAGTCTGTTGCAATTTGGTAAATGTTTTCTAATAAAGCTACAAAAATTTACAACTTTCTTTTTTATTTCTTTGTTTTTGTCTTCTTTTAACGTGTCTCTATTAATTTTTTCATAAATGTAGTTCAAAATACTGTCATCTTTTCGATCATTTGACTCCCATATTTGCAGCAATTCTTCATGGGAGAATTCATATTTTCCTTAAAAAATCCAATTTTCGAAAAAACGAGCAAAAAAGAGCAAATAATTTGTATGACACATTTAAAAAAACATAATCACAATACATTTGGAACAGGTTTTGAGCAGAAGGCAGCGGAAGCCAAGAAGTTATACTTCACGGAAAACAAATATTTGTTAATTTCTATGGAAGTAAACAGTACCACAAAACATAAAGTATGAATACACAATAGACAAATATACACACATTTTCTTTTTACAATATGCATTTACATACCTTCTTGATTGATTTCCATGATTTAAAAATAAAGTTTTTAGTTCACTTAAAATTTCACAGCCGATTTACTTGCAAGCTTTCAATTACATGTATCAAAACATAAACAAGCAGTTACAATCAGCTGACTTTGAAAGCGCGCCATAAATGTAGGGATGCCAACAGGCTGTTTTATTGTTACTTTTATATGTACATATATATATGGATAATCTACAAATAGAAAAATAACTTACTTTACAGGAATAGATATATACAAATTTTGACTTTATGCCAAAAAAAACGCAATCTGTCCCATTGTGCGATGGCTTTATTAGGTGGCAGTATTATCGTGCTTTGATTCTTTGTACATTTATCTTATTCCATGGCGGTGTTGCCACGTTTCTACTATGTATATACATCTTATTCTATTACATTTATTATATGGTGGTTATACTACTACAAACGTAACATTAAAAAAAAATAAATAAGAATGAAAAACTTTAAAGCTGATATGCAGTTTATTGGTAATTACAAATATTACTTTAAATGTTGATGAAAATGCCTTAAAATTATAAAGATAATGTATAGGTACTAAATATATTATATTTGGGGTCCTTTAGTTTCTGAGATAAATCCGTTCACTGTCAAGGGCTGCAGAGTGTCTTCGTCAAGTTCCTTCACTTTTTTGTCATATGGTTTTCTAATGCTAGTAATGTATGGATGGGAAGTGTACAAAAAAGTACGAAACACATCCTCATTTGTGGCTAAACGAGAGTATTTCCTTGCATGATGTAGGCGAAACTTTTTATAATCCTTATTACGGGATTCTTGCGCATCTTCTGAAAGTTTACCAATTGGAAGTACTGCAAAATGCTTTATGAAATTAAAATTTTATGTACTGAAGATGGCATATAGAACCATTCATAATTACTCATATATGTATGTATGTAGATGTGAGCGGTTTCAATTGCATACTTTCCAAAGCTTCCAGCATTTATCATAACACCACAGGAGAGAGCTTGTAGAATTATTAAAGTCGCTTAATTGAATTAACATCTACTCCTGTGAGTTCGGCAGAACAGCTTGCTTTAGTCGTTTCTTGTATTCACTTGAGGCTGACCATGCTCTGAAACACAGGTTGTAGGAAATATGTAATATCATTTTCATAGAACGAATCCAAGCGTGTACTTTAGACAGTCCGTATTGATACGAATTTTCATTTACAGTTCTAGCAGCCACTTTTCTGAAATCGTTCTTTTGCCGCGGAGTAGCCGCACATATTGTACATGTAGACTAGGGCGATTCAAGTTTCATAGAAAACAAATCCATGGTGAAAATATTGTAGCGCTCTTTGATTTTTTGGATCCTTTTGGTGAGAAAATAACTGAAAAAAAATTTGAGCTCAATCGGATAAGATTTAGAACTGCCTCAACGACGTCAAATTTTACCACTGGTTATGTTATTCAATTTAGTGATTTGCTATTGCATTTTTTTTATCAATATTTGTTTTGAACATATCAATCTTAGTTTTTTTTCTCTTTGGCTTTAAAGAGCGTGTTTTAAAGAGCGAGAAGAAATAGCAAAGCGAAGCAAAATGCAAAAATAGCGGTACTTTAACGTAAAAATTGGCGTCGACTGCGGAATAAGTGTATTTTGTCAGTTTTGATTTGCTCTCAAACAGAAGCAGTCTGTACGTTTAAATTGCTGTAAATAATAAATTATTTTGTAATAATTTGTTATAATCTTGTAATAATTTGACTAATAAGTAATAATATGACTTCTACGCGATCTAAAAGTACAATTCATCTGATTGGCAAATCCAAACCTTGCTTTGATGGCAGGCTGTTACCAACGGTTCTTGATACTTTACAAGTTTATTTTTTCCATCATTCAGAACTTAATAAATCTCAAAGAGATAGCGTGAAAATAGTTGTTCAAAGCATTTGTGATATATGGTGTAAAGCAAATATTCCAATTGTTGAGGGGCGGAATATTATAAGAAAAATGACATCAATATTGGATGAATATCGCAATATCTGCCGGAATAAAAATCGCAGAAGTTATGTGCAGATTGCTAAAGAAAATACGTTTATGGAAAACATTAATTTAATCTTTGACATAGCTCATCATGATGCTTTGAATTTAATAAAAATCGAAGAAGATAAGCAATTTTTATTAGACCAAAGGTCAGAAAGAAAGTATGTGATGGGTAGAGTAGACGTAAAATATGTGAAAAAAAAGAAATAAAAGCAGCGAAGGTATTGAAAATGATGGACAGAGTTAAAAAAGAAGAAATCAGAAAACGAAAAACATTAGAACCTGCAACGCTTTCAACCTCTCTTAGTGACGAAGAGTTTGATCATGATGATGATAAAGATGATGAGTTTATTAGTCAAAATAAAACATTAAACAGCGTAAAATAATGTCAGGAAATCTTGCGTCCGCATTGGATCGCACGAACACCAGTAACAGGAAAGTTAATTTTGGTTTTTAAGTTGACATGTATTTTAACAATATACTTATTTCTTTAATACAAATTATAGGAAAGCAGCCTATATTCTTTCAGCAGTTGCTCAAACGTATAGTGCGGATCATGCTTCTGAAACTGTTTTATCAGTCAGCACCATTCGTAGAATGCGTAGTCAGTTCCGAAGTCAACATGCTTCAAACCTTACTTGCGGTCTTCACCTGCTTTCAACGCTCGCTTACTTCTGAAAGCAAGCGACATGTCGCACGTGAAGACCGCAAAAAGTTGAAAGTATGCTTCGTCTAGCAAACCGATCGGTAAGCGAGCGCCCGCTTGCTTTCAACTGTCATTTTTGTAGTTTGACAGCCATTTTCGCATTTCGTAGCATCTTTCATTGTGGCAACATCGTTTATCATGGGCTCTTCGAGCACAAAAAAGCCTTTTAATAAGATATATTGATAAAATCGAGTGTCGCGTTACTGATCTTTGTAAATTAATTAATTTATACCGACAATATGAGTGGGTTTGGAGTTTGAATAGCACACAGGGCACGAAACTTCTTGCTCTACGACATGTTGCAAATGAAAAAGTATGCTTTCAAAATGCCCAGTGAACAAATCTCTCTCTCTCGCTTGCGACGACAAGAAGCAGAAAGCAACCTAGTATTGAAAGCAGGTGAAGACCGCCCGTTAAGGGAATATTCTCGCCCAATGTTCTTTTAGTTATACATTTTGATGGAAAATTACTACCTGCAATTTCAAGGGGGCCATCTAAGGACGATCGAATTGCCATTGTCGTCTCCGGCTTAAACACTGAAAAACTGCTTGGAGTACCCAAAACTGAGAAAAGTACCGGAGAAGAAATTTCACAAGCAGTTTTTGCAGGTATAAAGATGTGGAATATGTGCCATCAAATTGTCGGAATGTCTTTTGATACCACTGCATCAAATACGGGTCGTTTGAAAGGAGCATGCGTTCTTTTGGAGCAGAAACTGAAAAAAAATTACTTTGGCTAGCTTGTCGGCACCACATCTTTGAAGTAATTTGCGGAGATGTTTTTAAAGCATTATTTGGTTCAACATCTGGCCCCGGCGTAAAAATATTTAGTTCATTTCGGGAATTTTGGCAAAACATTAATCGAAGCGAATACGAGAAATGTTCTGATAGTCGAATAAGCAATGAATTACTCTCATTTAAAATAGAAGCAAAAGCTTTTGCAAGCGATATTTTAAAGAAAAATTCAGGGCAATTGTTAAGAGAAGATTACCGTGAATTATTAGAACTAACGTTGATATTCTTGGGAGAAACTCCTCCACGCGGTATCAGTTTTCGTACTCCTGGCCTCAGAGACCGCAACAGCTGCATTAAGTCGACACTTATGGTATTTAAGCGAAGAACTAGCTCCAATTGCCCTTTTCTCAGATTTGGTACCTAAAACAATGAAAAGTTTGATGGTGACTCGAATAAATGAGTTCAAAATGCAAAAGCCTGTTAAAAGATTTGTTAAATATATTGGTACAGAAGATCTGAGTGATAAAACAATAGCCTTTTTCATTGGTCCTGCTTCTCATACTTTATTGGAAATATTGAAATTGGATGTCACTTTTCTAAATGAAGACATAGACTCGTGGAATCAAAGCAAATCTTTTAATAAAGCAAAAAAATATATAATGGCTTTGAAAGTCGTAAATGATAGTGCTGAAAGAGCAATTGCTCTAGCAACAAATTTTAATCACTCCTTAACGATAAACGAGAGCGAAAAACAATTTATATTACAAGTTGTGGAGAGTCACCGTAAAAACTTCCCTAATTGTAATAAAAGCACTTTGTTTCAAAATATTTGAATGTGAAAATATGTAACAAAAAATGAAATAATATGAATTATATAATTAAAAATGTATTTACAAATGATTTTCCAGTACAATGAGACATATGTATGTACAAATTATATTAAATTTTTTTTTTTTTTGATTCAGCATATATTAGTGAATTTTGAATTCGTTGAGGCAGTTCTAAATCTTATCCGAATGAGCTCAAATTTTTTTTCAGTTATTTTCTCACCAAAAGGATCCAAAAAATCAAAGAGCACTTCAACATTTCAAAGTTTTAAAATTTTGAACCGCCCTAATGTAGACCCAGAAGGCGTATCCGTTAACACCTGAACTACTTTTCCATCTATCATTGTAAGAAAAAGTTCATGTTTGACTTGTACACCTTTACCTTTTTTATCAATTATAGATGGCCGCAAAGAGTTTATATGACTTCTTATTCCATCTACAACGACTTTGGTTTTCTCTGGGGTTTCTTTGCAAAATTCTATTGATATATGTAGGTCGACAATAACGAACAGACGAAGGTGCCGGATTTTGCCATCGTTCAATCTGATAGGCACTAAAGAAGTAATAAACAAATTTGCATCAGAAATAAGTTCAGATTCTTCTGGAAGTATCTGATTGTATTAGCTTTGACCAGATGAACCATTACAACCCCATTTACTACACAAAAGTAAATGCTTGAACTCATTAGTGTGCCTGGAATCTATGGTCAAAAGCCTAGCGACAGTGTGATCCAATAATTCTTGCAGTTTCAGAATTTTTGCATGTGTGTTCGTAATTTCTTTTTCAGAAGCCGGCGGATATCATGTCTGTTTAATTTCTTGAAATGTATAATATGGTGGGAATATGAAAGAGTTTCGTTCATTTGATAACTTTCTCAAATACAAATATTGTGCTTTTGTTAAATTAAAAGCAGCTTCTTCATCTGTTAGCACGCCTTTCTGGCTTGCGTTTTGCATAAAATTAAAACAGGTTTTTTGTTTTTATCCGCTGTCCTTACTGCTTCCACAAGTTTAGCTTCTGTTCCCTCTCCTATTGTACGTAAGGCTTGAAGATATGCTTCAAAGATATGCTCAAATCCATGTTCGTTAGGTAGCATAGTATTTTTTCTTTTTTTGTTGGATTCTGACGCCCCTCCATACGATACTCACGGTCTTCCGCGTTTTCCAGAATAAGTAAATGGCATGGGGATGGCTGTTCCATCTTTCGAGTTCGGTAAAGACACATAGTATTCAGAATCTAACCAAGTACTGTTCCTAGTTAAAAACGCGGTTTTTTTTTTGTGACTCCTGAGCCCATCTTGAATTTAATATCGGAATAATATGCCTCTGTATATAACTAATGATGAAGGACAAGGTGGCCCTAGAAACTTGATAGTTTTGTTTTAAAATCGCTGATAATGCCTCAACTGTCCTTCGTCCATCAATATAGAAAAGTATTAATTCACGCTCAAAGGGTATTGAAGTGTAACGGAAGCCTCCCACCTCTCGCTGCCGATTTCCTCTTTTTTCCTTCACACAGGCAGAACTTACGTAAAGTCTCCGCTTAGAAAAATAATTTCCCACCGAAGGGCGTTTCATTTTGGCGAATATCACGCAAAAGACGATCTGAGCATAATAGAGCTGTGCCTGGTACCATGCTTGCTTCATTCTAAATAATTATGTTAGCTGTTTTTATTGTTCGTCCAGCCTTACTGTTAGGCTTCACTAAGGAAACTGAAGTTAATGGTATTGGAAACTTTAAAACGCTGTGGGCTGTTCGTCCACCAGGCAGTAGGATTGAAGCTATCCCTGTCCAGGCCACTGTAATCACTGTATGGCCAATACCGCGAATATACCGCGTAAGCGTATTATAAAGAAATGTTTTTCCAGAACCACCAGGTGCGTCAATAAATAGAGCTTTAATAGCTGCATCTTCAGCATTCAACATTATGCATACTTCGTCTTAAACGTGATTTTGTTCAGCGGTGAGCTGCTCTTTTAATGCTTGCGCCCATATTAACTCGTTTTCACAGTCAATTGTTAAAGTTGTATGTTCATCATCAAAGGAAACTTCCGGCAAGCCAAACTCTTTTAAGGTAGTATTATGGGACAGTAAAATTTGATTGATTTCCCGCAATGCCAACATTTTACTATCGGTCATTATATTATCTTTTGCAAAGTCTTCAATAAAGTATTCATTGAATTTTATCCAAAGGTCGAGCGGTGCAGTAGGTTCTCCAAAAACGCAAATCATGGCAAAAATTCGCCTTAATAGTGAAGGCATTTTAAAATGAGAAACTTCTGACAAAACAGAAATCCATTCGGTACCATTCAAAAATAATGATTGTTTAACAGCCGCTTCCTAAAAAGAAGGCAGGAGTTCATCACCAACTGTCAATAAATCGTTGTACGACTGTGGGCCTTTTATAGAAACTAAGAGCAAAAGCAGTGCAAACCGTTCGCGGTCCTTTGGATCGACCGTATAAACCCTTCCTATTGCGTTGCATACAATTTTTCTCCTCTGCCACGAACGTGAACCTTCTTGCCACGTATAATGTTCAGGAATTTCTTTGTAAGTCAGTGTGTTTGCAAACGTATCCATTGAGTTCAATTTAAAGTACGCAGTAAGTGTAGTGTCTCGATATTGAGCAATTGCATTTGCTTTAACAGCATTGTCTTCTCGGAAGTAAATATTTTGTAAATTTGGAAGGTGTACAGCAAGAGGTTTTACGGTGTGCGATTTTTCCTGCATCGGAAATTCTAAAAGCCTCCAACATGATTCAGGGGCACTTACATACCTGGTATCTAGAAAAGTAGATATCTCGTCAAAATTTACGCAATTGTTAATAGGGTGTTCTATGATTTGAATATTCGCACAGTTATATCCCTTATAGATATATTTGTGTAGGTATTTGACACTTTTGATAGAAGAACATTTCTCAACATTGTAAGGTACTATCCATCAGTTATCTAACTCAGTTTGGTTTTGCTTGACCCGAACTACAATGTTTTTTTCCATCATCGCGGCGACGGTATTGGGGGTATCCATTAACATCCTGCTTCGTTGAATGATTTTGGGTATTTTTTGTGCATTCTCCAGTTTGCGACATGCAAGGTGACTCAGGATTATATGGTCCACATGGGCCATGTACCGTAAGTTTTTGCTTAAAAACACGTGCTATCAATTCAGGACGCATTTGTGGCCTTTGATATCGGTCAATATTTTGACCATTTTCCATTACCGCTTGGCTCATTACATAATCGTGTAAACCGGCATATGTTTCAACTCGAAGCTGATTTTTATGACTGCGTAAAAACGCCAGTCGTGAACCTTCTACTCGCACGTATTGATCAACTAAATATTGTTGCCAAGGTTTTCCTGACGCATGAAGTGGGCTGAAAACATCTCGAATCGCCTTTCGATATGCAACAAATTGCAACTGTGTGACTCTGAATCTATGATTTGTTCGATGCTCTTGTTCATGGAAAAGTGCTTCGTCGTATCCGGTTTCGCCATAGGGAAACAAAAGAGGATATATCAAAGGGTCACATAATATGTGTAAAGTTATAAGTTAAATGATGTATTCCTGAGCCGCGTGCGAATACTCGTAAATTACGACATGCAGGTGGCTCACCATCCTCCGTGATAAAAACAGCTGCGGTTTCTGAGCATGAATTTGTACTGATGGGCTAAAGGGCTTACACTTAAAATCATCTCATTAATGCACTTCATCAAAGAGCTACTGCAATTTGAATTACTTTGTAATCGGATGTCAGTGGCTTGATTCGTATCAAGTATGTAAAGTTGAGCATAGGATGAATTTGCAGCATTATCCGCATGAAGCTGCCCCACTCGATGGTGAATTGAGCCATGTATACGGAAACAATAAGAACCGCGTCCTGTCGGCTCTTCTATCTTAGTTCCGAAAGATGCAAAAGCAAATGAGATTATCAACTGGCGAATATTTTCAAGTTAGTGCGGCCGAAATGAATTTAAATTATTTTTAAATACCATTTCTAAAAACTCTGGTACGCGAAGTGCATGTAGTTCCACTTTTCCAACTGTCAATAAATCGTTGTACGACTGTGGGCCTTTTATAGAAACTAAGAGCAAAAGCAGTGCAAACCGTTCGCGGTCCTTTGGATCGACCGTATAAACCCTTCCTATTGCGTTGCATACAATTTTTCTCCTCTGCCACGAACGTGAACCTTCTTGCCACGTATAATGTTCAGGAATTTCTTTGTAAGTCAGTGTGTTTGCAAACGTATCCATTGAGTTCAATTTAAAGTACGCAGTAAGTGTAGTGTCTCGATATTGAGCAATTGCATTTGCTTTAACAGCATTGTCTTCTCGGAAGTAAATATTTTGTAAATTTGGAAGGTGTACAGCAAGAGGTTTTACGGTGTGCGATTTTTCCTGCATCGGAAATTCTAAAAGCCTCCAACATGATTCAGGGGCACTTACATACCTGGTATCTAGAAAAGTAGATATCTCGTCAAAATTTACGCAATTGTTAATAGGGTGTTCTATGATTTGAATATTCGCACAGTTATATCCCTTATAGATATATTTGTGTAGGTATTTGACACTTTTGATAGAAGAACATATCTCAACATTGTAAGGTACTATCCATCAGTTATCTAACTCAGTTTGGTTTTGCTTGACCCGAACTACAATGTTTTTTTCCATCATCGCGGCGACGGTATTGGGGGTATCCATTAACATCCTGCTTCGTTGAATGATTTTGGGTATTTTTTGTGCATTCTCCAGTTTGCGACATGCAAGGTGACTCAGGATTATATGGTCCACATGGGCCATGTACCGTAAGTTTTTGCTTAAAAACACGTGCTATCAATTCAGGACGCATTTGTGGCCTTTGATATCGGTCAATATTTTGACCATTTTCCATTACCGCTTGGCTCATTACATAATCGTGTAAACCGGCATATGTTTCAACTCGAAGCTGATTTTTATGACTGCGTAAAAACGCCAGTCGTGAACCTTCTACTCGCACGTATTGATCAACTAAATATTGTTGCCAAGGTTTTCCTGACGCATGAAGTGGGCTGAAAACATCTCGAATCGCCTTTCGATATGCAACAAATTGCAACTGTGTGACTCTGAATCTATGATTTGTTCGATGCTCTTGTTCATGGAAAAGTGCTTCGTCGTATCCGGTTTCGCCATAGGGAAACAAAAGAGGATATATCAAAGGGTCACATAATATGTGTAAAGTTATAAGTTAAATGATGTATTCCTGAGCCGCGTGCGAATACTCGTAAATTACGACATGCAGGTGGCTCACCATCCTCCGTGATAAAAACAGCTGCGGTTTCTGAGCATGAATTTGTACTGATGGGCTAAAGGGCTTACACTTAAAATCATCTCATTAATGCACTTCATCAAAGAGCTACTGCAATTTGAATTACTTTGTAATCGGATGTCAGTGGCTTGATTCGTATCAAGTATGTAAAGTTGAGCATAGGATGAATTTGCAGCATTATCCGCATGAAGCTGCCCCACTCGATGGTGAATTGAGCCATGTATACGGAAACAATAAGAACCGCGTCCTGTCGGCTCTTCTATCTTAGTTCCGAAAGATGCAAAAGCAAATGAGATTATCAACTGGCGAATATTTTCAAGTTAGTGCGGCCGAAATGAATTTAAATTATTTTTAAATACCATTTCTAAAAACTCTGGTACGCGAAGTGCATGTAGTTCCACTTTTCCACCAAGGCAACAGGAAATAAAATGGTTATTCGTCTAAATATAATGCTTTTGTTAATGCTAAAGACATCTTCGCAAGTTAAATAAAAGCCTATTACCTTTTCACAAAAAAAAATTTGCGTAAAAATACTTGTTAATCCACCAAGGGTGCTATAATCTGGAACAAATGATGAATCCAGCGCTATTTTATAAAAACTTGTGTTTGCATGAACACCGTTCTAGAAAATAGCAATAAAGTTAGAGGCACATACATTCATACGTATTAGAGGGCTGCATGAGCACATTCATTTCTTCTGTTAGCCGGATTACACTTCCACAACAGTCGGTTCTACGCTACCGAAGTGACTCGGATTTCATCCGACCAAGGACTGTTATTTCGGCGACCTAACCCCACTTAGGCTGCCGGACACCCCCAATCTTATCTCCCCTTGGGTGCAATACCTCGCAGCAGGATTGCTACTCATACTTCTGGCCAGGGCGGGCGTCGAGCCTAACCCTGGCCCAGAAACCTATTTCTGCTGCATATGCCAGAGAAGGCTCCATCCGAATTCCACGTCGGTGAGGTGTAATTCGTGCAACGGATGGTGCCATCTTAAGGTCTGCTCAGGCCTTAAGAAAACTAGGGAGTGGTCCACATCCTATGTGGGCCAGTGTTGCTCGCGCACTCAAGCGCCCCAAGCCTCCACGGCATCCCCCCTTGCGCCCCTCGCGCCGGTGCCTCAGAGCACCCCTCCTGCCTCTACGGCCCCCCGGAGCTCACAGCAACACCAAACCTCCCCACCGCCCCCTCGCTCCACCACACGTGGGGCCAACCAGCAACTACTGGTTGCCCCCACTATCTGCTGTGTATGCCAGGCCAGAGTGCACTGGAATGCCTGCTCAGTCAGGTGTAATGCCTGCCAGGGCTGGTGCCACTTCCGGGCGTGCTCTGGCCTACGCACCACAAAGGACTGGTCCGTGAGCTTTACCGCCTCCTGCTGCCGCAACAACCCCCCGCCAGTGTCGCTCACGACACCGCCCACAACAACCGCTGGGCCTTTACCACCACTGCGGGATGCACAGCCGGGACGGGCCGGCCCTCGGATCCAGTCCCTCACCCCCCTTAACGCGACAACCTTACCGAGACAGACGAGACTCCTACAGTTCAACTGCAACGGACTCTCGAGCAAGATCTCGGAGGTGGTTGCCTTCATGGCTCGGCACGGGCTGTTAATAGCTGCGGTCCAAGAAACGAAGCTACGTCGCAGCTCAACGTTAACGAACTGCGACGGTTACAACGTGCTTCGTAGAGATCGCGAGCGAGATAATGGTGGAGGCCTAGCCTTCATCCTACACAACACCGTGCAGTATCGTCTTATCGATGCAGACATCGACCCAAGGGACAGCACCTTAGAATGTCAAGGGATTGCTGTCCGGTCAGGCGATGTCGAGCTCGAAATATTTAACACTTATATACCCCCTGTCTCCTGCTGCCCCGCTGGATATCACCCTGACATAGGTGCGCTCCTCAGTGGTGAAAACCGTTTGGTAGTCGGAGACTTTAATGCGCACCACGATCTTTGGTTCTCAAGCCTATCAAATGATCGTAGGGGAAATATTTTGGCAGAGCAGATAGACGATTCGACATTCTGCACAATTAACGACGAAGCCCCCACCAGGATTGTGGGTAGTTGCAGCAGCTCGCCAGATCTAACAATAGCTAGCGCAGGTCTGATAAATAGCATAACATGGCGACCTATGCTATCGCTTGCATCAGACCACCTACCCATAGTCATCTCGATTGACAGACCTGCCAACTATGTTGCCTCAGACCGCCACACCTATGTCAACTTCAAAAAAGCTGACTGGGAGCGGTTTGAGGAATTCACTGAAGACGCCTTCAGTGCTCTCTCAGCTCCAACCGACGTTCGCGTAGGCGAGCGCCTGTTCCGCAGGGTGGTGAAGTCCGCTGCAGCCCGCTTCATCCCGGCAGGGAGGATCCCTATGATCCGTCCTGACTTCCCGGGTGAGGCGGTGTCTCTAGCGGATGAACGCGACCACCTCCGACAGGCGGACCCCGGTAATCCCCGTATTAGGCAACTAAACGGGGAGATCCAACGCCTGGTCAACGATCACAAGCGGAACAAGTGGAGGGAGCACCTGAAGTCCTGCAACCTCGGTGCCGGAGTGGGCAAACTATGGTCGACCGTGAGGTCCCTGTCCAACCCGACGAGGCGTGATGATCGAACAGAAATCTCCTTTGGAGACCACGCCTCGTCGGACCCGAAGCGATGCGCGAACTATTTTAGTCGACAATTCACGTTGCATCCTTCGGCCGACAGAACCAAACGGTCAGTCACCAGAAGGCTGCGCAAGTCAACACCAAGCGCACCAATTGTCCTCTCTAACACTGAGGTGAAGGAAGCCATCGGGAAGGCGAAAGCCTCCAAATCCATTGGCCCAGATGGGTTAAGCATGTTGATGCTGAAAAAATTGGGCACCGCGGGAGTAGCATATCTCACCAAGGTCCTCAATCTGTCGCTATCCACCACAATCATTCCAGATATCTGGAAGACTGGTAGGGTGATACCACTGCTGAAACCAGGGAAACCGGCCGGCCAAGGCGAGTCCTATCGGCCGATCTCCCTGCTTTCTCCAGTGGTCAAGACACTTGAGGCCCTGCTGCTCCCGCATTTCAACCACCATCTCAGCCCGGCGAAGCATCAACATGGCTTCCGGAAAGTGCATAGCACCACAACGGCACTTAACGCTATAAACACTCAGGTTAATCGTGGTCTCAACGGCAACCGCCCCTGTGAGAGAACCGTCCTCGTGGCTTTGGACTTGTCGAAGGCCTTCGACACAGTCAGCCACTCCATCTTGTTGAAGGACGTGGAGGCCTCACCTCTCCCAGCGGCGTTGAAGCGATGGACCGCGAACTACCTGTGTGGTCGTCAAGCGTCGGTGTGCTACCGTGACTCAGTGTCAAAAGCGAGAAGAATCAAGCAGGGGGTACCACAGGGTGGCGTCCTATCCCCCCTACTATTCAACTTCTATATCTCGCGACTCCCTTCCCCGCCAGAGGGAGTCACACTGGTCTCGTACGCCGATGACTGCACGATAATGGCTACCGGCAATGGAATTGATGGCCTGTGTTCCAAAGTGAACAGCTACCTCCCCGACCTTGCTCACTACTTCACAGGACGGAATCTGACACTGTCTCCTGCTAAGTCCACGGCGACCCTTTTCACATCTTGGACGAAGGAGGTCGGGCTCACCCTCGACATCCACATCGAGGGGACCCCCATTCCGACGGTTAACCACCCGAAGATCCTGGGAGTCACCCTCGACAGCCTGGTCTTCTTCTCAGCGCATACAACCGCAATCGTCAATAAGGTACAGAGCCGCAACAAAGTCCTCAAGTCGCTCGCCGGCAGCACTTGGGGCAAAGACAAAGAAACGTTGTTGGCAACATACAAGGCGATTGGCCGGCCGGTTCTAAATTATGCCGCGCCAATCTGGTCGCCTGGAACTAGTAGGACTCAGTGGTCAAGACTAGAGACCTGTCAGAACGCCGCACTCAGGACAGTGACGGGATGTCTCCTGATGACGCCTGTGGAACACCTCTACCACGAGGCTAACGTGCTCCCAGTGCAAGAGCACAACTTTATGCTCACAAAGCAGTTTCTACTGGGATGCCACCGTCCGGGGCACCCCAATAGAGACCTGCTCGCGCTGGAGCCGGCACCCAGGCACATCAGGGGACATCTCTCACAACTGACGGACGAGGTCCAGACATACGTACACCGACCGCTGGACCCAAGGACGTACCGACAGGCTCTGGACAGCATCCACAGGGAGTCGGTGTCCAAACACATCGACAGCCGCCCTGTGAGTGCAGTCCTGGGAGTCCAACCACCACCCATCGCAGCTGAGGAGCTCCAGCTGCCTCGTGAGACCCGCGTTACTCTGGCCCAGCTCAGATCTGGATATTGTAGCAGGTTAAACTCCTACTTATCCAGGATCAACCCCGACACCCCCAACACGTGCCCGGCATGTGAAGAGTCTCCGCACGACACCAATCACCTATTCACATGCCCGGCCAAACCTACTCAACTAACACCCCTCTCCCTATGGTCCGACCCTGTTGAAACAGCTCGTTTCCTGGACCTTTCGTTAGTTGAGCTTGACGATAACGATTGAGGGAGTCCGCCAACCCAGTGGGGTGTAGCTAGCCGCTACAACAACAACAACAACAATGTGAATGCGATGCTCATTCAACTCAGGCACTCATGCGATCATAAATATATGTACTTACAGAGAAAAAAGATACCAATATGGGTACTCTCTGCTTATGATTTAAGTTCATTCATAATTCATGCATTCACGGCCTGTCCGGGTATTGCACGAATGTGACGAATGTGGCGGACGTTGTGCAGGGAGACGCCACCAAAGGCACATACATATGTAAGGCGCAGCTAGCGATGGCTGTTATTATGTGTGTACGTAACAACGCTTAGCATATGCGTTGTTTTCGCTTATGCTTACTACTTTGTTATTAAAGCGGATGGATAACTGATTAGAAATTTCTTTTAACTCATGTTATTTATACAATACTATTATTAATTAAGACTTAAATAATATTGATGTGAATAAAATGTTAGTGGACATTTGACTTCATTAAATTATCTAAATAATCCTCAAAGATAATTTGAATATTTAAATATTTTCTGAGTTGTTTTTTTGATATTATTACTTTTCCACAATTCAATGTACATATGTATGTAGGTATTAATTAATTATAATGGTTTTTTTGGAATAAATTCGAAATGTCTTATGTATGAATATGTTTTATAATACCATTGAAACTATAGTGCACTTCCATTTTCAAAAATCAGAACCAGAAACTTTATAATTTTTTTTCAAAGGTATACAGAATAATATATAGTATCACACACAGGAAGGGAATATATATATGCATGTATGTATGTACATGTATGTACATATGTATATACATATGTATGTGTGTACATAAATACAAAAGGGATAATCACCAAGTTGAGCAAATGGCCTGGCGCTCAGTAAGTAGGCTGCATATACATACATGTACATACATGCATATTTACGGATGTGAAGAAGCTAGCGAATATTTATAAAAGGGTTTTACTACCATACATTATACCCACACATAAATAGGCATATGTACGTATATAAATACGTATATACGTAACAACGTCAAAAGCAGGTTACAGTTGTATGCAATACTTACAATGTTTTTTAACACAAATCCTTTCCGTTAATTCTTTATTAAATAATATCGTATTCTTTAACTAGAACCATATCAATTAAAGTTTCAAAACTTGTACAGAGTGCAAACATTTTCCAAATATCAAAGTTTTCCATCCAAAATTTCGAACGTTTTAATGAGAAATTTAAAATTTCTAACATTTTAATGAGAGTCTTAAGAAATTCTGTATATAAAAACATTGTGTAAATTTTTTCTAAATATGTTTTCTTTCCATTTACATTTGCGCCTACATATGAACATATTTTCATACAAATGTGCATTGACTTTATTATAAGTGTATGGATTTATTTTATAGTTACTTATTAATTTCAGTAAAATTCAATGTAGATTATGCATGTATGTATGTACGTAAATATGAAGAGACATGCAATTATTGATTTTTTTCTATTTAAATGCTTATATAATGTAGCCGCTATCATTTGCAAAAAATGGCGCCGTCATAAAATCTTTCACTCGAATGTGGTCTCATACAGCCGGATGTGGTCTCATACATCCGAATGCGCATGACTAGTTGTACAACATATTTGGCACTCTTTGTACAACGAATGCCTCTTTTTCTGAATGCGACTGAGCGCAGTATTCTCAGCTATCTGCACACTCATTCAGTCATCGCGCGTGAACCTTCTTGCCACGTATAATGTTCAGGAATTTCTTTGTAAGTCAGTGTGTTTGCAAACGTATCCATTGAGTTCAATTTAAAGTACGCAGTATGTGTAGTGTCTCGATATTGGGCAATTGCATTTGCTTTAACAGCATTGTCTTCTCGGAAGTAAATATTTTGTAAATTTGGAAGGTGTACAGCAAGAGGTTTTACGGTGTGGGATTTTTCCTGCATCAGAAATTCTAAAAGCCTCCAACATGATTCAGACCACTTACGTACATACCTGGTATCTAGAAAAGTAGATATTTCGTCAAAATTTACGCAATTGTTAATAGGGTGTTCTATGATTTCAATATTCGCACAGTTATATCCCTTATAGATATATTTGTGTAGGTATTTGACACTTTTGATAGAAGAACATATCTCAACATTGTAAGGTACTATTGTTAAAATAAAACACGTGTGATTCCTTTTAGTGCAAACAAGAGAAGAAGTTTTTTATTTTAACATTCCTTAAAACAAGAGAGTAAGCATTTGACAGCTGTTAATGGTACAGAGTATTTTATATGATAGCTAAGGCCCTATTTACAATACCCTCACTTCTTGAATATTTAATTAATTTTATATAAAAAGTTCTATTTTCAATATGTTACCAATAAATTCAAATTCTTTGTCTTAATTTATTACAAAAATTATTTCAAATTCTTTAAGAGGAAATATGTATATATGCTTGATGAAATTAATTCAAAAATTCAATACAAGCCCATCTTCTGCGAGCAAAAGTCATTCTTCGCTTTAGCCACAGCTTTTGTGAGACTATCAGCAACCATCTCAACCGTTGGTATATATTTTATTGAAATTATCGCTTTTTCGACCGTCTCACGCAAATGGTGGTACTTAATATCGATGTGTTTGGATCTCGGTCGAAAGCCGTCGGATTCAGCTAATTTTATGGCACTTTGGTTATCGCAATACAATTGAATTGATGAGTCGCCATCGTGATCCAATTCACTTGATAATTGTTTCAGCCAAACCGCTTCTTGAACAGCCGATGACATTGCCATGTACTCGGCCTCGGTACTTGACAATGCAACTGTTGGTTGGCGCTTACTTGCCCAAGTAACTGCTGCATTTGACATCTTGAATAGGTATCCCGTACAAGAACGACGTTTATCAATGTCCGATGCCCAATCAGCATCAGAGTAACCATGCAATTGTGTTGAGCCATTCGATGAATACTTTAATTTATAGTCCGTGGTTCCCTTGAGATATCGCATGATTCTTTTCACAGCCTTCCAATGAGAAACATTGTAATTCGAGTTAAATCGGCTGACGTCATTAACCGCAAACGCAATGTCTGGCCGCGTACATTGTGCCAGATACAATAAACTACCCACAGCAGCCTGATAAGGAATCTTCGCTAGCTCATCTTCATCAGCACTTTCCGAAATCATATTGATAGATAACTTTTGATTGTAGTCGCTTGGGGTAGAAACTGGTTTGCAATTATCCATGTTGAATCGAATTAAGATATCGTTAATATATTTACTCTGGTCAAGTTCTACACCATCAATAGTTGGGGTTATTCGAATTCCAATACAACTTTTAACCGGCCCCATGTCTTTCATTTTGAACGACATGCATAATGCCTTTTTGATTTCAGCTAAGACCTTGGAATCTTTCCAAAACAGCAGTATGTCGTCAACATAAATCGCCAATATCAATGAGCAATCTTTAGCGAAATAAACACATGGGTCCAATTTTGACTTGCGTAGCCCAAACGATTTTAACGCCGACTCCAGCTTCAAATTCCACTGCCTTCCGGCTTGTTTCAGTCCATACATTGCTCGATTTAATTTGCAGACCGCATTTGAGCCATCACCAAACCCTTCTGGTTGCGCGATGTATATTTCTTCTTGCAGTTCACCTTGTAGAAATGCAGTAATTGCATCCATTTGATCTATTTTTAGCCCATTTTTAACAGCCATGGCAATCAAAAAACGAATGGTTGAGTATCGTACAACTGGAGAGTATGTTTCATTATAGTCCATTCCATGAATTTGGCTACAGCCCTTAGCAACTAAACGAGCTTTGTGCTTAATAACGTTGTTATCCATATCACGTTTAGTAGTGAACACCCATTTCGTTTTTAAAGCTTTACGCCCCGGTGGCAATTGCATTAATCTCCATGTGTTATTTTCTTTTAATGAATCCATTTCGCTCTCCATCGCCATCTTCCAGTCTTCAGCATCATTTCGGGTTGTGGCTTCTTCAAATGTAATTGGATCAATGTCTTCATTTACACATGATAAATAAGTCACAAACTCTTCACGCTGAATTGGTTTCGGTACTCTTGCTGTCCGTCGTGGTGTTTGACGATCATCAATTACTATAGTTTCTTCAGGTAAGTATGTTGGATCTTCCACAGATTTTTCATCATCTTCTGAGTGCTCATCCTTTATGATAGTTGCTGTTGTGGTTATTTTTGGCGAATCTACCATATTCCGCGGGTCATTACCCCTCACTTGATCTAGAAACTCAGAATCCACGTCAATGTCCATGATCGATGCGTTTGCTTTTTCGTGGAATATCACATCTCGGCTCACTACTATGTTTTTTGTATACGGATCGATGCAACGAATACCCTTTTTATTTGAGTCGTATCCTACGAAAATCAATTTTCTAGCTTTTCGGTCCAACTTTTTGCGACGCTGTTTGGGAATGTACACCATTACTGGGGATCCAAATATCCGTAAATGTGAAACATCAACCTTAGAGCCTGTCCACATTTCCTCTGGTGTCTTATCTTTCGACCCTGAGCAAACTGAACGATTTATTAAATACGAAGCCATGTTTACAGCTTCAGCCCAATATTCATTACCAAGCTTAGCATCAAATAACAGACATTTGGCACGTTCGATTATAGTTCGGTTCATGCGTTCTGCCGTGCCATTTTGCTCCGGCGTATATACATTTGTTAGCTGATGTTGAATACCTTTGGAACAAAGAAATGTGTTGAATTGACGTGAACAATATTCAGTTCCATTGTCAGTGCGAAAGACTTTAATCGTTTTGCCAGTTTGATTTTCAACAAATGCTTTAAACTCAATAAACGTACTTAAAACGCTAGATTTTTCTTTTAAGAAATAAACAAAAATTTTCTTTGAAAAATCGTCAGTGAAAGTTAACAAGTACCTTGCACCACCAATTGATCTTGTTTCCATTGGTCCAACCAAATCAGAATGTACTAATTCTAGTAACTCGCCCGTGTGGTTTTGGCTTGGCGTAAATGGCGCTCGTGATTGCTTGCCCTCAGCACATACTACACAGTTTGGCAAGCCTATTTTTTGATTTGAAAATTTCATTCCGGTCACCGCCCCATCACGCATTTTACATAAACTTGCGTAGTTAAGGTGACCAAATCTTCGATGCCAGGTAATTGCGTTACTTTCTTCTTTGCAAGATAACATGCACGCTTCACCCGCTGTTTTTAATTTGTAAACTCCACCTTCTGGCTTGCAATGTGCAAATTCAACCAAATTTTGATCATAAATAGAGCATCCGTTTTTGTTAAAAACGATTGTATTCCCCTTTTGAACAGTTTTGAATACTGATAGTAAATTTGCCGACAATTCAGGTACGTGCAAAATGTTCGAAATGGATACTTCGTCATTGTCCAGCAACAATTTTGATTTACCTTCGCAATTCACTTTCATTTTTTCATCATTCGCAGCTGAAATTTCCTTAACATTCGTAGGAGTGCATTCAAACAATAAATTTTTATTCGGTGTCATATGGCTCGACGCCCCACTATCTAAATACCAATCACAGGTGTCAAATTTTGTTGAACATTTTGCTGTAAATGCTCTTTTTGCAATTTCAGTGTTGTTCACTGTTTTAGTTTGTCCTTTTCGCTCCTTCTTACATTCAGAGCTAATGTGACCCCTACCACCGCAAGAGTAACATTTTACAGAGCGATGATTATTTAATTTTTTGCTATTTTGCCTAAACGAGTATTTACCAATAAACGCATTGTTGTTGGTTTTACCCTCACGTGAATACTGTGTATCTAACAATTTCATTTTAATGTCATCAGCATTTATTTTGTCACAGGCTTCAAAGCTCAAAATAAGTGGTTTGTATTCCTCTGTCAATCCTGCAAGCATAATTGCAGCTAACCACTCGTCGTCGATGCTAAAACCGATACAATTTAATTTACTCGCCGTTGTCATTATTTGGTCAATATAAACCTGCATGCTTTCACTTTCCTCTAAACGAATTGAGATTAAAGTGCGCAACAAACCAATTTTCCGCATTAGTCCACGATCTTCGTACAGGTTTTGGAACTTTGTCCATATCTCCAGCGCCGTTTTGCATGTTCTAATATACACAAATAGTTCTGGCTCCACACTTAATGCCAATAACGTTTTCGCATAACTTAATTTGTCGATCTCCTTTTCCTTGCACACTCTTGGGTCTTCCTTTGATGGAATGATGCAGTCACCTAATTTCTTTAACTCCAAGAAATTCTCCATTGCAAACGTCCAATTGTGAAAATTCTCACCGCCTTTTAATTTTTCAACCGCAAAGTCTGCTTTCGTTGAATTGGCCATTTGGAAGATTATTAATTGCTAATTTGGAGTTTACGAAGAAACCGATTAATTCGAATGATACGACAAACGCAATCAGATTCGCAATTAAAAAATAAGACAAAAAAGAAATTAATTTTCGAGGTGGGCTGGGCCCATAACCTGTTAAAATAAAACACGTGTGATTCCTTTTAGTGCAAACAAGAGAAGAAGTTTTTTATTTTAACATTCCTTAAAACAAGAGAGTAAGAATTTGACAGCTGTTAATGGTACAGAGTATTTTATATGATAGCGAAGGCCCTATTTACAATAACTATCCATCGGTTATCTAACTCAGTTTGGTTTTGCTTGACCCGAACTACAATGTTTTTTTCCATCATCGCGGCGACGGTATTGGGGGTATCCATTAACATCCTGCTTCGTTGAATGATTTTGGGTATTTTTTGTGCATTCTCCAGTTTGCGACATGCAAGGTGACTCAGGATTATATGGTCCACATGGGCCATGTACCGTAAGTTTTTGCTTAAAAACACGTGCTATCAATTCAGGACGCATTTGTGGCCTTTGATATCGGTCAATATTTTGACCATTTTCCATTACCGCTTGGCTCATGACATAATCGTGTAAACCGGCATATGTTTCAACTCGAAGCTGATTTTGATGACTGCGTAAAAACGCCAGTCGTGAACCTTCTACTCGCACGTATTGATCAACTAAATATTGTTGCCAAGGTTTTCCTGACGCATGAAGTGGGCTGAAAACATCTCGAATCGCCTTTCGATATGCAACAACTTGCAACTGTGTGACTCTGAATCTATGATTTGTTCGATGCTCTTGTCCATGGAAAAGTGCTTCGTCGTATCCGGTTTCGCCATAGGGAAACAAAAGAGGATATATCAAAGGGTCACATAATATGTGTTAAGTTATAGGTTAAATGATGTATTCCTGAGCCGCGTGCGAATACTCGTAAATTACGGCATGCAGGTGGCTCACCATCCTCCGTGATAAAAACAGCTGCGCTTTTTGAGCAGTTCGGAAAATTATAACGTTGATTGTTATGGCTGCTGTAGAAAACCATGCTCACTTGGTGGGGCGCTCGATTTTCTTGTCGTGCTCTCTGTTCCTCCTTGCGTTCAACTTGCGCCATGAATTTGTACTGATGGGCTAAAGGGCTTACACTTAAAATCATCTCATAAATGCACTTCATCAAAGAGCTACTGCAATTTGAATTACTTTGTAATCGGATGTCAGTGGCTTGATCCGTATCAAGTATGTAAAGTTGAGCATAGGATGAATTTGCAGCATTATCCGCATGAAGCTGCCCCACTCGATGGTGAATTGAGCCATGTATACGGAAACAATAAGAACCGAGTCCTGTCGGCTCTTCTATCTTAGTTCCGAAAGATGCAAAAGCAAATGAGATGTTCAACTGGCGAATATTTTCAAGTTAGTGCGGCCGAAATTAATTTAAATTATTTTTAAATACCTTTTCTAAAAACTCTGGTACGCGAAGTGCATGTAGTTCCACTTTTCCACCAAGGCAACAGGAAATAAAATGGTTATTCGTCTAAATAAAATGCTTTTGTTAATGCTAAAGACATCTTCGCAAGTTAAATAAAAGCCTATTACCTTTTCACAAAAAAAAATGTGCGTAAAAATACTTGTTAATCCACCAAGGGTGCTATAATCTGGAACAAATGATGAATCCAGCGCTATTTTATAAAAACTTGTGTTTGCATGAACACGGTTCTAGAAAATAGCAATAAAGTTAGAGGCACATAAATTCATACGTATGTATGCTTTTACTTGTTCTCTTCGTCCATTTAAAGTACGACCCCTGCGGGCCCTTATTGGTCTTCCTCCCGGCATACTTAGAAAACGTATTTAAATACACTTATTCATATGTAACCTAATAATTAAACGTATATTTACCTTTTTATCTGTTTATCTTTATATCTATGTATATACATATATAGAAGAATTCGCTTACAACGACTCCGCATATAACATCCGACGTTAACACAACCTCAAGTTTAATTTTTATACAAATTGCTATGAAAGTACATGCGTTTAATACGACTCCGCGTAAATTGACAAACTGATTTAAGCGACGTAATTTTTTAATAAATTGTCCGGTTAGAACGACGGAAGTCTTAAAAATTCCCAGAAAATTATAAGCTTCGCACAACATGTTGTTACATTTTGTGCAGTGACTGAACATCGAAGGCTCATATGGCGCCTGGTGTGGATAACGGTTAGTCCACATCAGCAGTTGTCTTTTTGATTCGAATTTTTGCCACAGACGTAAATTTTCGATTCACTTGAAATAAACTTCCATGAATACATATCTATGTATATTTATTTATTTATGTATATATTCTGCAATATGTACTTATATATTACCAACCCATAGAAATTTAAAAAAAATCGGCAGTAGTTTATGTAACCTAGCGTCTTTTGTCATCAGAATATACACATATTTAAATAGCTACAGATAGAAGATCTATATACAGATACATAGATAAGATGTTCATATGCATGTACATACATGTATGTATGTATGTATGTATGTGTATGTGTATAAAACATTTGTAGCAAATAATAAAAAGATCATCATGTAACCGTTATATTGTGATAATCAAGTTGTCGAAACATAACCACATAATGTGAACAAAGTATATTGGCCTGTATATATTGGCCCGTGCAATGCTTCGGCCAATATGAGAATTTGTATATCTTTACACGCAAATATTTCGGGAACTAAGCGACCGATTTTCAATGTGATAGTTTTATGCAAATATTCACATCAATACCTTTAATTTGAAATATGTAGGTCCGTACTCGTAGTTTTCCAGTAAGAATTATTTCATTTAATTTTTCATTTTTTTTATTGAATTTTTAATACAACTTCTGATCTCTTTATATGGAATGAACTGTTCCCTTTTGTTCGAGCATGCCTATGAAGAGACTAATTGGCCCCTTCTATATTCGAATGGGTATAAATGAGGACCAGTCTATTTATAAAAATAAAAATAAAAATCTTTGCTTCGACTTAGAATCGAACCAGCGTCCCGAGGGATCCTAAGCGAATGCTCTCCTTACATGCCAACTTCTGGGCACCAGAAGCCTCGGCCTGCGAACAAATAAAAGAAGGTGAGAAACCTCCTCTTTGGTTGGAGTCCCCCAAATGGCTTTCAGATCGTTTCGGGAATTAGGAGGATGACGGGAAGAATACCCTCTGAAATGCCCACCCCTTGGCAGTAACGTAAAAATGCAACCACCCCCCGCTTTCCTCATGGTGAAGTCCAAACCATGATTATCTGCACGGGGTAACCAGCAAGCGGCCTGAGCGTCGGATGTGCAGGCCCAAATCCCACCATCCCTTATGACTGAGACTGGCGGCCAGGGTCTCGAAGGAAACAAGCCACTGGTGGGCACATTGACTGAGTCAATGGAGAGCCTATTTCTGAATGAGGAGAATTGCGAACTAGCATCCAAGCAGAATGAAGCAGCTAACGCTGTGACAGACGCGAGGATGCTAGATGGTCCTGCTTCTTCTTTAGGCAGCCGATCATTGGTATTAGGGACGGAGCCGACAACGGTTAAACCTGGTGCAAACCAGGGGATTATCGGTAAGGGGAAGTCCTATATTGGTGAGTCGAAAACGGGTGAACAGCTAACCGCAAGGCAGCAGAAAAGAAGGAAGCAGAAGGAGAGGAAAGCCGCGGCTATAGCCGTGGCGAGTACTCAGTATCCTTTCCTTACCAGCTCTACACCCGGAAAGGCAACGGGGAAGCGTGACAGGACGAGTGACTCACCTGTTCTGGAGCTTTCTTCCGATGCTGACTAGGGGTCTGTGCGAGTATATGGCGAGAGTCGCAAGACAAAGAAGATCAAGATCTCAGGATTGGAATCGGACATGCCTGCAGGCTCGAACCAAACGCCCGCACGCCAACGTCCATCAGGTATGGGAGTTGGAGGATCCCGAACGTCGGGTGTGTCTCAACCATCTACCTCAGCGCCGTTTGCAAAACTGGCTGAAGGAGCCATGATGGTGGAGATACACACCGATAAAGGGGAAGGATCGTTGTCCAAAGGACAAAGAGACTTTCTCGACAGCTACTTTTGAAAGCAATTAGCGAGTCGAAAGATAAACCTAAATTCGAGGGGATGCTGGAGGAGAACTGAAAACTAGACAATGGCATGTGTACTCGTATACCAGAGGACATGGAAAGGATTAATTACGTACCCACAATAAGGAAAGAGGGCAGAAGTAGTTAATGGCTTTACCCCTTGGTGAGTCGGAGATTATTTTTACCTAGATAAATCTTCAGCATAGCAAATCGTCTAAGCACTTGGAAGCATTTCTTGGGGTAATGTGCTTCAATTCAGAGGGACGGACAGGCCGCGTGCATGCATTATTGTACCGCGCTCGATTGAATGTACGATGCTTTGGGTGTTCTGCTCTCAAGATGTCGTCGCAGCAAAGATTATGTACTGTTGTGGTGGTCGTTGGATCGAGGAAATTGAATTCTCAGCCTACCTGCCTTACGATTCTATACTTCCTCCTCCATCGAAGGGGATCGTGCAGTACGCCGAGTCTAATGGTATGGGCCTGATAATGGGCTGCGACGCCAACGCACAAAACACTTTGTGGGGTAGCACGAAGTGTAACCCTCGTGGAAACAAGCTATTGGACTTCATTTTATCTTCTGGCCTGGTTATACAAAACGTAGGTAACAAGCCTACTTTTGTCACCTGCAGAAGACAAGAAGGGATTGATATAACCTTGACCAACAAAGTCATGGTGGATCACATCAAAGGATGGATGGTCTTGGATGAGGAATCTCTTTCTAATCCTCGGTTCATTGAGTTCCGGCTA
This sequence comes from Philophylla caesio, assembly GCA_963971545.1. Taxonomy (NCBI): domain Eukaryota; kingdom Metazoa; phylum Arthropoda; class Insecta; order Diptera; family Tephritidae; genus Philophylla; species Philophylla caesio. The sequence goes on along the minus strand of OZ020604.1, from coordinate 56,477,390 downwards.
GGTACTGATACTTGTCAAATGCTTAAAGGTCGGAATCCTCGAAAGGCGGACTGGGACAGATATGGGTGGCTCCTAGAAGAGAGAATACCAGATCTTCCTAAACTTAAAAGTTTAAAATCAATTAAAGAGGCGACCCACAAGGTAAGGAGTACTTCAGTTGGTTGTTTTAAAGATACATGCCAGCTGAGAATAATCAGGGAAGGAAAAGCGGTACCATGATGGAACGCCGAACTTACCAAGCTTCGGAAAAAATCCAGGAAACTTCGATGGTGTAAAATAAGCTCTTATAGAGATTTCTGCAGTGATATTGAAAACACGAGAGAGTCGGCCAGGCTCTGTAGGGTACTGCAACAGGACCTTACGTTTAGGCTCGATTCTCTCAGGAACACTGATGGATTTTATACCACATCATTGCTGGACACTTACAACACTATCCTGGAAACCCACTTTCCGGATTTCAGGCTTATTCCTGACACAGGCAGAGATATGGAAGTGGATGACACGACTGGGAGAGTCACCAGATTAAACTGGTACATAGCATCGAAGGTGGTGACCGAGGAATCAGTGAGGTTTTCACTAACCTCTTTTGGTGACTTCAAATCACCTGTTACGGATGGTGTGTACCCGAAGATGCTAAAGTGTGGGGGAGGCTTATTGAGACTCTAATGAGAATATTTAGGGCTTGTCGGTCCTTTGGCTATATCCCTATGCTTTGGCGAACAGACAGGGTTGTTTTCTTTCCAAACCGGGTAAGGATGATTATGCCCTGGCGAAAAGCTTCAGGCTGGTCTGTTTGACATCCTTCATGCTGATGAGCCTGGAGCGTATGTTCGAAAGGTACATTAGATCAAGGGTCTTGGTGGACAGTCCTCTTAGTACTCACCAGCATGCATACTAGAGTGGAAAATCATGTGAATCAGCTTTGCATGATCTTGTAACAAAGATCGAAATGGGGCTCGACACATGGGAATACACAATGGGAGTATTTGCTGACGTTGACGGAGCGTTTAACAACGCTACTTTTGACTATGTGCTCTGCGGCCAGACGGCATGGAGTGGATGAAACAATCATAAGATGGATTCGCTTCATGCTATCAAGAAGATTGCTGTCCGTTGGGGAAGAAACTGGCCTCTCTACCTTGGCAGTGGTTGGAAGAGGATTCCCTCAGGGCGGTGTACTCTCGCCTCTCTTGTGGTGCCTGGTAGTGGACTCTCTCCTAACGGAAATGCAAAGCTTCGCCCACATCCAGGCCTACGCTGACGATGTGTGTGCTTTGGCGTCAGGAAAGTCTGTGCAAAGACACAGAGAATCCTGAATATGATTGATGAATGGTGCACTCTGCAAGGCCTTGCTGTCAACTCCAGCAAGACATTGATAGTTTTGTTCACGTGGAAGAGAAAATTGGAAGGTCTCGACCTTCCGGTGCTCACAGGCGTATATTTAAGGGTAGATCTAGATAGCAAGCTGAAGTTGAAAACTCATGTGGAGCGGAAGGTAAACCGAGCACTGAAAGTTTACGGACAGTGTCGGAGAACCTTTAGCAAGACTTGGGGTCTGAGGCCGGCTATGGTACTTTGGGTATACACATCCTTAGTCAGATCGATAGTCATGTACTCTGCTGTGGTATGGTGGCGTAGAACCATGGGGAAAACCACGGTTTCTATGCTGAACAGATTACAAAGAAGTGTTTGCATAAGCATTACGGGCGCTATGAGCACAACCTCAGGCGTGGCTTTTAATGCTCTGTTGGATTTGACACTGGTGTTCAAGGTAACGAACTGGCCGATGAATAGGCAAACCGCGGGTCTTGGGAATGTCCAGTTGGACCGGAACCAACCATCGGGTCAAGTATGGCGGGAACTGTCAGGTACATCAGGGAACTTATGAGCAAAGCTCATGAGGACCGTTGGTGCAGTATTGACTCCTGCAAAATAACTAATTGCTTTCTGAAAAGGCCAGACAGAGCAGTGGCGAAATTTCTCATCAACCAGAGGAGGAGGGAGTTGCGAGCTCTGACAGGACTGATTACGGGGCACAATCCATGGGGGCAACACATGGTCACCATAGTTATCATCAGCGATACGCTATGCGCAATCTGCCTTGAGGACGAGGATAGTACAGAGCATTTTCTCTGCAGATGCCCGGCGTTCTATAGTCTCAGGTGGCTCATCTTTGGGTCGGATGTCCTAAGAATGGACAAGATACATTTTCCCTCAGCGGACTACGCAGGTTCGTTAAAGAATCGGGGAAGTTTGCTGAGGAGTAATTACCTCCTATGACTCCCCACCCATGAGGGATGGGGGAGAATCCTTTTTATCTTTTTTACAGGCCTCAAGTACAATGGTCAACAATGTTTGAGTGCTTGGTAAACTCATGTTTGGGTTTTCCGGCCTACCCCAAATCCATCCATCCATTAATTCACGCTTCGATCACTTAATATTGAAGACTCAAACCGTTTGACTTAACTTCCACGTGAATATGTTATTGTTGAACAGTTAGACCTCCTGTAAAAAACGGTTTTCCATTTTCTGACGTTGGTCAGTTTTTTTTGGATAACTTCAAAAACCGCACGTTTCTGCACCTGTAACTGTCAAACGTCTCGGTGAACTTGGAGAATATTTATATTTTCTCTTAATATTTTAAACAGTAACTTACTTATAAACTAAACTATATTTGAAAACGTAAGCTTTTTGTCAAATCTGCATAATATTAGCTTTTATGCCGCTGTGGTCGAGTTGGTAGCGGTGCGTGCTATAGCTCGATATGCCGGTGAGTTCGAGGTTCGAATCTCAGTCAAGGCATGCAAAATCTTAATCATAGAAAAAGTTTTCTCTAATAGCGGTCACCCATCGGCAGGCAATGGCAAACCTCCGAGGGTATTTCTGCCATGAAAAAGCTTCTCATAAAATACAACTGCCTTTCGGAGTCGGCACAAAATTGTAGGTCCCTCCATTTGTGGTAGAATATAAAGACGCACACCACAAATGGTAGGAGAAGCTCGGCCAAACACTGAGCTATAAAGTGTAAGCGCCAGAATTATTTTATATATATGTGGTATTCTTTACTTTTTAATGAAACCACGCTGTTTTATTGTATGTTCGGTTTATTAATTCATTTGTTGCAAAAGATTTAACATAGATAGGTTTAATTATTCTTATGATTAAATTAACACTTTTTAAAACGTTCCGCGTACTTCGTGAGCGTCCGATGTCTTTAAGTGTCCGTGTTCAACTGTCCATTCGTTTGATCGTATTCCCCTGTCCGTTGGTTTATTCGCTGTCCCGTTATTTGTCCGCGTTGGTTAAGTTTCGTCCAGTTTTGTATTGTATATACAGGAATGCATTTCTGCATTAACCCGGTAATCAGTCCCACATTCGGCTATCCTGACAGGGCATTCGACCCGAATGCAGGGTCCCATTTCTTTATATTTTCAGCTACGGCATAGCTTCTGCGTGGACCTTCAGTGTCGCCAACTTTTTCAACTGAGTACCTTCCATGCTTGAACTTTTCGACAATTTTGTAGGGTCCTAAAAACTTTGGTCTTAGTTTTAGCCCAGAGCCGAACTGAGTCCTTTTTATTGCAATTAATTCTCCTGGGAAATAGTTTGTTTCAGGTTTTCTATATTTGTTAAACGATTTCCTATTTTCGGTTTGAATTTTCGCTATGTTTTCCCTAGCCTCTTCACGAAATTTGTTCCGGTGATCATCTAATTCTTGAATGTTGTTTTCTTTAATAATATTTTGAATGTCAGGTCTGTCTATTGTTCGCATTTCTATACCTGTAAGCAATCTAAAAGGTGTATGTTTTGTACTGCGCGAAGGTGTATTATTAACTGTCTGCTGTACGCGATCAACATGCTTGTACCATGCTTTTGGATCTTTAATGCACAACTTTGCTAGCATTGGAACTATTGTCTTATGGATACGTTCCACCTGTCCGTTTCCCCTTGGCATTCCTGTTGCAATCAAGAGGTGTTGAATCATCTCTTTTTTACAATATTCTTCAAATATTTTGGCTGTAAATGCCGTCCCTCTGTCCGTTATTATTCTATGTGGGTTTCCAAAAATAGTTGCTAATTTTTGTAACTTATCTACAACTTCTACAGCCCCTGTACTCTTTGTTGGATAGAGCCAAACAAATTTCGAGAAAGCGTCAACTATAACAAGAATATGATTATATTGTTTCTGGGTATGTTCCATAGGTCCTACGTGGTCTATATGGTATGTGTGTAGTGGTCTGTCAGTTTTGTCGATGGGACTTAGAAAACCTTCCTTCTTACCGGACTTCGCTTCAGAAACAATGCACTCAACACAAGCCTTTACTACTTTATATACCTTTTCATTCAATCCTGCGATATAGAAACTTTTCTCTACTAGGTCTTGTGTCTTCTTTGTTCCAAAATGTCCTTGACGATGCGCGATTTCTATAATTTCTCGTTCCATTAACGACGGTATAACTAAAAGTTCCTTGTTCTGATCTTTGTATAAAACATCATATTTCAAAAAATAGTCGTCATAGCTGTTAGTCTCCAAAATTTTTCGAATGGCACGTGTTCTTTCGTCTAATAACTGAGCTTCTTTTATACGATGGCGTAAAGTATCTCCTACCGCTAAACAAATAACTCGGCTTAATGCATCAACATGTTTCATTTTGGGTCCTGAACGATGCTCAATGGTGTAGTCGAATTCTTGTAAGAACATTGCCCACCTAGATACTCTCAACGGCACATCTTCTTTTCGCATTGTCAACGCAAACGCATTGCAATCTGTTACTATTTTAAACTTTGTTCCCAAAACGTAAACTCTCCACCTCTTCAAAGCCTCGATTATGGCTAATACCTCTAACTCGTATGAGTGATAATTTTGTTCGGCAGCTGTAGTTTTCCTACTCATGAACTGTACTGGATGTAACTGTCCATCGTCAGAGTCTTTCTGAAGCAAAACTGCTCCGTAGCCATATTTGCTTGCGTCCGTATGAACTTCAGTTGCTGCTGAAGTATCGTATATCTTCAACACAGGTGCACTTGTCAATGCGTCTTTTAGTTGTTGGAATGCAGCTGCTTCTTCATCGCCTATGGTAAACTTTACGTTCTTTTTCAAAAGGTCAGTCAGAGGTTTCGCAGTGGTTGCATAATGTGGAATGAAACGCCGGAAATAGGATGTAAGCCCCAGATAACGCTGAAGAGACTTCCTTTCCTTAGGCAACGGAAAATTTTTAACTGCTGAGGTCTTTTCTTCTGATATTTTAATCGTTGAGTTTTCTACAATGTACCCTAAAAAATTTACTGTTCTTCTTAAAAACTGACATTTATTCCATTTTATTTTTAAACCATATGCTTCTGAGATCGCTAACACTTTATTTAACTTGTAAATACCCTCGCTTTCGTCTTTCGATGGAATAATTAAGTCATCCATGTAGATAACTACAGTGCCATCTTGTACCAATTCCCGAAATATTGCAAAAATAAATCTGCAAAATACCGCCGGCGAGTTCGAAATTCCGAACGGAACGAAGTTGAACTCGTATTGGCCATTATGCGTTACAAACGCCGTATATTTTTTGGACTCAGGCTCTAGTGGCACGTGGAAAAACCCGTCTTTTAGATCTAGAGTAGTAAATACAGTTGCCCTTTCTAAACGCTGCAGAACGTCATCAATTAACACCATTGGAAAATTGTCTCGCATAATCTTGTCATTCAATCTCCTATAGTCACAACATAGTCTTTTGGTACCATCCTTTTTACCTACCAAAACGATTGGTGATGCGAATTCAGATGAACTTTGTCGAATAATACCTTCGTTTAACCAGTCTTTCACCTGGTTTTCGACTTTAACCTGGTCTGAGATTGGCAATCTTCTAGGACGACTGTAAACGGGAACCTCGTCTTTTAAAATAATTTTCATTTCTACTGGAGAAACAACGCATTTTACTGGTTTATAGGTTGTGATCATTTTCGTTAACGTGTCCCTATATCCACTTTCAAGATGATCTAAGGCGTAGCTTGGTTGCTTACCCCATTCTTCGGATTCAGTCGAAATACAGATTTGCTTAAACTCATTAGTCAAATCACGAATGCCTTCGAAATTATTGCTATTTGCCTGAACCTCCCTTGAGTAAAACTCCTGTTTCCGGTCTTCATTGAGCAATGTTTCATCTTTCTCGCGAGTTTTCGTCTTCTTTATTAATTTATGCTTAAATTTAGCCCCGTCATCTCCTAAGAAAATATCTACTAGTCTAAGCATGTCATTTAAAATCAGTGTCTTTAACATAAAATGAATTCTAATAAGATATTCTTATTAGAATTTATTGTAAGTGAGAGTTTTCTACATAAACAAACCAATCTTCTCGCTTACACCTTAACAATATTTGCTGTAGTTTATTTTCATTTTCGTACTTTCGGATATTGTTTTACTACTTTCGCATATGCAAAAATCTACATATCTCACTTGGGTGTTTAATACTACTTATTCACTCTATATACATTCGCGTATACAATTTACTGTTTCATTAAAGTTTAAAACAACTTCTATATTGTTTTGTTTAAACTACTCTCGCTCTTACTTTAACTTCTTTAACATATGAGTATGTATCTTCGTCTTCTTTACGCACTTTTGGAATTCTTCTAATTCTTCGTCTTATTTATACATATACTTGCACTTTCTAATGTTTCTCTACTAAACATCAACATTTGTCTCGTTCTTTCTGCATATAGACATTTCACTTTAATAATTGCGATTTTGCAACTTCTACTTCTTTTAACTTTCGTTAATTTTTAAACTTCTTTCAATTTTGTGAACTTTAAACTTCTTACGAAATAATTTTTCATTATAAATTACTCAATGATAACAAAGCAATAGTTAAAATTTTATTCAACTGGAAATTCTACTCCAAATTTACCAGCACACTTTATAATCAGCTGCAATTCGCTTCGTAAAAACCAACGATTGCTTTGATATCTATTGTTTTCTTACTCACTACCGCATTCTGCTACTTCATCCCTTATTTAGCTTGCTGTTGATGCTGCAATTGTTCGTCTTTTACATCTGCGTTCTGCTTACACTCGCAAATGTTTCGTGCTAGTGTGTCATCGCCGTTCTTTGTTGAAAATTGTTGTTTGCGGTCGCTCATTCTCGTAGTTGCTCGGCTTATTGCGTAGTATTCTTGCGCTTATTAATTGCGCACACCTCTGCCACTCGGAATATTCTGCTGCTTCTCATGCCTCTGCTATCGATGTTTGTACATATGTATCGCTCAGAAACTCATATTTGTACGACGCGTAGTTCTGCTTCTGCAATGTCTAAAATGTTCTAAATGTCGCTACTTTGGTGTGCGATTGGTACAGCACTGCTACCACTGCGCCAATTTATGCGTGCACGCCTTTGAACAAATTTTAAAGGCTACAATGGTAAGCCAACTTCAGTTTTTTATTTTTGCTTTTAACAGCGACACTACTCACAACCGACACTTTATTGAATGCTCCACGAACGATATTTTATATGTAAGGATATTAAATTTCTGGCATTTTTTTTTTACTTTTGCTGCCACTGCAACCGAACAAATCCCGGTTGAGCCCCCAAATTTGTGGTATTCTTTACTTTTTAATGAAACCACGCTGTTTTATTGTATGTTCGGTTTATTAATTCATTTGTTGCAAAAGATTTAACATAGATAGGTTTAATTATTCTTATGATTAAATTAACACTTTTTAAAACGTTCCGCGTACTTCGTGAGCGTCCGATGTCTTTAAGTGTCCGTGTTCAACTGTCCATTCGTTTGATCGTATTCCCCTGTCCGTTGGTTTATTCGCTGTCCCGTTATTTGTCCGCGTTGGTTAAGTTTCGTCCAGTTTTGTATTGTATATACAGGAATGCATTTCTGCATTAACCCGGTAATCAGTCCCACATATATACCGATTCTTACGAAGTTTTATAGAAAATTAACTTTTAAAGTGATAAAGCGAATAGACTTGAAATGAACATCGACAGATGTAATATACGGCAGGTCCTCAAAAAGCTTCTTTTTACAAGCAGTTTTGTGAAATATTTGCATTATAAGTGTTAGAACAAATCCAAGGAAAGTAATACACGACCGTCTTTGTATGAGTTTTTTTAAGCGAATGGAAAAATATGAAAATTTTTAACTGACAAAGAAACTACAGTTACATTTTCAAATAAGAGTAAATGATAATAAATTGCATAATCATGTAAGTGAGTTGCTTACACAGTAGTATTTAAAATACATTTAAAATACTCTAACAAACACCCATTCTACTCAAATACATACTCGTACATTGATTATAAATTAATTACAATAATTTTAAATTACAAATCTAGGTTCAACAATTTAAGACATTTAATATGCTTAAGTCTTGGTAAACACTTTGTAAAAATATCGGCGACATTCTCCGCCGAAGGAACGTATTTTATATCTATATTATTAGACTCATATTTTTCTCTCAATATGTTTACTTCTTTTCTTTGTGACTGGATTTCGAACAAGAAAATCTGCTCCCTGGTTATCACAGTAGATGTTTGTAGGATTACTACAATATTCTGCTAAATTTAATTCTTGTAACAGTTGTCGACAGAAAATAATCTCCTTAGCGCCCTCGCACATGGCTATATATTCGGCTTCAGTTGAACTCAGCGATACGCTACTTTGTTTTTTTTTTTTATTCCCAAGCGATAGGTGCACCAGCAACAAAATTAACATATTCACTGTACGACTTTCGATCAATATCGTTGGAACCCCAGTCAGCATCAGTGAAGCAAACAAGTGATTTATCCATCTTTTAGTACGTGAAACTTGCATTATCTTTTTGTTTTAAATAACGCAGAATATGCTTCGCTGCTATAAAATGTTCCTATTGGGGAGGGTTATTAAACTGCGACAAGTGTGTGAACGATATCTGAACGTGAAATGACGGCCAAATACATTAAACACTCTGATATGGAGTTGAACAAGGCTTACATTCAGCCCTATTCCATGATTCTAATAGTTCAGCTATATATCTTTTCTGATGAACAGTGATAGCGCCTCTTGGTTCATGTCTTTCTATTTCCATCCCAAGATAAAATGAAATCGGGCCTCGGTCAACCACATCAACAAATTTTATTAACTCATTAATGGTTTCATTCATAGTAGACTGATCCGAACAAGCTAACATATTATCATCAACATATATGTATAACTATAATAACAATTTCAACATTTCTTTCCATAATATAAACGCAATTATCCGACGAACATTTTTTAAATCCAATATTCCATAATATTTCATTAAACTTCTTATTCCACTCTCTTCCAGCCTGCTTAAGACCATATAGTGACTTCTTTAATTTGCAGACCTTGTCATTCTTATTTTTCTCGACAACCATTTCAGGTTGATACATATATATGTACATATTTCTTCAGTGATTGTACCATTTAAATAAGCCGCAACAATATTTATGTGATTTAATAGCAACTTGTGCTGTACTGCAATCGCTAAAAATTTATCTTATTGTAGAATATCTGGCCACAGGAGCATACGTTTCATGGTAGGCGATGTTATATTTTTGAAAACAACCTTGTGCAACCAATCGAGCTTTGTATTACTTCTCCGCTTCGTCGCAAATACCCATTTACAACCAATAATATTTTTATCTACGGGACGATCAACTAATTCCCAAGTTTGATTTTTAATCAATGCCTCGTATTCAGCTTGCATAGCGTCCTTCCATTGACTTTTATTATCACTTTCTAAAGCTGACTTTACTGATATCGGATCATTAGTAATAGCATTTACAACTTCTGTATCATTTTTATTTTCAATAAATACTTTTCTGGGTCTACCAACCGCTCCAGACCTATTTATTTTTGGTCTAACTCTTTTTCGCTTACCAACAATGCTCTCAACCTCCGCTTCTTCTGTTGAACTCAAATTGATTTCATTACCAACGCATTCATTATTCTCAACATCAACTGTACAGGTAGGCCTCATTTCGTCTGCGCTTGAACTTATGTACATTGCTACAAACTATTTTAGTTGCAACAATACTATCTTCATTCTGCTCTACATGTGCTTGGTCGTCTTGTAAAATAACTTCTGATAAAATAATACTTCCAGCACCATTTGTTGAAATTAAGACTAACTAAGACTAACTAAGCCATTGCAATAGGCTCACCCCTCGAACATGAGTTTTCGAAAAAATTTACATCACGAGAGATGACTCTACTTCTTCTTTGGCTATCATATAACCTATAAGCTTTGCTTTGGTTCGAATAACCGATAAATATTTACTTTCGACCTTTCGGCATAAACTTCGACTGATTCTGTTGATTTTGTAGTGCTACTGTTTTACAGCCAAGTAGATGAAATGATGTATTCTACTTTGCTTTAAAAATTTATCAAACTCACGGCTTAAATATTCGCGTCCGTTGTCGCTACGCAAAACTTTAATAAATGATCCTGTTTCTTTTTCAGCTTTGGCTTTGTACTCTTTAAATACCTTCAAAACTTAGGATTTTTGCTTCAAAAAATACGTAGACATATACCTTGTGTAATCCACCCTGTAAAGAATTTCGCATTGGTCCACAAATATCTGTGTGTATTATCTCCAATTTACCTTTGCTAAGTACACTACGGTATGAAGAAGGAAAAGACTTATTTGTAATTTTACATAACGAACAGGTTATACAAGCAAAATCATTGGGCATTTTAACGCTCAAACCACGAACCATATCCTTATTAGATAATGTATGTACATAAGTCACGTGCATTTAGGTGACCATAACGCCGAAGCCACAAATCGAAATCTGTTTTCTTTTTGCAACTTAACAACGCATATTTTTTTCTGCTTCGAAAGATAATGCGCCACATCGAGTGTAAGCAAATACGTTATTTTAGTGAATTTAACCGAGTGTCCATTGCTTATAATTTTGCCAACCGACAGTGTAATATCAGTATTGACTGATTTCAGTTTTTATTACCTATACCTTTTGCAGAAACGCTCTCCCCCGACGCCAATATGACCTTCTTCGATTGCTCTCTAAATGATGTGAACATTGCTCTGTTGTTACAGATATGTATGTGATGATGCTGCACTATCTAAAATCCATAGGTTGCTGCTATCTACTAAGTCATCATTCAGGGATCCAAATACGACTTCTGAGTTCGTTGCTGTTTCGCATTGCGCCTTCACTTTATTTTTCTGTTGACCTTGAGCTCAATAAAATTGTAAAATATTAACATTTACTAGGCCGTAAAAAAATATGTGGCAAAAAACCAAAAAATTGCAACACAAAAATTTCCATCCGAAAACACACTTTTTAGCCAAATCAAAGCAGTCGGTTAGGCAATAGACGTCTGCATGAATGTACTCATTGGCCGTTTTAACACATTCACACGTAAGCGCAACATTCTACGCATTCTGCTCACAGCAAGCGCGATGACTGAATGTGTGTGCAGATAGCTGAGAATACTGCGCTCAGTCGCATTCAGAAAGAGAGGCATTCGTTGTACAAAGAGTGCCAAATATGTTGTACAACTAGTCATGCGCATTCGGATGTATGAGACCACATCCGGCTGTATGAGACCACATTCGAGTGAAAGATTTTATGACGGCGCCAATTTTTGCAAATGATAGCGGCTACATTATATAAGCAATTAAATAGAAAAAATTCAATAATTGCATGTCTTTTCATATTTACGTACATACATACATGCATAATCTACATTGAATTTTACTGAAATTAATAAGTAACTATAAAATAAATGCATACACTTACAATAAAGTCAATGCACATTTGTATGAAAATATGTTCATATGTAGGCGCAAATGTAAATGGAAAGAAAACATATTTAGAAAAAATTTACACAATGTTTTTATATACAGAATTTCTTAAGACTCTCATTAAAATGTTAGAAATTTTCAATTTCTGTATGTACATGTATTAAATGCAGCCTACTTACTGTGCGCCAGGCCATTTGCTCAACTTGGTGATTATCCCTTTTGTATTTATGTACACACATACATATATATATGTACATATGTACATGTGTATTGTGCGTCTGCATAGTGTGCGTCTGCGCTTGTGAACACATATGTTTTTTTTTTTTTTTTTTTTTTTTTTTTTTTTTCTAGTGGTGGCACAAAGCATTAAAAGCCGAAGTGTGGGACTTGCCTTTCGACTCACCGCACTAAAAACCCACCCCTGCTCCGTTTCCCTAGCTCCGTGGAACTACCGTAAGGTATTACTTCGCGGAGGGGGAGCGGCCTATTGCCTTTCTATGAATTTCTGCGGAGTTGCTCCGCTTGACGCAGTTTAGTTATGATTTTGTTCGCCATATAGCAAACAACGGACCAATTTTCTTTAGATTCGAGCATAGTATCTACAAGGTTTTTAACCGAAAGCGATCTCCTCAACTTCGTGTTCGAGTCATCCCTTTCAATTGCAAACCGTGGACAGACGAAAAAACAGTGTTCGGCGTCTTCAACAACCTGATTTGCACAAAGGTGCAGTAAGGGTCATCATCATGTTTATACTTGTATAAATAGGACTTAAAGCAACCGTGCCCTGTCAATATTTGGGTAAGGTGGAAATCTTCTTCACCGTGTGGCCTATCTAACCATTTCTCTAAGGAAGGAATAAGTCTATTCGCCCAGCGTCCCTTACCTGCAGCGCTCCACCGCCTCTGCCACATCCGCAAACTGTTTCGCCTCACCACCTCGCGTTCAGCAATACTCAATGGGGTTTCTACAGCCTCTTTAACCAAGATCTCGATTGGACAGAGCTCAGCCACTACTAGCGCCGCTTCTTCTGAGGTTGTTCTAAATGTACTGCACACTCGTATAGCGCAAAGTCGAAAAAGTGATCTCATTTCTCTTGCGAATGAAACTTTTTCAAGCGCAGCCGACCAGATTGGTGCCCCGTATAGTAGTACTGAGCGTATTACGCTTGCATACAACTGCCTACTTTTCTGCTTAGGACCTCCTTTATTTACCATAAGCCTCGTTAGCGCTGCTGCCACCTTCTCTGCTTTTTCGACTGCATATTGTACGTGAGTCTTAAATACTAATCGAACGTCAAACATAATGCCTAGATATTTAAGGGCAGCTTTTGAAACAATTTCATGTCCTCCGACATTAATTTTAATAACCTCTAGGATTTTTCTGCTGCTAATTAACACTGCCTCAGTTTTCTGTTCGGCTAACTGCAGGCCATTTTCTTTCAGCCATGTCTGAATTCGTGCAGTCATGAGGTTTGCCTCTCGCTCCACGTCTTTTATATGCTTGGCAACAATAACCACCGCTATATCATCTGCAAAACCAACAATTTTTGAACCTTTAGGTACTTGCAAGTGGAGAATGCCGTCATACATAATGTTCCAGAGCAATGGTCCAAGAACGGATCCTTGAGGAACTCCTCCGGTTATATTATACTCTTTGCTGCCTTCGTCTGTATCATATACTAGGACTCTATCTTCCAAGTAGTTACTTATGATTTTTCGCAAATATCTTGATACTTGAAAGCCACGGAGAGATTCGATAATTTTCCTACAGCTAGCGGAATTGAACGCATTTTTAACGTCAAGTGTCATGACCAAGCAATTTTTCTTAGATCCGCCTTTCCATCTTACTCCACTTATCGCTTCTTCTGCCAGCTTCTTAACAAGCATAGCCGCGTCAACTGTTGATCGCTTTTTTCTAAAGCCGAACTGCGTTTCTGAGAGGTTTCCCCCTGCTTCAATTTCTGAGCTCAGCCTATCGCTAAGGATTCGTTCGAACAGTTTTCCGGCTGTGTCAAGAATGTATATTGGGCCGTATGCGGACGGGGCTCCTGGATGTTTACCAGTCTTTGGTAGGAGTACTAACCGCTGGCGCTTCCATATAGGGGGAAATATACCTTCTTTAAGACATTCATTGTACGTCCGTACAAACGCTTCGGTGTTGGTATTTGCAGTTAGCTTCAATATGTGGTTCGGTATCAAATCAGGACCTGGTGCCTTTTTTTTCTTTAAGGCTTTTAACGGCTTTTAAAATTTCTTCTGCCGTAACTAGAGGCGTTTCGTACTCTGTAGGGGGAAATGTTTCCCGTTCAAATGGTGGTTGGTCTGGGAAAAGTGCGCTTACTATTTTTTCCAACTCTCTAGGGCATGAAATCTTCGGTTGTATCGACTTTTGTAGCTTTTCAGTCACTACTTTAAATGCTGGACCCCAGGGGTCTTTATCTGCGCTGTCACATAGACTTCGAAAACATTTCGTTTTACTGGCTTTTATAGCCCGTTTCAGCGCCGTGCGCTTTTCTTTGTAGTCACTTTGCTGCACCGCAAAGTTTGCGCTTCGATTTCTGGCTCTTTGGTAGTTTCGCCTTGCGCTGTTACATTGTCGGCGTAGGTGCGTATGCATAGTCTGCGTCTGCGCTTGTGAACACATATGTATGTATACATATATGTATGTATGTACATACATGCATACATATATTCCCTTCCTGTGTGTGATCCTATATCATATTCTGTATACCTTTGAAAAAAAATTATAAAGTTTCAGGTTCTGATTTTTGAAAATGGAAGTGCACTATAGTTTCAATGGTATTATGAAACATATTCATACATAAGACATTTCGAATTTATTCCAAAAAAACCATTATAATTAATTAATACCTACAAACATATGTATGTACATTGAATTGTGGAAAAGTAATAATATCAAAAAAACAACTCAGAAAATATTTAAATATTCAAATTTCAAATTATCTTTGAGGATTATTTGGATAATTTAATGAAGTCAAATGTCCACTAATATTTTATTCACATCAATATTATTTAAGTCTTAAATAATAATAGTATTGTATAAATTACATGAGTTAAAAGAATTTTCTAATCAGTTATCCATCCGCTTTAATAACAAAGTAGTAAGCATAAGCGAAAACAACGCATATGCTAAGCGTTGTTACGTACACACGTAATAACAGCCATCGCTAGCTGCGCCTTACATATGTATGTATGTGTCTTTGGTGGCGTCTCCCTGCACAACGTCCGCCACATTCGTCACATTCGTGCAATATCCGGACAGGCCGTGAATGCATGAATTATCGATGACTATAAATGAGCGTAGCGAAGAGAAAAATTTGTACATCCCTTAAATCATAAGCAGAGAGTCTCTTTTTTCTCTGTAAGTACACATATTTATGATCGCATGAGTGCCTGAGTTGAATGAGCACCGCATTCACATTCGTGTAATCCGGCTAACAGAAGAAATTAATGTGCTCATGCAGCCCTCTATTAGGCAAATAATTGTGTTTGCATACATGTGGGTATCAAACTACACACAATACGTTGATTGGTGCAACTTCTGCCGTGAGGTTGTATGTAATAAATTTATTTAAAAAAAAAGATACTTGAAATTGATGAAAGCAAATTTGGAAAAAAAAAATACCATAAAGGGCATGCCGTCGAGGGCCAATGTGTTTTTGGATGAGTTGAGAGGGGGATGCTTTCTGATTCCAGTGGAGAGTAGGGATAAAACAACTTTGTTACAAATTATTAAAGATGGGATTCTTTCGGGTACAATTATAGTATCCGACTTCTGGAATGTAAAGAAAAACATGAAAACAAATATATACAACTTAAATAACTTTTTTATAATACTTTTTCAGGCTTATGATTGCCTGAAATACAAAGCATTTGCGCACAGAACACCTATCCGCATGATCGGCCTTCGTCGGCCCTTTAAAAAAATAAACCTGGCCGGACAAACTCCGGCTACGCCATCAACAGTATTTCTGTGTAGAACTCTTTTCCTTTTTACACATGTTACTTTTAAAGAAAACTATACGGTCCAAGAACTGATTCCAAATGAACTCCCGTCGTGACAAAAACTCCCGTTACGAATTCGGGAAAAATGCTATCAGCCACTCCGACGTTTTCGTAGTTCGTTAAGTTCGAATGAGTGTTAACAACTCTACAAGAAATTCAGCGGTTTTTTGTTTACTATTTTGACAGCAGTTGAAAGAAAATGCATATATTTTCACAAGCAAAGTTTACAATAGTTATTTAAATACAAATAATAATTAAATAAGTTCCCTTGTGGAAGCTGTTTTATTAAAAGAGCAAGCGCGAAGCCCGAAATAGACGTTTCTAACCCTCAAATCGTTTTTACCGTTTTATGAAATTCAACAAATTAGCAAACATTTTTGCCTATTTACTTTTTTTCCATGTCGTTGGTGTTGAAGTTTTATGTTATATTATATTTGAATGCACATTGGCACTTATTGTGTTTATATTGAAAAGAAAACACGCTCGATGATTTAGATAGATAATATAATTACTTTAATAGAAAATATATATAGTAGAATTTATACATGTGTGTGGCTGCTGTAAGGATGATGATCAGAGAGCGGAAACAAAGGGGAGGAAGAACATGTGGATTTAATATAAGTTGTATCTATCGATAACACAGGGTTGCCATCTATAGTGTGTATAGCAAATAGAAAATTGTTATAACATGTTCTGACTTAACATTAAAAGATATAATAGTTCTCCCTCACCTAAATGTTACTCGCGATTGAGTTATATAATCGCTCAGATAGGCTGGTGGTCGACGTAGTCGTGCGGTCGTTTGACGTGGTTGCGGCGTCTGAGCTGATGTGCATTGATCCTCGAGATTGGGACTTACAGTTCGATCATCCACATTTACTGGAATCTGCACTAAGTCCTGTAAGTCCTGTGAATCCAATGTTGCCTCTAGATTCGATGGTTGAATTTCCGATGAACGTAGTTGGTTTATGTGACGTTTGAGAATATACCCATCATCTAATTTTATTAAGTAATGGAGATGGCCCAATTTCTTGATAATCGTGCCCAACTTCCATATCTTCTTATTGTTGGAGTAATAATGAGCTAGCACTCTTTCTCCTTCTGTTAATTGACGAGCTGTGCATACATGTGCCGGTCGTTGTTTTTCCGGTTGAGGAGGCTTCAGTGCATCTAGTTGAATGCGAATTTGTCTGTTTAAGTACAGTTCCGATGGAGTGCTCCCGGTTTTAAGTTGAGTTGCCCGGTACCGGAGAAGTATTTCTCGTAACTTATTACGTAAGGAACGAGGATCATCTACCATTGATTTAAGTCGATTCTTAAGTGTTTGAATATTACGTTCGGCTAACCCGTTCGTAGCCGGATGTCCTGGCGCAATGAACTTCTGAAAAATATCGTGACGTGCGCAAAATGATTTGAATTCATCGCTGGTAAATATTGTGGCGTTATCTGATACAATTACGTCGGGATACCCATGTCTCGCAAACAAGTCTAGTAGCATTTCCATCGTAGTACTAGATGTTGGAGCGACTGACGTTATACCAATTTCGGCCCACTTCGAGTTGGCATCAATGACAACTAAATAGTAATGTCCTTGAAAAAGACCAGCATATTATATATGTATTCGGTGCCAATTATGCTCTGGATCCTCCCACGTATGCAACTTAGCTTTCGGAGGACTTGGTCTTAACGCTGCGCAAGAGACGCATTCTTTTACTACACGTTCAATATTCTTATCAATTGACTTCCAGTACACATACCTGCGTGCTAGTTGTTTCAATTTCGAGATGCCCATGTGCGTTTTATGAAGTTCTGCTAAAATATATTTGTAAGGAGGTCGGTATTACCACACGCTGTCCCCTAAATATGATGCCGTTGTTGATTGTAAACATTGTGGTGTCGATGCGGCTGTTTTGAAGATTGCGTAAAAGCTGTGAAAGTTCATGATCACTTTGCGTTTCGGCTTAAAGTGTTTTTAAATATAATTTTTCAGTTAATATTTGCTGTATAGATGATTCGCAGAGTTGATTTATTTCCTCGTTAATCATGATATCTGTTTAAGTTTTTAGTTGTACTGGGGCACGTGACAAACTGTCGGCGTTAGCATTTTCGGTTCCTTTTTTGTAAACGACCCGGTAATTAAACCCTGAGAGGAAGACTGCAAATCTCAGGGGCCGTGAAAAAGTAATTTGTGGCTGCTTTGCATTTTGGTGAAAAATTCTTACTTGTGGTTGGTTATCTGTGATGAGTGTAAACTGCTTCCCGTACAGATATTGATAGAAATGATCTACTGCAAATACGATCGCTAAAGCTTCGCGGTCAATTTGAGAGAAGTTCTGTTCTGCTTCTGTTAATGACCTTGATGCAAACGAAATTGGACATTCTTGATTTTCAATTATGTAATACTATGTTCTGACTGCGCCGTTAACTCGAGTTTATGAGCAATTTTGGAGTTTAACGTCAAACACTTCTGATAAACTCGGAGTTTACCATACAAATATTTTTCCTTTAACTCGCCTTAAACACCGCTTTCATTTGGTGTTTATGCAAATACAACTCTTATTTGCAACAAAATTAGGCCGCACTGTTGACAAATTTTGGCATCACTGTTTAAAAGTTTTGCTGCACTGTTTATAATTTGACAGTTCATGTAATTGTAATCAAAGTGCAAAATAATACGGAAATGGAATTCGCGAATTTATTACAAACTCCAGCCAAAAAGCGGCGAAGGAAGGATTTTTGGGGCAGCGGAGCAGAAGCTTGCTTTGTTGAGTTGTGGGGCCAGAAGATAGACGAATTGCGAGGCGTCAGGAAAAACACGCATGTCTACAAAGAAATGGCCTCCGACTTAGCAAAGCAAGGTTATGATCTGTCTGTCCCAGACATTAAATATAAAATTGCAAATTTAACTGCGAAATACAGGTAAGATATTAGCGAATTTAAATAAAATATCAATTAAAAGTGTATGTACTAATTTTCCAGAAAGTGTAAGGAGACTATTGGGCCGTCAGGAGGTTCGCCGGCGGAGTGGCCGCTGTACGAGGCAGTGCACCAGATAATTGGAGCACACCGAATAAATAATGTTGATGTTGTTGTGGAGGAAAGCATCCAATGTAAATATGTGTTTTTGCTTTGTTTCCCGCTTTATTTTAATTAGCTTTTATGTATGTACACACTATTTTAGACAACTCGGAAGAGATAGCACAACCTCAGTCCCATATGTCGTTGCCGCCACCTTCGCCGTCGACCATGGAGCTGCCGCCGCCTTCGCCGTTGACCCCTGAGCTGTCGATGCCGTTGCTAGCAGAATTGCCATCGGGTTCCAATACTCGGCCTGCAAAAAATAACATCGACAAATTAATTACGATGTATGAAGAGTTTGGCAAATGCTACAAAGAAGCAGCCGCCGAACAAAGCAGAATGGGGGAAGAAATGGCGAAGGTAGAAAACGAGAAAGTGGAAGTTTTGAAAGAGATGCGCGACGACAACAAAAAACTGACGGAAGGCATACTCAATTATTTAAGTCGTTTGAATTAAAATAAAAAATAAATATTGCAAAGTATATGTAAAAACATGTGTAATCTTGTTTATGAAAACTTAGTGTTTACGTTTTTTACAAGTACCTCCAAACGTAAGTATGTAAGTTGGTATGTTTGAAATTTGGTTATTTACATGTTGTTTATGCAATACATATGTATATATGTACAAAGAAGTGTATAGGCGAATGCAGATACATATTTAGGTATGTAAATACATTGAATTTGTACATATTTACATTTACGTATGTGACGGTACCGATATTAATATTTGCTGATGAATGTATTATGTACATATGTACATATAAGTTTTCTAGATAAAGAAAGTGTAGATATTTTCCATTTGATAGTTGAAGTGTTCATACATAACAATTTATAACAGAGAGTGGGGTACGTTTTACTGTTGTATGTGCAAATATGAATATATGTTAGCGATTTTCTTATGACGTATGCGGGAATATACATAAACGGCGACAATAAATGATATGTTTCCAATTGTGATAGCAAGTCGAAAATCATACTCACTAAAATGTAAACTGAGGGCGTTACGTATCTCTTCGGCCTCATTTCTATTGTTCATGACTGGGATAATTCCTACTTAGATCCATGCTTGCTTGTTCTTGTAACCAAGTTCGGGGCACTTCATCTTTTTCTTCAACTAAAAAGTTGTGTAAAACGCAGCATACTTTTATAACAGAATTCGCATTCTGAATATTATTGTCAATGCCTTTTCCAATCCTGCGGAATCTATTTTAATTAGGTTTTAAATATTGAAATGAAATTATTTTGAAACTTGTTACCGCGCTTTTAAGTGACCGAATGCATTTTCTACTACTCTGCGGCATTTCGACAATCTATAGTT
Organism: Philophylla caesio; assembly: GCA_963971545.1. Lineage (NCBI taxonomy): Eukaryota > Metazoa > Arthropoda > Insecta > Diptera > Tephritidae > Philophylla > Philophylla caesio. The sequence goes on along the minus strand of OZ020604.1, from coordinate 56,457,194 downwards.
GAATTGCTTCTGTGAATTGGTGTGACTCAGCTGAAATGGGAAAGGCTTCATAACAGTTTTGGACAAACGAAATGCAGAGTCACCTAGTATTAGAACAGGTATATTTACCGCCTCTAATTGTACACTCATTTCATTAAGCAATGCACAGTTCTGCAGTTCATTCTTTAATAGTGACCTCTCGTATATATAAGAGTCATTACATCTTCCTGGACTACCTACATTGATGTAAAGGAAGCGATACCTGGAAATGGAAACTAGTTATTATTTTAAACATACGTACGTAGTATGAATCGTTAAAAATTACCTGGCATCAACCAATGCCAAAAGCACTGTCGAATACCATCCTTTATAATTGAAATAGTCGACTGCTTCCTCATGTTTTGGACGTATTTCTATATGACATCCATCTAAAAAGTTTAATTAAAATAAAAAATTTGGAAAGAACATATGTATGTATATTGGAAAATGCAAAATGAACCGAATTTTGGAGTTATCTACTCTTATAGTAAATTCAGTTATATGTATACATTAAATACTTACCAATTGCACCGATACATTGAGGAAATCCAATTCGGTTGAAATCAGCTATGCAATCTCTAATTGTTTCTCTACTGAGTGGAAACTGATTCAGATATATAGGAAATAATATAGCACACGCTACTTTACAAAACTCTAGTACAATTGAACAAACAGTCTATTTTCCAATTCCGAACATATTACCCACAGTACGGTATTCGGCAGATGATCCCATGCAATATAGAGAAATGGCTATACGTTTCTCAAGACAAATGGCTTCACGAAAATTTGTGTCTTTCTTCTGCATAGGAGAAAGGAGACCACATAATTTGTAAAAACTGCTTCGTTTCATCCGGAAATTGGTTTTGAAGAACTCCTCTCCATTACTTTGGCAATCAATCTCCCAAAATCTACCTGCCCGATTCTACACACATACATATATATTAACTAATAAAAATCACTCAGTAAGAAAGTTTGCATATATAGTTTACCAATTTCCAATGCATTTTGAAATTTGGTGAAACAAGTTTTTGTAAAATTGATAATATCAAAAACTGATTAGTTAAACAAAACCACATCGTCTTCATGAAATAATCACTTCTAGCACGATAACTTGCTATGCTTTTTGTGCAAGCATTATCTAATTCTACATATTTTTGAAACATTTGAAGATATATTTTCACAATAAACAAAACAATCTTTATATTTGCGGGCATTTTTGCAAAAATGCATAAACTGAATGGAAACAGCAAAAAGTAAATAAACAAGTGTCAAATTAAACTCTGAGTTTCTTAAACACCCCAATGAGAACACTTGACAGTTTTTCATAAACTCCAGAACCTTAAACTCGAGTTTACGGCGCAGTCAGAACGTAGTATAAGACAATACTCCGACAATTCCAGTTGGACTGGTGTCGCAAGCTAAACGTACACGATGATTTTGATTATACGGTACGAGTACGCGCTCGCTAGAAATTTCGTAAGTCGTATTTTTGGAGTTGTCTTAAACATTTTGATAAGTTTTCCTTGCATTCCAGTTTTGTGGAGCCATGAACAATTATGTCGTCGAAATACGCTTCAGTTTTTGGAACTTCGTGTAATATTTGGTTGATAATTCAATTAAATGCAATCGTCAACGTGTGCGGACGTGCTTGTGTTTTGCTCTCTGATTTAATTTCTGTTTGATCATAATGGACAGTTTTTGCGGTAAATGTAATAAATCTTTTTCGCGAACTGATTCGAGTTTGTTGCCATGCAATGGATTTTGTAAAAAAATTTTTCATCGTGCCTGCTGTGTTAAAATTTCTGAATTTGAATTAAATTGCATAAAAACTAATCGTCACTTAGTGTACCTATGTGAAGAGTGTGTTTTTATGCCGGAGAAACTGTGCAAGGCTCTCGATGCGGTCGCTGTAACTCAAAAGCTTAGCCTTGATTTAATTACAAATGCCTTTGATGCTAAATTGAAAGACTTGTCAAAGGAATTCGATGCTCTAAAAAATCTAATAACTTCTATGCATTATACCAACAATAATTTGAGTGCGAATAACCTAACTGCTGGGAACAACAACAGAAACAAGAAAAACGGTTTGCCTACGAAGGAGAAAACATCAACATTGGGTACGCGTACTCAACTGTTATCACCGTCTCCACTTGCTGTAAACAATGATTCTTGTTCTGCTTTGTCTTCTTCTTCTAAGCAAATATCAACTGAGTTGCCTGTTGCTGAGAGAGTTGTCTCCAATACTTCTATCGCCTGCATCAATGCTGCTGCTGCTAAACCTTCGCCAATAGCTGCTGTTTGTAATGCTGATAATGCTCAATTACCGAGTCTATTCGCTAAAACAAGTTCGCAGAGTGTAATGACTCTCACCCCATCATCTTATGTGCAAGCTGTTGTTGGTGACAATGCTACTGCTTCGACTTCTTCGTCTTCTTATTCGCATGTGGTTGTTGCTGATAAAACTACTGCTTCGAATTATTTAGCTAGTGGTCCTGTTACTGCTTCGACTTCTTCATCTTCGGTTTCGGTTTCGTCACAGCCAAATGCAGTGGCTAGTGGACATAATACATCATCTGTATTACCCACCCATGCGGATTGGAAGAAAGTGGTGAATAACAAACGGCACAAACGAATGAGTGTTTCTGGTATGAGCACTAACTCTGATTTAGAGGTGGCAGACGTGAAGAAATGGTTTCACTTATCATCATTCCTCCCCACCGTATCCGCAGATAACATAATAGACTATGTTAACAAGCACACTGGTATTGACAGAAATAATCTGTCTTGTTATGTATTAGTTAAGAAACAAACTCCGTCTGCTAAAATTAATCATGTTAATTTTAAGTTAGGAGTCTCGGCGGCGCTGTACAACAACTTGCTTTCACCTCAGATTTGGCCTGCCAATGTTAATTTACGCCCTTTTCGTTTTTTTCGAAAAGAGGAATTGCAACAGAGAGTCGGGTAATTGTTAACAAGCCTATGAGCGTAAATTGTGGTTTGAAGGTGTATTTCCAGAATATTTCTGGCCTTCGAACAAAATCAGAAGCTGTTCGTTCATTTAGTTCTCAGTTGGATTATGACATTTTTGTTCTTGTTGAGACTTGGCTTAATCCGGATTTCCGTGACGAGGAATTTTTGACTGCAATTTGTACAGTGTATATCGAAAGGACAGAGATGCGGCGAAAACTGGATGTATGAGAGGTGGTGGAGTTCTTATTGCAGTTCAACGAAAGATATGCGCTCATTTTGTCGAATTAGCTAATAATGATTCTGTTATCGATCAGCTCTGTATTTGTGTTCGTGGGTCCTCTTCTAAGGGCTCTCTTTTTTTTATTGGTATCTTATATCCCTCCAAATGGCAATGATGACCTTTATCGTGCGCATGCTGATAATATAACATCTTTAGTTTTAAATAAGCTAGGCGATAACCATTTGTGTGTGTTAGGCGACCTTAACTTATCCAACGTGACATGGTGCGGTTCATTTTCAAATTTTGGCCTTACGCCAATAAATGTTACTGCCTCTTTTGAGACGTATCTGCTTGACAATCTTTTAAGTCTTAATTTATTGCAAATTAATAATTTTGTTAATCAACTGAATAGAGTTCTTGATCTCATATTTATAAGTGATAATATAAGTTGCAATGTGGAGGAATGTTACTTTCCAATATCGGTTTGTGATAAACATCATGTACCTTTGGTTCTAAAATTTGAGTTTTACGAATTTTCTGTTAATCAGTCCGCTGAAATAGTTGGCTTTAACTACTCAGCCTGTGATTACTCTAAATTTAATGATTTAATATCCGACATTGATTGGGAAGAAGTTTTTAATGGCTCTGACGTTGCAAAATCTTTCTTAATTTTTAAAACGCTTTTAATCGATTTATGTATTAACAATATTCCAGTCTTAAAAAAAAGACCTTATAAGCAACCTTGGTACAATCGGGAGTTAAAAAAACTAAAAAACCTCAGAAATAAATTTTTTAAGAAATTTAAGTCAACTAGGAACCAGTTCTTTCGTCTTAAATATGAAGCCTATCAGAAGCAATTTAATTGCTTAGACAAATTTCTTTACAGAAACTACATTCTTGATGTAGAGTCTAAATTAAAATCAAATCCGAAGACCTTTTGGCAGTTTATAAAGTCTAAGAATTCAAGTGCCAATATACCTTCATCAGTTTTCTTTCAAGGTAAATTTGCACGTTGCCCAGCTGACGTTTCCAATATGTTTGCTACATTTTTCAGTTCGAACTTCACCAGTGATGTGGGCGCTTCGCCACTTAATTATGATTTCATGGTGAATTCCTCTTTTAGTTTTGGATCCTTAAATTTGTCCCTCGAAGACGTTGCTAATGGTATCTCCAAATTGAAACCGTCTTTTAAGGCCGATGTTGATGGTTTGTCAGGCATTTTGCTAAGGAATTGCCCAGCTTTAGTGCTCCCGTTGCAACTCATTTTTAATAAGTCATTAGCTTCAGGGGTTTTTATCGACGATTGGAAATTGACCTCTATTACTCCGCTTTTCAAAAGCGGGAATAAAAGTGATGTGTGCAATTATAGGCCAATTTCAAAGTTATCTTCAGTATCAAAAGTATTTGAGAGTATTATTGTAGAAAAAATGTATTTTGTATCTAAGAGCTTAATTTCGCCAAATCAACATGGCTTCGTCTCCAATCGGTCGACTGCTTCTAATCTAGCGGTCTTTAGTGAGTACTGTATTAATTCCTTTTTGGATGGTTTTCAAGTTGATTGTGTCTATACAGATTTCTCCAAGGCTTTTGATAAAGTTTCTCATTGGATCTTAGTTAGCAAGTTATCTTGCATGGGCTTCCATTCTAATTTTTTGCAGTGGATTAAATCTTATTTGCTGAATAGACGCTGTGTAGTCATGGTAGATGGTGCAACATCTAATCCTTTTATAGCGTCTTCTGGGGTATTTTAGGTCCTTTACTCTTTGTGCTATTTATAAATGACATTACCAATTGCTTCACATTTGCTAATTTTCTGCTGTACGCTGATGGTTTAAAAGTATTTTCGGTTATAGAAAGCTCAGCTGATGCAATTAAGCTTCAGGCTGATTTAGACAAGCTGCAATGCTGGTGCATTAAATCCCGCCTTCCTTTGAATATCAGCAAATGCTTTAAAGTCACTTTTGCTAAAATTCACAATATTGTGCCTACGTGTTATAGTATTGCTTCATCAGTCTTAGAATCTCTCAATGAAATCAAGGATCTTGGCGTAATTTTTTCTTCTAATTTTACTTTTAACAGTCATATTTCTCATATTGTTGCAAAGTCTTATGCGATGTTAGGTTTTGTGAGGCGTAATAGTACGAAATTTTCTGATCCCTACACTCTTAAATTATTATATACGTCTTTTGTACGCTCTAACTTAGAATATGCAACGATCATTTGGAGACCATACCATGCCAATTTAGTAAACAGAATTGAACGTGTCCAAAAAGTATTCCTTAAGTTTGCTTTACGCTCTTTAAATTTTGGTTAATGGCGCTATTGATTGCCCCATTCTATTAGTAAAACTTAATTTTAACATTCCTCAGCGAAGTTTACGCAATTTTTTGCCGTTTTATGGTGTTAATTACAAAACTGAATATGCTCGTAATGCCCCTATTGCCCGTGCCATTGGTGAATCTAATATGATATCGAACAAGGTATTATTAGATTTTTCTTATGCAAAAAATGTTTTTAAAAATCTTTTGGATTCAACTTTTTAAATTTTGAAATTTTCTTTTCTTAGTTATTAAGTATAATATTGTTAATAGTCTGTAAGGAAATTATTGTTCAATAGACTCAATAAATAAATAAATAAATAAATTCCGCGGGTGCTGTCTTAATTCCGAACGAAAGCCGGTTTACCTTGTAAGTGCCGCGGTGTGTGGATATTGTTTGGATTTTGCTTGAGTAGTCATCTACTTACATATATATGCAGATAAGCTTTGTATAAATCTAAAGTACAAAAATATTTCGAATTACGCAACTGTTAAATATGTCCTCTGTTTTCCTTATTGGACTATGCGCATCCACAAGCCGTTCGTTTACTCCCACCTTATAGTCGACGCACAAACGAACGCCTCCATCTGTTTTTGGTACGACAACTAAGGGGGAACCCCAATCGCTGATTTCAGTTTTCGAAATCACATTTCTTCTGTTACCGCTTTACCGTCATACTCTCCTTTTACTTTGATTTTCCCATCAGGAACAAACAAATCCTTTGTATAAGTTTTGAGAATTTATCTCTTGGTAAAAACGTATATCTTGACCCGGTGTCGATTTCGAAACTCACAGGTTTACCTTGAAGCTTGATAGTAATAAGGAATCGGTCGGCATTACCCGATTATTTTTTATGTATATGGACTACGCTTAGAATTCCACTGCAGTTGACCTTATCAATTTTATTTGTATTTTCATTATTTGATTTGTTGATCCGAGCTTTTATACAAACTTTGGCTACATGGCCAGTTTGTTTACACTCGGAACATTTAAGGTTATTGCTTTTACTAAGACAATCTTTGGCGTAGTAGTTGCTGTTACCACACCTTAGACAAAGTCCATCTAGGCCCAATGCTTGAAAGTCAACACCGTTTTTGTTTCGCTTAGATTAACATTGATTTAATTTTCGATTAAAATTATGATTGTATTTGCTTTGTTTACTAGAAACTTTGTTAATTTCACCAGATGTTGATTGAGTTATTTTCTGACCAAGTTCTTTTGAATCGGTTTTTGCCGCTTCTAGTACAATCTCCTTTGCTACGATGTCAGAAAATGTTGTAAACTCTTGATGATGGTCACGGATACTACCGTCTTTGATGCCGCGAATGAATTGTAGTCGTAGGAATATGTCCGCAATCGGCTTTTTGCAGGAACAGTAAATTTGCAATCGCCCATATCCGTCCGTAGGGCTGCAACATATGTATGTTGTTATTGATTAATTTTCTGTTTGATATTTTGATAAAAATTGATGTTGGGCTACTAACACATTTTGTTGTGGAGATAGGTGTGCCTGTAGTAATGCCACCAAATCGTCGTGTGTAAGATCACTGGGATCTTTAGGGGCTGATAAAGCTGTAGCAATGTTAAAACTTTTTGCGCCCATCGAATTCAGCAACAAATTTACGCAATATTCTTTGTTGTTGTGCACGTTCTTCATGCGGGTATACTGTTCAAATCTTAGTTTGTAGTTACGGAACGATTCCTTTGTGGTATCGAACATTTCAAAGTTTGGAACAAGTGCCGTATTAGCACTCAATTGAAGATTTGCAGGGCCACTGGCTCCCGTTGATGTAGTGCAGGAGATCGTTTCCAGAATTTTCTGTTGGATCTTCATAAAATCTGCAAACTGCTTCGCGTCCATTTTGATTTCCCTTAGCAATTGTTAATCGATTCGGCATATATTTGGGATTGATTGTACTTTTTGCGCTACGTTATGTATTTTCACCTCGTCGCCAGATTATTGTGTTTATATTGAAAAGAAAACAAGCTCGATGATTTAGATAGATAATATAATTACTTTAATAGAAAATATATGTATATAGAAGAATTTATACATGTGTGTGGCTGCTGGAAGGACGAAGATCAGAGAGCGGAAACAACTATAAAATAATTATATACTTTAGTGAGGTAAAGACTTTTTTGTATGCCAAATGTAAGTATTTATTATTAATTGTTTATAAACATGTGTGTGTATCAAACTGCTTATTTTATTATAAAATGAAGTTTTTTCTTACTAGAACACTGTTTTCTTATCTGTTTTGATTACTTTGTTCGGGGTACCGTTACTCGAAATAAAGTTGTTTTTTGAAGTGAAAATATCAAAAGTTACAAAAGTTCAGTGGACAATTTAAAAAACACATTTAATAACACATTTTTTAAATTTTGCGTGGAATTTGTTACAAGTATGTTCTTTAATTTAGAACAAATTCTAGCTGCAGAGATTTTTAATTTTTTTTTTCAGTGCCTTGTAATGTGAAAATATGTACGTTCGCTTTTTGAAGTATTGCTGTCAAATAAACAATTAAAGCGCAGTGATTTAATAAGCGCTATGGTAAAATGCGTTGAAGAAAATGCAACAAAGCCTATAGATAACAAAATTTTAGTAAGACAATTAAATTTGTTAGCACTTAAATTTCAAAACTTATTGAATGCTAGCTACCGTAAAAGACCGTATTTTGAACAGCGGCACGCATCATGGCTCGATCAGTGCAAAGAAATAAATGGTTTAAGCTAGTCAATTGCTCATGCGAGTCCACCAATTGATCATGTAAGTTTATTTTTTCGTCTCTATATTTAAAATATATAACATTTCTGTATATTTCATAGGAGCCAAGCACTAGCAGAGGCAGGCCAAGAATCGCCTTTGAAGATGCAAGCGAGCGAAGTAAACGGTACAAGGTTCATGAGCTAATCTCTTCAACACCCCCTACCGAAATAAAAGCGGCTGCAAGTTTTTTAAGAAATCACGATGGTTTGGAAACTGATAAGACGTTATCAATCTATCAAGCGCTTGCTTTATTTTATGATTTAAAGTTATCAGTGCGGAAATATAATTTGCATAACAATTTCTCTACCTAGCAACTAATACTTTAGGTCATTGACTACGAGAGTATGTGAATATAGAGTAAAAAAAAAATTAATAATTTGATTAATTAGTGGACGAGGCATTATTTATCATGAACTTATGTATATTACAGATCAGGCAATCAGACATGTAGTTGTAATAGCATTTGATATTCGGCTATGAACTTTTTTCGTTTCCTTTGTGTTCTCTTTCTAAACTTAATTTCAAAAGTGTGACATCAACACACTGATTTATATGCGTGATCTTGTCTATTTAGTTCGTTATTATTTATAAAATTCTAGAACCGATATCGATTTAGAAATATTTCGTCTAAATGGTAAAGTTCTTTTGAGAAGTAAAATATTGGAAAAAGTTTTGAAAAACGGCCCATTTTCAATATCTGTTTTGCCTTAGGGCTCTATTATGACTTGCGAAGTGAATGTATTTGGCGAAGCGAATAAAAAAAGGTCATATGCAAGTAAGAAAACGGCGAAAATGCTCCAGAGATGGTGCTAAAGACTTTGAATATTGGCTGGCGCTTTCGCCGTTCGACAGAAATATTACGATCTAATTTTCATTCGCTAAGACAAAAACATTCGTTCGCAACTCATAATACCACCCTTAATAATCTTACAATGCCCAGAATAAGCGGGCGCTACGTTCTCAGTTTTAATATTAATGTAATCTATAAATCTATATGTCCTCCATCTACTTTAGCAAATAAGTAGTATTCTGCATGTATATTAGGGTGACAATTAAATGTATGGAGTATTTTTTTTTTCTTTATTGTTTTGGTCTCAGTGTTTTTTGTGTGTAGTTTTATTTAAAAAAAATTCTAGTAAAATTTCAAGGTCGTAGGAAGAGGATTAGGGGGCGCGTCGGCCCCCCAAAGTTACACAAAATACGTTTTTTCACGCAAATTCTTACTTTGACTGCTTGTAACTTTCTCTGTGTTTTTTTTTTTTTTTAAACATTACTGGCGAAAGATGTTCATTAATATGTCTACAATAACATCTGTCAATAACATTTTTGTCTAATGTTAATATTTAATGAAAAAAACTTAAATATAGGAGAAAAAGTACGCCTCAATGTCGATTTATTATACTTAAATAAAACTACTTATGTATGTATATGATTTCTCTTTTTATTAATATTGTTTAAAGCACTTGAGACAATGTCTTTTTATTACAGTCCGGAAACCGATGGCGGTAATCGCTAACAATTTTTAAAACAAATTGTTTTTGGCGTTCATTTTTGGTAAATAGTTTATTATACTCTTCCATCAATTTAACCCCCCTTTCGGCAGTGTCATTTGTAACATTTAATTTTTTCATCAGTTCAGCCGCTTTACAATAAGATTGGTCCTGCTCCCATTTGTCTGGGTTTAATTTAAAAAAATCAGTATTTATTTGAAATCTTTCAAATAATGCTTTTGTTTCGGCAGAGACGAACTGTTCAATTCCGTCATGGAATATTTCAACGATTTCTCTATCATTTATTGTAGCTCACTTTGTGTTTTGCTCTTGTTCAAAATCATTTTCCAAAGCCGCCACCATTTTTTGTTTTGAAAAAAGGGATACGTTGCTGTCAAAAAATGCAAGACCAACCGCCTCAGGGCTTAAATACCACAAGTGGTTCCTGAACTTTTTAAGAGCAACATAAGATATAGCAGCATCAATTTTTTTGAAGTTTTCAAGTTTTTGTAAAAATAAAAAATCTTGATATGGCGCTTTAATGGCAAAAGGAGCAGAAAACCACGCTTCGACATAGACTTCCGCAATAAAAACACAAATTTGACGAAGCCCATTTAATTCAGTTGCTGAAAGCTGGAACTCGTTACGGAATAAAAATATTTTTAGACAGTAAATCGCTTTTGCCATCCACCTTGCATGGTGAACAGCTCCTGGCGATCGAAACATTAGGCTGTTTGGATGTGTCTTTTCTGGTTTTTGACCCAGGAAGAGCAAAGTGAGTTCCAAGAATTCTTTATAGTCTTCCCTGGGTTGTTTTTCTTCCAAGATATTATTTACTGCACCGATAATGCGAACAGCAGACTCTTTCATGTACGTCTTGACAGTTGGATCGTTGATGCCATACTCATAGTTTTTAGCATCAATCTTAGCCCAAGCATTTTTAAATTTCTCAAACATTTTAACGTTTGGACTTCCATAACAGCTTATTTTTTCTTCGAAAACGCATCTTAAAACAATCTCGTATATATGATGACGGCATGGTAACCATAAAAGTTGTCTTTGTAAATTATTTTCAATTAACGTACAGGTACCATTGAAACGCCCAGTATTGACCGCTGTTGTATCAAACACTAAAGCTTTGATGTGATTTTGCAGACCATATTCATAAATAGCATCGCATACAGCGGATGCCTGTTCTTTTCCAGTACCGGAATCAAGTGCAGGTATTTCAAGAAGCTGTTCAACTTTACCGCTCGATATTATTATAGGCAACCTATCAACTTTATCATTTCCCGTCAGCGCCGGCAAAAGTTTACCATCCCAATGAAGGCAGATAGCGTCGAGCTCATTTAATTTTATTTTATTTTTTAATGCTGAAATTCTTTCTTCACGGATTTGTTCCCTTTCCTGGTGTACAGACGTTCGGTTTAAAATATAATCTTCAACATTATTACCCAGAGCTTCAACGACTACGCTTATTAGATGAACCGCATGTCTGTCACTGATTTTACAGACATCGAGTGCGGCCGCCAGTTTTGGTGTTAGTATTTTATTTGTTCCCCTACATTTTTTGGCTGGAGGTTGACTACAACGTGGGTCACATTCCATATCTGGAAAACTGTTATCATTCTCTGAAGATTCAGATGACAGCAACTCTGCAGTTTCATCTAATAAAAACGACTTAATTTAAAGAAAATAAAAAATAAACAATAACATACAACGAACCAATTAATGCAATTTCACGATTATTCCGCTCCACTTGTTGTAATAAATTGTTGTTGCGTTCTTCAAGTCGGCACTCTCGGCGTACTTCTTCGTAATCGATACCATACATAAAGCCTGGGCGCCCCGTTTTTCGTTGACTTATCAAGAAATCAATATCTTCTTGATTCGACATTATTTTTAATGCACTTGCATGCGCCACGTCAAAAAGCATATCCAATTTTTCTTTCCACGTGTTTACTTTGCTCTTATGGAAATTAGAAGTCTTCTTTGAATCTTTTTGAAAGCTTTGCCATTCTTTATACAATTTCTCTACATTTGTAATGCAGTGTTGTTTATCCTTGACCGGAATGCGGGCTTTTTCCCAGAACACGAATAGTTCTTTTACAACTAAATCTGAACTTTCCCGTAATTTTTTTTTACTACACCTAAATTGAAAAACAAAACTTTCAACACTTCTATATTGGAGGGTAGTTTACTTCCCGTTAATAAGTTGGTACAATAACCAATTAAATATATGCGTTCACGTAAATTTCTAGCAGACATTTTCGACTTTTCCCATTCAAATATTCACTTCGAACGATTTTTTTGCAAATTTAATGCTATTAAAAAATGTTTGCGGCTGCTGCATATAACTGTAAAATAAGAATCTATTTTCCGAGAAACATTGGTGCTGATTTTTTGTCGGTAGCTTACGCAAGCATTGAGAATAATATTGTTGAGGTTGTAACGGGAATATTCTCGGTCACAATTGTCAATATTATAGATCGCTTCAGCATACAGGCAAAAAAAATTTGAAGCAAACTTTTAAAGACAATTCTTACACTTGAAAACAAAAGTAAACAAAAAAAGTCTGAAGTTCGGACTAGCGAGGTCTTACTGTATATAATTGTTGAAGCTACTCTTACGTAAATCATAAGGAATTTTCTATATGAATCTTTAATTAAATAAATCTGAACAAAATCCAAAATTTGAATCATATAAGTAATTTTATTTAAGTATAATAAATCGACATTGAGGCGTACTTTTTCTCCTATATTTAAGTTTTTTTCATTAAATATTAACATTAGACAAAAATGTTATTGACAGATGTTATTGTAGACATATTAATGAACATCTTTCGCCAGTAATGTTTAAAAAAAAAAAACACAGAGAAAGTTACAAGCAGTCAAAGTAAGAATTTGCGTGAAAAAACGTATTTTGTGTAACTTTGAGGGGCCGACGCGCCCCCTAATCCTCTTCCTACGACCTTGAAATTTTACTAGAATTTTTTTAAATAAAACTACACACAAAAAAATACTGAGACCAAAGAAAATATCACTTTCGAAATTAACTGTCACCCTAATGTACATATGCTAAATTTTTAAATTTGTGTCATGTGCATAACACGGATGTGTGTAAAAGAATGTACTATAAGACCTCATCAGGATTAATGTATAACAAGTTGTGATTAACAATGTGAAAGGCCTTAGAACGGGCAATGTCCATACGTACATATAATTCTAGAAGACCCGGCGAACTCTGACCTGCCCAAAATTTATTAATAAAAGAAACACTTTTTGAACTCTGATGTTTATCTATTTAATGCTTTTATTTGTACGGAATTTTAATAGGTTGAGCGAATAACGTTTCATATCCATTCAAAGCTTTGTGGTAAACTACGTTCTTCGTTTTTTTTTATCTATATGTATATATATAATTTTGTCGCGTACACTATGTGGCTTAGTGTTTAGCCGAGCTTCTCCTACCATTTGTGGTGTGCGTCTTTATATTTTACCACAAATGGAGGTGTGCGTCTTTATATTTTACCACAAATGGAGGGACCTACAGTTTTGTGCCGACTTCGAAAGGCAGATGAATTTAATGAGAAGCTTTTTCATGGCAGAAATACCCTCGGAGGTTTGCCATTGCCTGCCGAGGGGTGACCGCTATTAGAAAAAAACTTTTTCTATTATAAAGATTTTGTTTGCCCTGACTGAGATTCGAACCTCGAACTCACCGGCATATCAAGTTATAGCACGCACCGCTACCAACTCGACCACAGCAGCCGTTTTTTTTATCTAGGGAGTAGTTAAATAAAGACGACAACATTCCAACGCGCGAACATGCCACATACATATAATTGCCCATGTAAAAAACTTGAAAACTCAAGATTTATTCCACATGCTTCTAAAGACTGGCATTGGCTTTATTTATTGCGAACGCTAGACGAACTAAATACTATGTACATACATATATACATACGTTTGAACTAAAAAGACAAGTCGGTGTGAATCATTTTCTGATCGGTGACAGAATGAATCAGGAACACTGTAAGTGCAACGTCATAAAAGTCGAATTGTAATTTTCGAAGCAAAGGAGGCTTAACCACAAAAAAATTGTAAACTTCATATTTAATTTAACACAGGAATCACCCAACATCTTAAAATAGCATTGTTAAGAACATGCAATTTCATTATTATATACATATATTCTGATAGTTCGCTAATAATGCAGCTAACACTAATTTTCCATTTCTGTAGGGAGTGCCACAAAATGCCTTAAGCTAAAATCTGCAAGCATAGAATACCCACTTAAAAAAAAACATAAAAACTCCTTATTATTTGGCCCCTTTTTGTAGAATTGAAAATATTGTTAAAAATCGTTCAAAAACGAAGAATCTTGATTATTAAAAATCTATTCTTATTCTGATATTTTGAATTCCGCTTAATTTGGCCTTCGTCTACGTGAACTATTTACTTTTTATTAATTTTGAAGAATATTTAAATAATATTATTTGTAAAAATTAAATCTTCGTGGTGATGCGTGAAATGCGTTTAGATTACGTTAAAAATTTCACAAAATATACAGGGTTTTAATGTTTTAATATTTTGTATTGGGAGTCTGATTTTGGGGAACTTGAATTTAGGGATTATAATTTTGGGGATTTTGAATTTGAGATTCAGTCCCAAGTCGAATTGTCGTTCTCGAAGCAATCGAGGACGAACCACGAAAAAATTTAAAACTTTTATTCATTTACGTCAGGAATACCCAACATCTTAAAATGGTATTTTTAAGAACAAGCAATTTTATTGTAGGTAAATGCATGTTCTGATCCTTTCGATAATAATGTTGCTAACACAAATTTTCTATTTCGCATTTACACTTTTTTTTAGATAAGACTCGCAATACTCTGTGAACGTTAGAAACTTTATTTATTTCTCATCTGAGCTCACGTGAAATCGTAAACCACAAATTCCAAAAAAAATCGTAAATGACAATCATAAAACTTTATCTAACGCACTTTTTTACGCAAAATCAAAGTGCCACTGAAATTTCGCATTCCTCTTCGTAGCTTCCTACTTATGGCAGATTTTCCCAGTTAAGATGTATCTCAACTCCAGCGCTACCAATCAACTTAATTTTGCACAAATCTATTTTTCATCTTTCAAAATCTCTACTTAATCGCCACCTATCTAATAAATTTTTCGCAGAGATGTTTTTCTTCCCCTTACCAATATATGTAAATATATATAGAATATGACTGAAATCGGACTATGAATACGATTTTTAGTCATAACTCGCTACCAGCGCCACCTATCGTGGTAACACTTTCTTAGGGCAAAGCCAAACAGAACTGAAAAGTCTACTTAAATTGAACAATCCGTTCTCGAGTTATGGGCGTTAGTAGCCCAGATAAGTCAAAAACGGTAAGACCGTGGGTCAAATTATTTTGAGGATAGCTGTGAAAATACCATTATGATTTGATGACATTTAATTTTATAGATAAAATCGCTTGTTTGACTCATTCACTTACCCGTTCACTGTAATAACACTATGCAACATCAAAAAAATCACCGATATCCCAAGTGGTGATTCGTATTAGGTATACTTAGTAAACATATTCATATTTAGATAGCACGTCCCAAAACATAAATAACGGTAATCTTACTTTATTTACTTTTCGTTACTCTTAGTTGAGGGTAGCTATAAAATTATATAAAAGGTGTGTACAAAAGTCGTCAAAACACTTAGATTATTCATAAATCTACAAAATGCCGCGTGCTTGTATTAATTCTCCTAGCTTATTTTGTTACGTTTGTGGCAATTTACTCCTAAAAGTGAAAAAAATCCAATTTCGCCTTGGTTTGAAAAATGTTATAAAGCTTATTTTAAAATTGTCAAGAGAAATCATGGATGACGAAAGTGCCTTGTATAAAATGTTATAAATATTTGACGGGTTGGTATTGTTAAAAAAAAAAAAAAAAAAAAGTAAGTCTCCTCTGCCACATAAAATACATCTGCCCGTTAGAAGTCTACATATAGCTGTAGGAGCCTCCATTAGTGACATCACTTGTCATCCATCGTCATTTTTGGTTTTGATGATGGAATATCATTGGTTGGAATATTTCAAACTATTTTCTATAATTACTTGATGACCACAATGCATTTATTACAAAAATTTACTAAAAATTGTGTGTGACATGCAGCCGTGCTCCCAGATTCGCATTTCTATTCAACAATGTGATTTTAAAAATTTCCTGTGAAAGTGATTTAGTGTGCTTCTAATTTCACAAATTTCTTCGCATATCAGGTCATTCCTGTCGCACATATCGGTTATCCTTGTGGCAATTCACAACTAGCTGTTGTTGAAATTTCCCTTTCGGATTCAGCTATGTATGCTTATTTGAGTAGTCAGCAGCAAAACACTTAAAAATACGCATATTTCAATGAATAACTAATACAGAAATGTCATAAATGGCTCATCATCTTGACTCTCTTCTGGAACGCTAATCTCCCCGAATGAATCTTCGAGCCCGAATCGATTTAGTTAACTTTTAAATCAGCCGTGACTTTACCGTTTTGTGTGAATCGATGAGTCCACCCCCCACTTTGAGCAGCATCCCACATTGCTTGTCACTTGGTTAGACATCCTTGTCTTGTTGCGTTGCTGTTTACCACGTGGTCAGTATTTGGATATTCTTGTTTTTCTACACGAAGCACATCGACGATATGTAGAGTTTATGCCTCGAACATATGACCCTAAATGCGTCGAGCCATATTGTGGAGCCAAAGAGGCAAACTCCAGGTTGTCACGGAAGCTTAGACGATGGTCAAGTAATACGCTAAGGTATTTGACAGGAGACTTGGATTCGAGCAAAAAGATAAAGATCAATACCGCTGAAGGTAGTCCAATAAGCAGTGTGTTGCTTTACTCCTATGTAGCATTTCCCTTTCAGAATATTTTTTTGAGTTAAAATTTAAAAATAATCATTATTTGCGGTCCGTGATTTAAACACATAATATATTTATTTACCTTTGCAGCTGCTTCAGTTGTGCGCTGAGTGTTCTTGTTTCTATTATAAGCGCATTTTTCGCCGTTTTCCTAATAGCCGGCGTAATCATTTATTTTGTTTACTATCACGATGATGGAAATGATACCACAAACAAGATAAGGGACGAGCTAAGAGATAGTTTAGACAGTGGTCTGGACAAAGTAAAAGATGTTTTATCGATAAAATAAGGTACGTATATTTCGAAATTGTTAATTCCTGAAAAATTGTTAAATGTTCCCTTAAAAATACGGTATAAGTTTTTGTTCTTTAAAAATAAAAAAAGGATTTGCAATAAAAACTGACCTCAAGTTCAATAAATATGTTACTGTAATGGAAGAGAACAGAAAATATGTGAAGTTTTGGTAAATCGTTATATATGCATATGCTTTGTCTGAGAGACGAATATTTTATCACCTAAAACGGACCAAGTAAATATTTTTTAAAAATAATTATTAAACAAACGTATATCAGAATTAGAAAGAACTATTTATATATGACGAAAATTGGAAAGTTCGTACCTTATATTTTTCTTTTTTTAATTTTTTTTTTCAATTACACTAATTGTGTTTAAAATATTGCTTTACAATTTACAATTTGCAATATCGCAATTTATTTAGAAACTATCCACCGTTAGTATGCTTTGAAAACCCCGCCCTAGTTGAGTATTTTCGTCCTCGCCCATCATTGTGCCTTTCGCCTATTACAATAAGGAGTTTAAAGAAAAAGGAAAAAGGTGCTACCTTCTTTTGTTATTTTTTTCCTCTTACCGTAGTCTTCAATAAGAGTATTTAACCGGAACTTTACTATTTCAGCATATAATGGAATCATTATTCGCCGCTGGTTTGAATAAGTGCTAACTGCAGTGGTGCTAAATGCGGCTGTTAAATTAGCAAGACAAAAATGTGCTATATTATAGTTAAAAATATTTAAACAATTGAAAATAATTAAATAATTAGAAACCATCGTATAATCGAAATATTGTTTTTATTATTTAACTATTTTGAATTATTTAGTTGTTTTAATTATTTGTTTTTTTTTTTAATTTGATTACTTCTAATTACTTAATTATTTCTGTACAAAATTTTTAAACATATTTTTTAAACTAATTGCGAGTACACACTTTGGTAGTCTATTAAATCTAAGTACATTATAGCGTATATTTTAAGGCATTTGATACTCCTTTTGTTGGTACTTATGAATGAATGTCAGAGATGCAAACTTTGTTCAAAATTAAAGAATGTTTTCCGAACACTCTTTAATACTTCGATCATTTTAATTACATTTGTTAGAAGAAATGGAGTATACGCATAACTGCTTAACCTAATAGACTACTGCCAAATTGTGAGCAAGCTAAGTCAATTATGCCTCTACTAGTCAAGGCTACTAAACCCGTTTTTTTGTATTATGTATAGCGATTGATCTCAGTATACAGAAATACGCAGATAACATCCCTGATTTTACTTTTTTCACAAGAGGGGGACCTCCTGATCACAAATATATAGTTTTTAGCTGCCGCTGACTTATAGTTTTTGAGATATTAATAGTTAATTAAGTTAAGATATTAAAGTTGAAAAAATGCACACTTTTATATTGGTTATTCCACTGAATATTACACTATATACCCTTAACTACCGTTTGTAAATTGAAAATAATTAACATTTCCGAGCCCGAACAATTAAGAAAATTTATATTTAATCGTTTTATTAATAAATATTAAATAAATAAAAATAACCTAATTGCATTCACGCAAAATAGTCGGCACAAACTGCGCTTCTTTGCAGAAGGAAGCTACCAAAAATGCCAAGAAAATGACTTTAACATTGGCATATCTCAACCAACCATGTCTATAATACTTAATGAAGTGACCACCTCAATAGAAAAGAAAACAGCAAAATACCTTTTTACAATAAGTGTGGATTTCCAGGTGTAATTGGTTGTTTAGATGGCACTCATGTTCACATTAAAGCGCCCAGAAAAGAATTGCAACACCTTTATATAAATAGAAAAAGATATTTTAGCATAAACGCGTTAATGGTAAGTGAATTGACGTACGTTTATTTAGGTACATAAACATTTCTTTCGAGATAGGTTTGCGACTTAAAAATTAACATAACATATGTCGAAGCCAGGCATCCTGGGTCCTCACATGATGCCTTTATATGAAACAAAAGCACCCTCAAAGAAATGATGTCAAATAATGCAGGAGAAAAGTAATATTTTTTATTTTATAAATAATTAGTGCAGCATTAAAAAAACGCGTTTTATACTTAGGTGATGCTGGGTTTCCGTTGGAGACTACCAAAGTGTGCTGTCGCAAACGTCAAGCTGTATAGTTGTGTTTTCTTTGTGCTACTGATTTTTATATTGAAATTTCATTATTTCTTTGTATATAAATTAATAATTTAGTGATAAAAGTTTTGGAGATTTATCTGTGCGCATTTAAAGCTAAGTACAATATATGTTGAGCATTTTTTGCATTGATTTTATACACTTTAATTTAGTTTTCAATTGCCGAGTCATTAGTTGATTTGCATTGTTATTGTTTCTTATTTACATTGTTTTTGCTTCTTTTTTCGCTTTAAACTTTGTGTATTTGTTAAAGTTTGCGCGCATTTTCTTTTCTCTTTTTGATTGTCATTCTTTAAACAGCTGTTTGCGTCTAGTTTTTTGGGTGTCTATTACTGTGCATCTAAAACTGTTCGTTGCATAAATAGCTCTCAAACGTTAAATAATTATAAAACTTGCCCTACCTTGCAAACTGCTTTCTTCTTTGATTTATTAATACAATTTTAGTTTTTACTCATATTGAATTTTACTGTTTCAATTATGTCTTGCATTTTTGACAACTGCAAAAATAAAATCGATAATGAGCAACGCTCTGTTGCATGCTGGTTGTGCGATGGCATTGCTCATATAAAATGTGCCGGATTAACTGGTAGAGTCCTAGACTTAGTAAATGAAGGAAGAGGTATTCGTTGGTCTTGTTTAAAATGCAGATCAACTGAGGTTGAACTTTTCCAATTTTTTAGAGAAACCAGAAATGGATTTTTCGAAATGGGCAAAGACCTTCGGGCACTTAATGATAAATTTAAACGTTATGAAAACGTGTTTAAATCATTTAAGTGCCTAAATAAACAAACTTCGCAACCTGTAAGAGAGAGCAAACGCAAACGAACACACAGTCCACCCAAGGAAAGTATTGTGGCTCCTCTTACATTACATCAAAAAAATATTTTGCCTCAACCCCAACAAATTGAGCTAATTAATCTTTTGTCTCCTGTCCCTCCGCCTCAGGGCCCGTCTTCTTCAACTTCATCAAGAGCTATCTGCACTCGCGCTTCTTCCTCTAATAAAAGCAATTCTGATCATGAGAATTTACAGGCATCTTCATCAGAGGTGGGTCCATCACCGCCTCAATCGCTTCCACCATCCCAATCTGCTCCTATTGTTGCAAAAACTGTAGCACCATTGGATGAGACTGAATGCTCTGCAAAGAAGCTGGTTGTGGTTCCTTTGAGAAAATCGATTTTTGTTTCTAGATTTGCTAGGGACACTTCTTCTGATGATATAGAGTTTTACATTTCATCAAAAATTAAGACTTGTAACTTAGCAATCCGAAAATTTAACTTTAAATACGAACGTAACGTATCATCTTTTAAAATTGATGTGGCACCTGAAGTTTTTGATACTTTGCTTAACAATTCTTTTTGGCCAACCGGGGCATTTGTTCGCGAATTTGAATACAAGCCACATAAAAATAAAAATAAAATAAATAACTTAGCTTCAATTCCTAATCGTGACACTGAGCCAAAAAACTAATTTTAAATTCTACTTTAAGTATTTTCTACCAAAACGTTAGAGGTTTAAATACTAAATTGAACGATTTATATTTAAAAGGCTTAGACTGTGACTATAACGTAATTTGCTTTACTGAAACTTGGCTTAAACCACATATTTTTAATTCAGAGATCCTTCCTAATCAATATCAAATTTATAGAAATGACCGTAAGGACAGAATCGGTGGGGGTGTTCTTTTTGCAGTTCATTCTTCAATACCATCCGAAGATGTTAATATCCCCCTCATCGAGTCAATCGAATTTAAAGCCATACGAGTTATGGTAGGAAATGGTTTCTTTTATTTAGCTGCTTGCTACATCCCTCCTAACTCTGACTTATCGGTTTATTCTCAACATATTGCGTTACTTAGATCTTTAAGTTCAATGATTACTGCACATGACTCGATGATTGTACTTGGTGACTTCAATATGCCAGGCATATCATGGACTCTTATAGAGGACGTTATCGTTCCAATATCATCAAAGGATAGATACAATGTGTTTTTAGAAGATATGGCTGAGCTCTGTCTAAATCAGATCAATTTAACTCCAAACAATTTTGGCACCATTCTGGATCTAGTTTTTGTTGATGACGTATCTAAGTCATCTATGAAGATGTGCGAACCCTTGGTTATTCCAGAGGACTCTTATCACCCTGCGATTGAGGTAAATTACGAGGTTATTGGTGATTTTGGAAATAATGTTGATAAATCAAGTAGCTCAAACGCTCGTTTTATTTTCGCGAAAGCCAATTTCAAAAAATTAGATCGAGAATTATCAAAATTATCATGGCCGACGTATAAAACGTTGCGTCCATCATTTTAATGACACTATATTTAGCTTATTTCAAAAGTTTGTACCAAAACGGGTTTGCGTACAAAAGGAGCAATCACAACCTTGGTTTACTAAAGAACTAAAAAATTTAAAAAATAAGAAGTCGCGATCGTTTAAATTGTACAAAAAAACTGGTTTGCACACTAACTATATTAAATACTCAGTTATCCGACACGCTTATTTTGAATTAAATAAAAAATGCTACAGATCTTATTTGTGCAAAGTTAAAAGGAATCTAATAAAAAACCCTGAATCATTTTATGACTTCGTTAACTCTAGGCGCAGAGTGACTAGTTTTCCGTCTGCTATGAAATATCAAAATACCGTTTCTTGTGACTCCCAATCAATTTCCAACATGTTTGCCCAATTCTTCAGGTCAAATTACTCCATTAACTCTCCTCTGAGCAAACCTTATCCATATAAACTCTGTTCCCTCACCTCTGCTATTATTCCGCAGATATCTTCCGAGGAAGTACTTTATTATTTGAGTAACTTAAAAGAATCATTTAAGGCTGGCCCCGATTCGATCCCGACGTGTTTCCTCATAAACTGTGCAAAACATATTTATGTGCCCTTAACTAATTTATTTAATCTTTCTCTTAAGCTTGGGATTTTCCCTTCAGCTTGGAAAGAATCATTCATTATACCACTTTATAAGACCGGGAGTAGGTCCTCTATAGAAAATTACCGCGGTATAGCTAAGCTTTCTGCTATTCCTAAATTATTCGAAGCTATTGTTGTTGACCATTTAACGTATTCCATATCCTCTACAATTTCTAGCACACAACATGGGTTCTCTAAGGGTAAATCTACCGTTACAAACTTGCTTGAGTTCACAACTCATGTTTCAAATGGATTCAGAGAATTTATGCACACTGATGTTATATACACTGATTTTAGTAAAGCATTCGACAGAGTAAGTCACTCTTTACTGATCCATAAACTCGATCTCCTTGGTTTTCAACCTAATCTCCTTCGTTGGATGGCTTCTTACCTCATTGACAGAACACAACGAGTTCTTTTTAAAAATAGTTCCTCAAACATTATTCATGTTCCTTCAGGGGTCCCGCAAGGAAGTCACCTTGGTCCGATTCTGTTTTTACTTTTTATAAATGACTTACCTTCTGTAATAAATTATTAAAAATTTTATTGTATGCTGATGATGTAAAGCTTTTTAGATCGTATCATTCTGTTGAGGAAAGGTCCTTACTACAAGCGGATTTAAATAGCATGACTAACTGGTGTGAAATAAATTACATGCCACTAAACCTTAAAAAATGTAAAGTAATGTGCTTTTCTCGCAGAGCAGTTCAACCAACATCTTATGAAATAGGTAACCATAACCTCGAACAAGTGTTTAACTTTGTTGATCTTGGAATTACAATGGATCCGAAATTTAATTTTAATCTTCACATCAATGTTACAGTTAACAAAGCCAAGGGTGTTTTTGCATTTGTAAAACGGTGGTCAAAAGAATTCAATGACCCTTACATCACGAAGGCTCTGTTCACAACGTTAGTGAGGCCCATACTGGAATATGGATCTGTTGTTTGGAACCCGCGCTATCAAGTTCATTCCGACAGAATAGAGTCCATTCAAAAACAATTTCTGCTTTTTGCTTTAAGGAATTTTCGTTGGGATTCTCAGTACAACCTGCCGCCATATAAAAGTCGTTTAAAACTCATTAATCTTCCTACACTTGCTAGTCGTAGAGAAATGCTAGGCATTGTATTTTTGGTCAAGTTACTGACAGGCTTGATCTCTAGCCCATCTCTTCTTAGCGAAATAAAACTTAACGTTCCCTCCAGAATTTCAAGACATTTCCGGCCTCTCTTTCTGAAGCCATGTAAAAGTAATTTTGAGTTAAATGAGCCACTCCGTAGTTTGTGTCAGGATTTTAACACTCACTCCGGTTCTTTTGATATTTCAGACTCACTTTTTTACATAAAGAAAACTATACTCAATCCTCTCAATAATTAATACATACATACTTATACATATATTACTATTCGATCAGCTGATGAGCATTTGTTCTGTAGCTGAACAGTTTTAGATCTCGACACTTAACAAACCTCTGCCTTTCATGACTCGGCGCAACATATATGAAAAAAAACAAGCATTTTTTTTTATATATCCGTGCGTCATGCGGATGCGCCCCTCGCGTCGGTCGGGCGGGTATGGAGGGATACAACCGTTGGGATTATTATTATTATTTCGAGCCGCAGATAGTGACAGCCCAGAAAGCAGATACCACAAAGTGCATTGCAAAGCAAGAAACATCATAGAGCGAACATTTGGTGTTTTGAAGTCAAAATTCAGATGTTTATCTTCTGCACGCGGACTTCATTATACACTACAGAAAGCAACTGTCATAATAAATTCATGCTGTGCCATTTATAATAGAGGACGTCGCTATGATTCGCGTTTTACAGACAATGATGCCGAAAATTATGTAGTACTGTCTGCTAGTTCTGACTTTGAAACAGTGGGGCATAATATTGTAGCTCAAGAAATAAGACGTAATTTAATGAATTCTTTAAT
Organism: Philophylla caesio; assembly: GCA_963971545.1. Taxonomy (NCBI): domain Eukaryota; kingdom Metazoa; phylum Arthropoda; class Insecta; order Diptera; family Tephritidae; genus Philophylla; species Philophylla caesio. The sequence continues at coordinate 56,433,162 of OZ020604.1, read as the reverse complement.
TGAATAAATCTCTTTATTACTTATAAACAAAAAAAAAACATTGAATTCAATTCTATTCTGTAGATTCATATATGTAGATCCATACATGTGGGATATAATTAATGAACGCGCGGAAGAATTATATTTACAAGGTATATTTTAAGTATTCAATATTAAATATACAGCAAAGCGAAATAGATAGGTTTTATAGTTATTAAAAAGTAATTCAACGCAAAAATATAAAATGTGTGTATCAACGTCCACGGATAGAACTGTCCTCTACGGCGCGCCGATCGCTATAACTCTGCCCTGGTACGCTAGTAGGTAAATCACTGACACCACACTCGGTCATCCACATCACTCGCCTGTCTCAGGTGAGTGGTCAATACAACGATCTTCGTCATAATTATTTTCGTCATCGGAAACTAAGTCGACTTTCCACTGCTTCATTTTGTCAACACTGCTGTTGGTGGTTTTCGGACCCTAATGTTCGCCAACTTTTATCATTTCGTATCTATCAAAACCTTTGTCTGCCGTTATGCGATACGGGCCGAGAAACTTTGGTCGAATTTTCAAGTCTGTGCCATATTGCACCCGTTCAATAGCTACCAGGTCGCCTACTCGATACTTTGTTGCTGGTCGTCGCTGCCTATTATACTGTTTTGCGTTCTCTGCCTGTATTTTAGCTATAGCTTGTTTTGCTTCGTTGCGTAGTTCTTGTCTCGCTTCATCATACTGTTCAACCATTGCGTCTTCCACTAATTCCATTAAACGTAAATCCCTCTCGGTATGCATCTTAGTACCCGTCAGTAGTTGAAAGGGAGTTGTTTTTATAGACCGGTGATATGTAGAGTTAATAACCCTGTGCAGTGGTTTAACATTTTTAAACCAATTTTCCGGATCATCGAGAGACGTCTTTGTTAATGTTGATATGACGGTAGTGTGAAGTCGTTCTACTTGGCCATTACCACGAGGCACGCCAGTTGTGACTACAGGATGCTTAACGCCATGACTTTCGCAATACATTCGAAATTTGGCCGAAATAAACGCTCCACCTCTATCAGATACGATGTGATGAGGATAGCCAAAAGTTTCGGCGATTATTTCAAATTTTTGTATCGTCTCGTCAGCAGCTAAGGTCTTGGTCGGAAACAACCAACAAAACTTGGTAAAAGCATCTATAAACGCCAATATGTACCTATAGCCTTTTTTAGTTTCCTGCATCGGCCCCAGGTGTTCGACATGAATTGTTACAAGTGGTGTATCCCCTTTCGGAACTAAATGCAGCAGGCCTTCAGCCTTACCTCGTTTGCGATCAGACAAAATGCATTTAATGCAGCAAGCAACGCCCCTTTCAATTCGCCTATTTAGATCTGGTATAAAAAATTCTTTTCCTAGGACTTCTTTCATTTTTCGAACACCAACATGCCCTTGCTGGTGAGCCTCGCGTATTATGGAAGATTTCATGGCATCTGGAACGACAAATAGAACATTTACCATTTACAACTTTACATAAAATACCATTTTGTATCGTAAAATCCTTATATGGCCCGTTTTTAAACATTTCAATGATAGCAGTTAAACTCTCGTCATATTTTGTGCACCAGATAATCGTTTCAAGAGCTGGTTTTCATTTTTAAGGCACATAACCTCTGGATGACGGCTAAGGGCATCCACATGCCGCATACTCGTTCCCGCTCGGTGCTCCACCCAATAGTCGAACTCTTCTAACAGCAGCGCCCACCTAGCGACTCTTGTTATAAGATCTCTTTTCTTCATCGTACATTCGAATGCTTTGTAATCGGACACTATTTTGAACCTTTGTCCAAGAAGATAAATTTTGAACTTTTTCACCGCTTGGATTACGGCCAGAACCTCTAGTTCGTAGCTGGAGTAATTCTTTTCAGCGTTGGTTGTACATTTGCTCATAAAGAATACTGGATGCAAAGCGTTGTGAAGCTCTGTTGTGGCACCGTATCTGAAGATCCTTAATACTGGTTTAGTTGTAAGAGCATTCTTCAGGTCGTTAAGAGCAGATAGCTCGGCTATGTTAAGTTGAATGTGGCCCTCTTTCTTCGTTAGTTCTGTCAAAGGCTTTGCTCGTACTGAAAAGTTCGGTATATACTTTCTAAAATATCCAGCTAGTCCCAAAAAGCTTTGTAGATGCTTTACAGTAGACGGAACTGGAAAATGGATTACTGCGTTTATCTTTGTTAATGATGGCGCAACTGTGCCTTTGTGGACTCTGTGTCCTAAATAATCAATTTCTTGCTGTAAAAACTGGCACTTTTTCCAATTTATGTTCAGCCCATTGGCAGCCGCAACATCCAACGTATGTTTTAATCTGCTGATTCCCTCTTCAATACTTCGTGATGGCACAACAATATCATCGACGTAAATAATTGTGATTCCCTCTCGGATTAAGTCTTTAAAAGCATAATTAACGTACTTCTGAAAGATGCTGGGCGAGTTACACAATCCAAAGGGAGCCCTCGTAAACTCATATTGACCGCTTTGGGTGACAAAGGAAGTATATTTTCTACTGCCTTCCTCGACGGTAACATGGAAAAATCCATTTTTGAGATCCAACGTTGTAAAATAACGAGAATCTTGTAAACGATCGATCTGGTCCTCAATCACCGGCAGCGGATATCTGTCCTTATGGATTTTTTTGTTGACAGCTCGGTAATCTATACACAAACGGTAGGTTCCGTCTTTCTTTCTTACGAGCACGACTTGGCTGGCATAGTCCGATGCACTCTCACTAATTATTCCATCCCTGAGCCATTCAGCGATCTGTTTGTCTATGACCACTCTCTCAATATGTGAAAAACGTCTATGTGGACGATATACTGGTTCGTCGTCGAACGGCACAATCTTCATCGTTATTGTCGAATTAACCATTTGAGCAGGTTTGTAATTTTTAACCAAAGTTTCTACCGCCTTACGCGCCTCAGAATCTGTTATATTAATTTCGGATAATTTGTAGTTGTCGCTGAAAATGCCTTCATCCATGGCGGCAAAAAAACAGTTTGCATTTGAATCGGATTCTTGTTGTAGATGTGTCGCTTTTACATCGTTTTTAAATATGCTGACCTTACCACGTTCGATTCTAGCTACGACTTTACTCAGCAGACTCATACCTATCAGCAAATCAGCACTCATTAAACTGTTGTCAACTATCAACAAGAAATTCTACATTTTCAAAGCAGACACCATCTACGCAAACGTCGGCTGTACATGATCCATCTGTTTTTATATTTGCCCCTACTCCGTTCAAAGAGACACTTATGCCCGTCTTTAAATTACGCGGGCAGATTTTGCTTAGAAGATGCTTCTTCAACACGCAAACATCGCTTAATGTAACTTCTAGTCATATTAGTTTTTTGTTGTAGTACGTTCGATGACGGCTGCGTAGATTTTGGACATTCTGAGCGTTTGTGACCGAATTGTTTACATCCAAAGCATTTTGGTCCCTTTGATTTCTCTGGACAATAATAACATTCATGTTCAGATGAACCGCAATTGAAGCAATAACGGGATTTTCCATTATTCTTTTTCGTGTTCCTTGCTAACACGCAGTCTTCGCGAAAATTTTTATGAATTTTACCGTCGTCCGATGCATTTTTCATTCTTTCATACGTAATGAGTTTATCTTTAAATTCCGAAAGGGACTTCGCACCGTATAAAATAGTTTTATTAACCACCGATGACGTAATGGAAAATCGATAAATTATCCACGTTAGCTTGGCTGGCTATATCAATCATTTTGTAAAGATATTCGCGACGTTTCTCCCGGTAACTTCTTGGTTTCTCTCAATTTTTTATGAACGTCACAGCTGGTTACATTTAGTTGAAATTCTTGCGTTAAAACATGCTTAAGTTGGCCGTATGAAACCGGCTTTGCTTCGCATTCAACAAACAGTTTCGCGGCGCCAGAAAGGGATTTTTTCGCAAACACAAACTTTTGTATTGTATTCCATCGAAACGCGGTCGCATACGCCTCGAATTCTTCAATCCAAGTCGTTACTGGAACAGTATCCTCACCAGAATATTTCCGTACAACGTTTTCCACATCAGTCATGCTGAACTTCGTAGCGCTGGTATCTACCTCCATTTCCACGTCCACCCTCTTCAATTCGTGATGGCACAACAATATCATCGACGTAAATAATTGTGATTCCCTCTCGGATTAAGTCTTTAAAAGCATAATTAACGTACTTCTGAAAGATGCTGGGCGAGTTACACAATCCAAAGGGAGCCCTCGTAAACTCATATTGACCGCCCACGGATAGAACTGTCCTCTTCGGCGATCGCTATAACTCTGCCCTGGTACGCTGGTAGGTAAATCACTGACACCACACCATATGTGTTGATAGTATGTATACATATGTATGTATGTAAGTTACCGTGCGCGAGCCAATGGAAAAAAACTGTAGTTACCAGATGATCAACAGACTCGACTGAAACTGCACATTTTATTGATTTTCATTTTTTATATTACATTTTTGCTTACATTGCTGAATGAACCTACGGCTTAAAGGTACTTAATATTATTTGTCTCACAAATACAATTTTGGATAACTGCTTATAATGCAATTTACTCCTTTGTTTATTTCACAGTACAATTTTGGATTATTGCTTATAGTGCAATTTACTACTTTTGTTTATTTCACAATACAATTTTGACTGACGTGACTTTGTTGTTTTTGAGTTATTGCTGACCGGCTATTGTGCAACTAAATGTTTGGTTGTGCTAACTCCAACCTTCTTAAGTATCAGCGTCTCGCTGATAAAAAATAAGAGTAATTAAATTTGTGGGCAATTTATTGCAACTGGTTGAAAATCTATTATTGGAGGGACAAATTGGAACTTTTTGCGGTGAACTGATTTGGTGTAAAAATAAAAGGTTATAAATAATGTTAGCCCAAGAAATATTGCTAAGGAGCTGTAACTTATTGACATGATAAACTTAGATGAAATGCAATTAAATTTTTTGATCGCCAGGTGAAGCTAGTGAAGGTACTGTTAATCTAACTTTATCTCTTTTTCTGTTAAGTTGCTTGAAAGTATAGGAGGTATGATTTGGTGCGATGTAGTCCGCCAATTTGTGTAGTTTATGTTGCCTATAGTGATAGGCTCATTATAAAAATTTACGATAAAGGTGCCGTTTTCCTACAAAATTAGATACAAAGATTGTTCCTTCTGCAATTAATTCTATAATAGGGTCATATTGAACTTGATACTCGCATGTTGCTTTCCCTCCTATGAGAATTTTTGAAATACAATGATTTTCATCTAAGGCTTGTAATTGACGTCTTTTGCATATTGTTATGTCATCAATGACCATGCACTTTTCTTGAATGCCGTATTTTTCTTCTTGGGAAATGAGAAAATTACCAAAATGGAGAAATATTTTTTTGTTATTTTTTATTTTCGACCGGATAAGAATACTGTTATATACATATATAGGGGATCTTCGGTTTGCGGTAAGGATATGACGTATAAAAGAAGTGAGTCCTTGACTATCATTGACGGCTCTGCGTATCTCAGTGCTTCCAGTTCATTTCTAAAAGGAAGAGTTTCGGTTTGGGAAACGATATTGGCGATGTCTGCTTTTCTTAGCAAATGCGAATGGACTATTCCTTTTTTTGGGAGTTGGGTAGCCAGAACTATTTGTGAGATTTCATATTTTATTAAACCTAGCTTATTAAATAATGTTTCTTCGTATGTAACCGTATTATTTGCGTCGATTTCGTCTAGTATTTTATTGTATCTATTCAGTATTTCATTAGTCGCTTTGATCAAGTGATTGTTAATTGTGTACTGTTTGTTACTGTTTCCTGTTAGGTCGTTTGTTGTAGTCAAGATTTTGTTCCAGTCGGTTGCATCTGGATTACCCGCAAGCCATTTCAAGGCTGAGCCAATCCAATTGATTGATCGTTTGCTATTTTTAACGTTTCTCGTCCTTAGTTGGTCTAGAAGGTTTTCGATTTGTGAAATTTGGTGCTCCAGCAGTGGAACTAGAGAGCTTGTTTTCCTGGTTTGATAACGAACAATAGGTTTTGAGGATCCGTTCGTAATCGTCCAAATCAATAGCGTGTATAATTTTATAGTAACCGTTCGAAATTTTTGCTATTCCCTGTTTTATCGACACTAATGGGCTCTTGTATTCGTAGATGTCCACTTTAGCTCCCGTAAAGCATGATATCAGCCTAGCAAATGGGAAAAGTTGTCAGTTTTTCAAATGTGATTTATGAATTCGTTTATTATCTACGGTGGTGATTGTGACATTAATTTCTTTGCCTACGGTTTCTTTCTTAAAAATAGGTTTATTCTTCTCTTTTATCTGTTTATCCTTTTTAAAAACTGTTCCACCTGGTTCATATCTTTTTATTTTAGTCCTTTTTTATTGTGCCAATTCAACATCTTTTTTTGGTTCCTGATAAGTTCATGTCTTATATCGTTACTAACAATGTCCTTAAAGTCTTTTAAGTCTTGATAGTTTATTCAGTCGGTTCTGTCAAAAAAATGTCGGCTGGTTTTCTGTTCGTCGCTGAGTGAATTGTTTTATTATATCTATCGACAGCGAATGTCAATGATTTCCTTAATAGATAAGATTGCGGGTGTCCGGCAGCCTAAGTGGGGTTAGGTCGCCGAAACAACAGTCCTGGGTCGGATGAAATCCGAGTCACTTCGGTAACGTAGAACCGACTGTCGTGGAAGTGTCAACAAGGTACAGAGCCGCAACAAAGTCCTCAAGTCGCTCGCCGGCAGCACTTGGGGCAAAGACAAAGAAACGTTGTTGGCAACATACAAGACGATTGGCCGGCCGGTTCTAAATTATGCTGCGCCAATATGGTCGCCTGGAACTAGCAGGACTCAGTGGTCAAAACTGGAGACCTGTCAGAACGCCGCACTCAGGACAGTGACGGGATGTCTCCTAATGACGCCTGTGAATCACCTCTACCATGAGGCTAACGTGCTTCCAGTGCAGGAGCACAATATGATGCTCACAAAGCAGTTTCTACTGGGGTGCCACCGTCCGGGGCACCCCAATAGAGACCTGCTAGCGCTGGAGCCGGCACCCAGGCACATCAGGGGACATCTCTCACAACTGACGGACGAGGTCCAGACATACGTACGCTTACCGCTGGACCCAAGGACGTACCGACAGGCTCTGGACAACATTCACAGGGAGTCGGTATCCAAGTATATCGACACCCGCCCTGTGAGTGCAGTCCTGGGAGTCCAACCACCACCCATAGCAGCTGAGGAGCTCCAGCTGCCTCGTGATACCCGCGTCACTCTGGCTCCACTCCGATCTGCATATTGTAGCAGGTTAAACTCCTACCTATCCAGGATCAACCCCGACACCTCCAACACTTGCCCAGCATGTGGAGAGTCTCCGCACAACACCAATCACCTAATCACATACTCGGCCAAACCTACTCAACTAGCACCCCTCTCCCTATGGTCCGACCCTGTTGAAACGGCTCGTTTCCTGGACCTTTCGTTAGTTGAGCTTGACGATAATGATTGAGGGAGCCCGCCAGCCCAGTGGGGTGTAGCTAGCCGCTACAACAACAACAACATTTCCTTAATAGAATAGTCAGTATACTCGGCTTGAAGACATCTGACTATTTCGATTATAGTAGAGTGAACGCGTTCTACGGCGCCATTAATTTCACTTTTCTGAGGAGGGGTCAGATATATTTCAATTCCCAATGCCTCTAGGTAATTTAATGTGATTGGACCAATGAAACTGCCTTCATTGTCCATTACCAAGGTTTTTGGCACAGAGAAGAAATGAAGCAGTTTTATTAGTTTGTCTCGGATATGTAAAACAGATTTGATTTTTATCCGAAAGAATTTTACAAATGCAGGTTATATATTTTTCACCTGCGACTTCGATAATATCTATGTGGAGGATTTCAGTAGGGTAAGATGGAATGGGTGTGGCTTGGATTTCGGGCTTGGAAGGTCGGCGGTCATATTTATTACAATTGCAAATTTCACAAGTTCTTGTGTAACTTTTGATTAATTTGGTCATCTGAGGAAAATAGTATATCTCCAAAATTTGTTCCTTGTTTTCTCTCCCTTTTGTGTTCCTCTTTAATAATCTGAAACTTATTTTCATCGCTAGAAACGTCGCTTACTGTCCTTTGGGTAATTCTAATTCTAAATTTTGAGAAATATTCTTTAAATAATTCTTGTAATAAAGCGATGTATTTTTCTGGGATTTTGACTCCATTCACTATATTTGGGTTAAGGTTATTTCTTAAAATGTTTATTATGGTTTCTTTATTAAGTTTTGGTTTTGATATATAGTGTCTATGATAATTCGGATGTGGTTCTTCATGTCGTTCTAACTCCTGTCCTTCAGAAATAATTATTTGTGACTTAAATACGTTTAGTGAAGCTTCGCAATGAGGAATTAAATCAGTGCTGTCTTCTTCTGCGCTATGCTGGGAATTATCATCCGAGGATGATAGAATGTTAATTTCAGTTGGTAGCCGCGATAGGGCATCGGCAACCGTGTTGGTTTTGCCAGATTTAGTATATTAGTTTATAGTTGTATTCCTCTATTCTTGCCTTCCAACGTTTAAGTTTGGCATTGTTATTGCTGTTACTCAGGGCGAATGTATTTTTTCTATTCATTTTAAAGTTTGTACTACTTTAATACTGTTTAGAGTTTGTGACTGTAACAGATCTACTATTATGGTGAAGAGCTTAGCGGCAACTAGCATTCTAGTTGTCTCCATACATAATAAGGGCATTAGACAACTTTTACCTCACTACTTTTTGGTTCGTTCAATGCTAAATCAAAAACCACATGTTTTCAGTTCTCTGCGTGCAAAGAAGAAATATTTACCAAGAAAAGTAATGAAAAAACCATTGGTTGTGGTTGAATAAAATACTGAAATATCGGGCACTGATCATCATATGCTAATATCGTTCGCAAGGGTTTGAAATGGTATTCGAATTCCAACAAAAACATACATATCCTCCTCAACCTAAAGCGCATTTTAAAAAACATGTATTCACAAAAAGGATAGATGATAATAATAAAACGATTCGACGTGCTTGCTATTTATGCTATGCAAAATGCTTGCTTTTTATGCATAAAAAAAAAATAATAATAATCACATTAAACAGAAGCTAGAAATCATATCACAATGTATTAAAACAACTCAAGTGTAAATTGATTACATCCCGAAATATACGCATCTTTAAAACCCATGTTATAATGCCCAAATTCGTTAACTTGGTTATGCTCTCAAGTCTGAAAAATTTGAGACTATAAGCTAGAGATTATTGCCTTTCCTCGCTTTCAGGTTTTTCTCTTTTATCTTTATTTTAATTTTTTGTGACCAGCTCATCACTAGGTCTCTAATCTACATACTTAGTTTTGAACAAGAGGCTTTATTTTGAAATTAATGAATGCCAACTACTCTAAACGAGCGTCACGCCACAATCCACATCAAGGCGAGATTCTTCAACATCTCCCTGATTTGCGCTTAAGCCCCGACGGAAGAGAAGGACGATGGGACCAAAGATATAAAAATATAAAAACCGTGCTAGGCAATTTCAATGCCAAGGTGGGCAAGGAGGGCATCTTTAGTTCCACAGTCGGAAAATTCAGTCTCCACGACGAAACGTCCGATAACGGATTGAGACTGATCGACTTCGCCGGGGCCCGAAACATGGTAGTCTGTAGTACCAGGTTCCAGCATAAAAAGTTTCACCAAACTACGTGGCTGTCTCCAGATGGTAAGACACGAAACCAAATCGACCACGTTGTGATAGACGGAAGGCATGCTTCCAGTGTCCTAAATGTGCGCACGATCCGAAGAGCCAACATCGACTCAGATCATTTTCTTCGCCACTCGACTTGCACTCCTGCTCTCTGAGAGCAATAATCAACAGAACGATATTTCCGATCAGTAGAACCATATTTCTCGCTGTCTACATACCGTCGCTGAAGAATCCATCGGATTTCAGCGGGCCCGATGACGAGGTATGTCGTGCCATACAGAGCCATACTGCGAAGCAAGACTCATTTTTCGTGAGAAAGAGAGAGTGGCCGAAATGCGTGAGTGCGAAGAGATCATTTTTCCTGTAAGAATAACAACGGCGACCTGGTGACTGATGTCTACAGCATACTTAAATTATGGAGGGAACACTTCTCCTGGCTGCCTAATGAAAGTAGCTGCAAAAACTTTGGAGATGAGGATGAACCCGAATCCACAATCAATGGTAATGAACTCGATGAACCATCACCCGACTGTAACGCAATTCGGAAAGCGATAGCACACAGCTGAAGAACAACAAAGCCCCTAGGGCTGATGGGTTGCCAGCTAAGTTACTCAGGTACGGTGGAGCAGAGCTAGTTAAGTGCATGCACGAGGTCTATAATATGGTCGGAAGAACGCATGCCTTCCAATTGGAGTTTAAGTGTGCTCTGCCCAATCCGCAAGAAGGGTGATCCTGTAGTTTGCGCCAATTACCGCGGGATTAGTCTTCTCAATATCTTGTATAAGGTTCTGTCGAGCGTATGGTGCGAAAGCTTCAAGCCCACCGTCAATGAACTGATTGGACCTTATCAGTGCGGCTTTAGACCTGGTAAATCTACCATCGACCAGATATTCACAATACGCCAGATCGTGGAAAAGACCCGAGATAGAAGAATCGACACACGCCATCTTTTTGTCGACTTCAAAGCTGCCTTCGACAGCACGAGAAGATGTTGCCTATATGCCGCAATGTCTGAATTTGGTATGCCGGCAAAACTTATACGGCTATGTAAAATGACGTTGAGCAACACCGCAAGCTTCATTATGATTGGGAAGGACCTCTCCGAGCCAATTGATACCAAACGAGATTTCAGCACAAGGTGACTCTTAGTCGTGCGATTTCTTTAACCTAATGCTGGAGAAGATTATTGGAACCGCTGAGCTAAACCGGACAGGCACCATCTTTTATAAGAGTGTGCAATTGCTGACGTACGCCGACGACATTGACATCATCGGTCCTAACATCCGCGCAGTTAGTTCTGCGTTCTCCAAACTGCATAGAAAAGCGAAGCGAATGGGTCTGGAGTTGAACGAGTGCAATACGAAGTATCTCCCGTTATAAAATAGACAGTCGGTACGGTACATTCACGCCTGGGATCTAACATCACTGTTGACAGTTATAACTTTGAAAAAGTAGAGGACTTCGTTTACTTGGGAAAGCATTAACATAACAGCGTCCGCCTTAAAATCCAACGCAGAGTATCTCTTGCCAACAAGTGCTACTTCGGACTGAGTAGGCAATTCCACTGTTATGTCCTTTCTCGAAGGACAAAAACAACACTATATAAGTCTCTCATCATGCCCGTCCTATTGTATGGCCCAGAAGCATGGACGATGACAAAATCATATGAGAGGGCTCTTGGAGTGTTCAGAAGAAAGACTATCCGAAAAATTTATGCGTCTTTGCGATGGCGAACACCGCGTACGATGGAACCATGAGCTGTACGAGCTGTACAAGGACGTAGACATAGTGCAGCAGATTAAGAGCCAGCGACTCCGCTGGCTAGGCCACGTCGTTCAAATGGATGAAATAGCTCCAGCCCTGAAGGTTTTTGACGCTGTACCCGCTGGTGGTGGCCGATAAAAAAAAAGCCCTCTTCTGCTTTTTAAAGACCAAGGGATTTCCAATTGGCGCCAGTTAGCATGAGATAGGGACAGCTGGTCTGTTTATTGACCTCGGCCAATATCGCTTAGGCGGTTGATGCGCCAATGAAGTAAGTAAGTAACTACTCTAATATTGTGATTCTTGTCTCTATTGGAGATTGTGACTGCTTACTGAATTCGGTCATAAATGTCTTAATTTCACTCGAATACTAACAAAACGTAACAATGAAATTTTAATAACATATGTTCTTTTTTTAAATTTTTTTTAAATTATTTTGGTTTTAGGGTTAAAAAAAAACGAATTAATTTGAAAACCCCGAAAAGCACCTCAGAATTTTTATTATTAAAAAAAATTATCATAGCACTTCGAAAATTGGACTTAATTTTGTGCAAATACCAGTCAACTACCAAAACATAAAAAATTCGTGTAGCCTCACTCAAAAATGTACCTACTCTGTCGTACGCTCCAGTTATTTAAAAATTGAAACATCGTCAATTCTCTAATAAACACCATTGAAAACAACTTTTTAAATTTTATAAAAAATGTAGAACACATATATCAATATTTTATCTAAATTTCGAACTAAAAAAAAAAATTTTTTGGAGTAGGTAGGTATCGCACTCATTTTTGAAAATTTGTTTACTGACGCTCTTTCGCAGTTCCTGCCATATTAAAAATAATCACGGTTTTGCTTAGGAAACTGCCAGAAAAAAAATTGTCAAAAATCAGTGATACCTTGTAGACACTTAAAACTTGCAAATGTAATGAACCAAAAAACTGGATACTCTTAAAATAATCTATAAACTTTTATTTAAAAATTCGAAATTTTATGTAATTTTGTAAATACCTTAAAAAATGTCCTAGAGAATGAACAATATTTTACTTGAAAAATAATTTTAAATAATTTAACATAAAATAAAGTGCACAAATCCAAAGCTGTTAATATGTGGTTATGCTATAATTTGTTAACAGAGTATACATATGTATATGTGCATGCATACATACATATATTGTAAGCGGCAAATTATTATTATTTTAAAAATAGGATATGATAAAGTTGAGAAAATTTTGTCTACACTGTATCATAATGCTTTAGAATTAAGAAAACTCATATTATGTGAATCGTGCAATAACTAGTTTAATTTATAACGTTTTTCTACAAATAAAGAATATCTATCTACCTATATGAATGTTCTTATGTACATATATGCCTATCTAGCGAATATATTTTATAACACCAATTTTCTCTTATTTTAGGAAGCTTTAATTGCCCTGCCAAGGATAGCATTTGATCAACGCTTATTTAAAATGAATCTATATTACAAAAAAATATAATCGCCTCTTATACATACTAAAGTTTTAAAAATTAGACAAATAACGATTTATAATTATATGAGAATATTTGATCCAATTTCTATTACAGTAAAGTTTTTTAACCAAGATTTCATAAAGTAATTCTTTGGTGATTGGACTTATACAAAAATGAAGTTATATGTAACAGTAAAAAACATTTGTACATTTTGAGTACTTTTAACAAAAACAATATTTTTTAAACAGTTACGTACGAGATAATTTAAGTTATACGTACGGAAATTAAATGTAATCCAAGTATATAGCAAATTATGTAAATGTATATATAGATCGATACCTGATTATGAAAAGGCCAAAACTCGCATTTTTTCGAAACGACTTTATTAGTTATTCAAGTAAAAAGCTTAGTAATACACCTTTTGTTAAAATCTTACTTGGTTTCATGAGAGCAATAGAAGAAGAAGGCATAATTTTTCACAAAACCCAAATAAAATTCTAAATACAAAGTAGTGATATCATTACGCTTTTTCCTTATCCTAAAAACTTCTTCGATTGGGTTAGGGCCTTTTCGTATTAAGTGAAGAGTTTTTTCTAATAGTCATATGCTAAACGTTGGTTGAGATTCGACAAACGTTGAGTAATTAAATAATACACGAACGTTATTTAAATATACACACATATGTATGACCCATTCATTGCACAAATGGATTAACGCCATAAAATAAGAGTTGAGAATTTTGATACATAAATGTATGTATGTGCCTTTTTTTATCTATTCAATTTTTTTTTTCGCCATTTTTCCGCTCGCTCTAGTAATCTAGCAACAAATTTGTATGAGTATGCAACCACTCGCATGTGGTCGAGTTGGTAGCGGTGCGTGCTATAACTCGATATACCACTGAGTTCGAGGTTCAAATCTCAGCAGGGAAAGTAAAATCGAAATTGTAAAATTTGTTTTTTCTAATAGCGGTCATCCCTGGATAAGCAATGGCTTTATTTCTGCCATGAAAAAGCTTCTCATTCTCATGTACGTCCCTCCATTTGTGGTATAATATAAAGACGCACACCACAAATGGTAGGAGAAGCTCGGCCAAACACTGAACAAACAAACATTGAACATACATAGGCTAGGTGCATATACTCGTATGCCATGTGTAGCGCGTTAGCTGTCGCCAGAAATTGGAATAAATTAGTTTTACTCGTTATTAAAGAAGTACAGAAGAAATCGGACTAATCATTGACTGGAATAAAAATACATCACTTTATAATCTTTTAAGTTTTTATTACTGAAAAAGTAAGTTATTTTAACAGATTTTCATTACAAATGAATTTTAACAGCTTTGTTATAATACATACAATACGTGTGATTAATTTATCAGCAATATAAATTACCGTAATAAACTGTTTGCATGAACACAAGGAGAATGAGCTACGGATGTGATTAACATAGGAAAGTCCAAAGAAAATAGGAAAAAATATTTTGATGCTGCTATGCAATCGGCACCCATATTAGTTACTTCAAGTCCGTTCATCTATTTTTAAGTGAGTTTGCTTTGCAAATTTTTGTCATCTTAAATCATCACTATCCAGAGATTAAATTTTTTTTTTTTTTTGTTAATAATCGCTAGTTTGAATTGTTTTTTATAAACATACCTTATTTTAACAGTTTTCCTTAACTGATACTGAATGATTTTATATCGTTGCTGCAGGAGAGCAGAAAAACTAGTTAGTTTGAATTGTTTTTTATAAACATACCTTATTTTAACAGTTTTCCTTAACTGATACTGAATGATTTTATATCGTTGCTGCAGGAGAGCAGAAAAACAATTTTTTTTATAGTATTTGTAGGCGAGCATAATGGTATATTTGATCACTACTAAACCAAATGATACTTTTAAGAAAATATTCAATATTAAATTTGCAGAATTATTTTTCAGATCCTGCACGTGCTCTTTTTTAATAATAATTAATATTTGTAATCTTATATTTATATTTCGATGTCTTATATTTAATATTTTTTTAACTGGAGTTAATCAATTTGTGCAGTCTACGACTCGTATATAGTGATATTAGAATAAAGAAAATGAGAAAAATATTTACAATAAATGTCCGAAATTCTCTGTACAAACACAGCTACGAATTGAGAAACTTCCGTAAACAAAAATAAGTGCATTTATATACATACCTACTTATATTCCTTTTACTCAAAAATGTATTATCCTCTACTATTAAATAAATGTTCAATGGAAATTTATTTATATATATACATATATGTACATATATGTTTATAATTATGTCTTCAATAAATTTCATTCAATGCGTTATTAAAGAAATCTGTGCTTGCAACAATGGGAGTTTTCTCAAATTAAAACTTATTAGATTGGAAGCGTTGTTGTAACAAAATTTTTAACTGTAGAAAGGCGGTGAAAATGTAATGAAAGTTGAATATTGCGTTGATACTTTTTTTTAATTTTCAATCAAAATCTTTAATTAAAATATCCTCGAGCTCAAGAAAAAAAAAAATAATATGCCCTATTGGATTCGACCGAATTGCTCAGTCAGTTACAGTGCCAGTAAAGCAAAAGTATATAAATTATCGAAAGGAAGCAAATTTATATTAAAGTGATCGTAGATGTCAAAGGGAAACGAGTACAATTCGAACACCCAGCTCGTGACCGCTGTGATCAAAGCGTTTAGCTGAGGTAGGAGAATCACGGCGAAACACCGAGCTATATAGTGTAAGCGCCAAATTAAAAAAAGAACTAAACAAAGGTCACCTCATTTAAAATGAATAAAAAAAACAGGGTATTACATACAACACTTGCCCTCAAATGAAATGTTCCATATGAATATCATATAGATTATACATAAGTTTAATTAATCTAAATTAAAGTTAATCCGATATCTTGAGTGCAATTGTTATGCTCGTCGGCTGTCATTTTATGGCTTCTCGGTTTTCTTCGTATTCTTCGTTAAAAATTACATTAGCGACTGCAATTTTACCTTCACGCAAAGCATTTTCAGATCTTCTCGTTGTCTCGTTCTCGATGTTCAACAGGTTCGCGCCATTCGTGTAAATTTGTCCGTGCCATCCTGCATTTTTTAAATTGTACAAATGCTTTTCTCTCCACACATATGTGAAGAAGCACCAAAGTCCAGACACCATCGTTCATGCTCTGGAGTGACCTGCATGACAACATTTGAAGTTCTCGTAGATTTAATGCGTTTCAATCCATTTGCCATTGGTTTTTGCCTGTTGCGTATCTAGCCTTGTGAGCAATTTTGCCACAAGAGTGGCAAGGAAATTTTATTTTTCGTTTACCAATATTTGCGCTTCTATCCCTGGAATTCTAATGAACGAACATTACATCGGAGATGTATTGAGCAAAGCAATCATAGCGGGTATCATTTTGGAAGATTTACTCACCAAATTTGAAGAAGACTCACCACACAAACCGCGATTACTCACCAAATATGTAGATAATATATTTGCCATCATAAAAAGAGAAAATAAGGACCAAATACTTAACGCACTAGTGGAGGAGTTGATGGGAACCTCAAATGATGAGGGTTCTGCAGATTAACCTCCACCGGTCTAGGACAGCATCCGCTGCTCTCCTGAGTCGCCTACTTGGCGACGACATAGACTCGGGGGTCTGTGGTCAAGGTGCGGTGGGCTATAGGCTGCTTGTTGAGCGTGGTAAAGGTAAAATAAGAACCTGTGTAATGGCGAAGAAAGATCTAAACATTTTTCTTTTACCTTGTTATAGTAATGGTGACATGACGACAACACTGCTGGAGATCGGAGGCAAGTCTTTGCTACTGGCCTCCACATATATGGCGTATGAGGCTGAGAATCTCCCTCAGGATGTACTACGCGATCTAGTGAACGACCACGCATAGGGTTTAGTTCTCATCGGGTGCGACGCTAACGCCCACCATGTACAGTGGGGTAGCACCGACGTTAACAATCGAGGTGAGTCTCTTTTCAATTACCTTTTAACCACTAACTTAGTTATATGCAATAGGGGCACAGAGCCCACTTTTATCGTTAAAAATCGAGTGAAAAGCTATATGATATGTTAACCAATTGGAAGGTTCTTGATGAACACTCCTTTTCAGACCATAGATATATTGAGATAACTCTAGATCTGTTCATCAGTGCTCCGAAGGTTCGTAAGAACCTGAAGGCGTCAACGAAACTGCCAGACTAAGAAGAATTCTGTCGGGCACAACAAACCAGATTGGGTCTTTACAGAGACAGGATGGCTCCTGGACGGCTACAGGAAAAGATACGGTCGAGCTGCTTCTCGACACACAATTTCCTGGAAACTCGCAATCAAGGGAAGTAGAGTGCCCCCCTTCGGGTGCAATCGTTAATCTCCCTATCTCAAGAGAAAGTATTATTTCAGCGATAAAAAGCTTTAAACCTTAAAAAACAGCAGGGCCAGATGGCACCATACCTGCGCAGCTAGATGCAACAATCGACACTTCTGCGAATTGGCTACTAAGCATGTTTAGGGCCTGCTTTAAACTAAACTACGTACCAACGGCATGGAGATCTGTTTCAGTGGTCTTCATTCCCAAGGCCGGAAAAGTATCACATACGAGCCCGAAGGATCTCAGACCAATAAGCCTGTCATCCTTTGTTCTCAAAACTCTAGAGCGGCTTATTAATAACCACCTCTCTTTCACAATCGATAAAAAAACTTTTGTCAAATAACCAGCATGCTTACCTAAAGGGAAGGTCCACAAGGATGCAAGGAACACTCCGCGCTGTAGGGAACTGGTCCGCGCGAAATGGTCTTAGCGTCAACTCGGAAAAAGTGGAGTTGGTACTCTTCACTAGTAAATATAGGACACCGGACTTAATTACTCCGGTACTGAATGGTATTCGTTTAAATCTAAAGAAGGAAGCCATGAAACTAAGCTGGAGAAATAATATTGTCCAGTGCACTCAAAAGGCTTCTGTGGCCCTATACTCCTGCAAAAGAGCCATTGGAAAGAAATGGGGTCTAAATCCAAGCGTATGCCGCTGGATCTATACAGCGGTGGTAAGACCGATTCTTCTTTATGGAGTCATCGTATGGTGGCCTGTATTGAGCAAAAAGGGGTCTAAATCCAAGCGTATGCCGCTGGATCTATACAGCGGTGGTAAGACCGATTCTTCTTTATGGAGTCATCGTATGGTGGCCTGTATTGAGCAAAAATGCTAACCTCAATCTACTAAGTAAAGTACAAAGAGCCAGTATTATCTGCATTAGCGGAGCTTTACGAACAACACCAAACGACGCCTTGAATGTTTTTCTGGACCTTATACCCCTCGACTTAGTGGGTCAACAGATGGCGGCTCTTGCCGCGCTTCGACTAACAGAGACATATCAATGGGAGTCTAGCCTATGTGGGCACTCAAGCATACTGAGTAAGTATAGCTTCCTTCCGGACTGCACTGATCGCTGCGTCGATACCATGGTCCCAGACAGAAACTTCGCGATGTTGATTCCAAGTAGGGAGGAGTGGTCTAAAAATTTCTATATCCCACCTGGAAGTATTACGGTTTTCACAGATGGTTCGAAGCTGAATGGCAGAGTGGGAGGAGGGGTCTTCGCGCGAGACTTATCTCTGAACTGTTCTTTTAGGCTTCCGGATCACTGTAGTGTTTTTCAAGCTGAGGTTTCAGCCATTAAGGAGGCTGTGGACAGGTTGCAAACCGTCTTAAATGCCAACAACGTTTTTACATTTAGCGATAGCCAAGCGGCAATTAGAGCAGTGAGCTCAGCTGCGATAACTTCGAAGATTGTACTGGACTGCCGGCGATCTCTTCAGGAGATGGCTAAGCAGAACAGACTAAACCTCATCTGAGTTCCAGGCCACAGGGACATCAAGGGTAACTGTATAGCGGATGAACTTGCGAGGGAAGGGACAACCAAGCAGATTCTTCCTGGTAAAGAACGCATTGGTATGCCCTTTGGTACTTGCAGGCTGCTCTTAAAAGAATATGCTTATGCTCGTGCGAATGAGAGGTGGGCGCAGACCACGACTTGTAGGATATCTAGGCAGACTTGGCCTAGATGGGATCGTAAACAGTCGCGTGGTCTGTACACCTTAAAACGGGATGATATATCTCAGGTCATTGGAGCCCTTACGGGGCACTGCCTCATAGGCAACCACGCGGGGCGTCTCGGTGTACCCTTTCACAGATGCTGTAGAAGCTGCAAAAATTATGAAGAGGAGGAAACTGTTCTTCATCTTCTATGCAACTGCCCAGCGCTAGCAAGAAGCAGGCTCCGCTTTCTAGGGGTACAACTTTTTAGAGACCTCGGAGAATTAGGTTCTATAGACCCAAGATGCTTGGCGAGATTCGTCAAGAGCTCAAAATGGTTCAGCAAAGGGGAATGAACACTTAGCTAGTGGTATCACAACGGGCCTCCAATCATGGCCTAAGTGGGTCGCTGAAGCAACGGTGACAGCCACATATACCTGCCTACCTACCTAACGCACTAAACAACTATTATGGGACAATAAAATTTACAATGCAGATCGAACAAGACGGAATGTTACACTGTTCGGACACACTAGTGATAAGAAGAAATAACAACCTAACTTTTGATTGGTACAAAAAATCTACATCATCTGGCAGACTTATCAATTACAAATCGAAGCATGAAAGACGAATAATTATAAATACAGCTAATAATTTTATAAAAAGAGTTCTCTCGATAAGTGACAAAATATACCATCGTAAGAATATCGACATAATAAAACATACACTGGAACAAAACGACTTTCCCAACAAATTGATTAGCACTCTAATACACCAATATTACAAAAAACCAGAAAAAGGAGATACAGATAAAGACATAAATTAAATTTACAGTAACATTTGTTCCAGTCCTATCAGAGATAATCAAAAACTCCAACATTTTTGACAAAGAAAAATTTCAGATGACATTCTCATACAACAATACTCTCCAAAATATTTAGGTACAGCAATACGTAATATATAAAATTCCATCCATGGCGACGACTCCCACGTATGCAGCAAAGTATATGTGGGGACTACAAAATCGAAATTAAAGACAAGGATTTCCGCACATAAATCTAACATTAAACTGAGGAACAACTTTTCTGACAACAAGACTGCTCTATCATCGCACTGTAGGGAAACGGGACACCATCCAAACTTTGACAATGTAACAATTTTACAACAAGAAAAACATTACAGTAAACGCTACAGTCTGGAGATGCTACTAATGATGTGTACGATGACGACAAACGAATGAACTACAAAACGGACACCGACAATTGCGCTCATGTATATCGCAATCTGATTTTGAGGAATTCGAAGAATACAACACTCAATGACGTAGAGGATATACGTATTCTCATGTGCTGTCCGATCGTCCTTCTGTTTTTCATTTGCCTGGGATTACAGTAATACACTTGCTGCTGTGATGACGGAATTCTTGCTGTTCATCGTTCCATGTATTGTTGTTGGTACAAAATTTGTTTACTATTACTGTACACAAATTTGTTTACCATTACTGTATTTTTAATTGTTTATGTTTTAATGTTCTTATGCGTTTTGCTTACATGCTTCATTATTTTTGTTTTTATTATTTTTGTTTGTTAAACTTTTCATATGTATATCACAATTTAGTCGACCAGGCATACTCAAAGACCTAAGTTAATTAATTGTATGTATATTAAGGTGTTATTTTGTATTTATTGCTAAATATTTTCTAGTCCTGAAGATGATCTCAAACTGAGATCGAAATATCAACAACAATAAATACCAATTAATAAAATAAATATATTTTTATTAAATTATTGGATCACTGGCCTTGAGCTGAAACCAAATTCGCAACAAAAATTACATTTTTAGGCCAAGAATAGAATTAACCATTAATTTTTTGTGCGAAAAACAGGGTACTTTGATGACAATGCTACTCCTACGATGCCGGCTTGACATAGAAGCAGAATTTGTTTTCATCAGTACTTTCATTAGATTCGTTAGTATAAAATTGTTACCACCTCCCTCCACTTTATGCATTATTTAATTTAATAATATTTCCATCTCACAGACAGGAAGTTAGAGTCGCATCACGTTTTGAGGATTAATGACATGAAATATTACAGCAGAGTATCAGTTGAGTATCAGTAGCACAGTTGCAAACTGGCAACAAATCTGCAATTTTGCAGAAATTATTCCAAATCTCGAACGCTCCCTCCCTTTTTTATATATATTCCGCAGTGCAAAACAAGAGAAATATATCCAAAATAGTACGCTAGCGCAAAATTTACAGAAACTTGCAAGATCAAGAGTTCTTGTCCGCATTCAAATATGAACATTTTACCATTTTTGTCTTTCAAATTCCCAAACAAAAATTTCGTTTTTTCCAATTGGAATCAGCTGTTTTTGATCAGTTGTTTTCTTGCTGGCGAATTGCAGTTTCTTAACCTTCATGTGCCCGGGATATAAAACTTACGTACCCGGTCGGCTTACTACATTTGTAGTAACTACGTAGTTGCATGCAAAACCAATGTAATGTTAAGAAAAAAAAGACTTGTATGGTGTTTTTTTTTACTTGTACGTGTGTAATAACCTTTTTATTTAAAAATATTGAATTCAGGTGATAATTTTAATACAAAAAATGTTTTAATTTTCAGGAGTTGAACAGCATTTTCACAAAATATATGTTTCGGCATGTGCATTGCACACTGCTTTTTTGCACCAACTACAGATTTTTCGTGTGTTGTTACGACTTCCTATTTCACAGTGTTGACAAGGTACAGTATATTTTGGTTGTTTGTCGTTGGAAATATCAGGTAAAATAGATGAATCAACATTAGATGTAGCAGAAAGGGATCGATCCAGTGCCATTTCGATAGCTTTACGTGTTTGATGGAATCCCAGCACCCCGGGAACTTGAGAGCGCTGTTCAATTGCTGGCATAAAAAGCTGCTTAGACAAGCTCCGCAAGAACTTTCGTCGCGCGTCTGTGCGACGGTTATATGGATTGTTTTCCGAGTAAATGATGAATGATGCAAGTGCACTTATGTCCAGCATGTTATAAAACATGGCCAAAGGCCAACGCAATGTTTCGCGTTTCGTTGAATATGCAGAAAGCATTTTATCCATTGCGTCGACGCCTCCTTTGTTTGCATTGTAATCAAGGATGTATTGCGGCTTGTTTTTCTTTTCAGCTACAATTGAATTTGTCAAAGGTGTGCTGGCAAGTATTATAACTGCTCTGCCTCTTTTCGGAACATAAGATACCAAAGAAAACTTTCCATCGAGAAACCCGAAAATGGAAGATTCTTCAGCACGATTGCGGTCAGCCTTCATTTCATATGATACAAACGTATTATTTTGACGAACAGTACCAAGAATAGCAAGACCCTTGGACATAAAACACTTGCCTAAGTTTAGCAATGTAAAAAAATTGTCACAAATAATAGTCCTTCCGGTGTTCTCCCAATGGCATACTAACCTTTGCACAACACCTTCACCTACGTTATTTGCTCGACCAGCATTTGAGTTTTTTCCAGTATATATTTCACTTTTGAGTGTATATAACGACTTAGCATCGCATGCAAACCAAACCTTTATCCCATACTTGGCAGGCTTAGAGGGTATGTACTGAGTAAACCTAGTTCGACCGCGATAAGCAAATAATTGTTCATCCACAGTAATTTCTCCAGATGGTTGGTAATATTTGCACAGATTTGCGTTCATTTGTGTCCACAATTCAGATATTGGAGCAGCCTTATCGGCTTCTAGCCTAACTGCTCTTGTACGCTCGCTGTCAAATCTAATGAATCGAACAATTTCTTTGAAGCGTGACTTGGGCATTACTGCTCGATAAAAGCAAATGCTTTCTTGGCTCCATAGCACATCCACATCTTCGTCATTTGATTTATTTACACCTGCTAGTAACACAAGACCTATAAATGCTCTTAGTTCAATTAAGGTTAATTTCTCCCAGATTCTTTTATCTCCAGTGCAGTTTTTCTCGTTCCAAGTCTCATAGGCTTTTCGTGCTTTTTCATTCGTATCTACTAGAATTTGTTGAAGCATTGATGGAGTGAATATCAACTCAAAGACGTCAGACTCAATTAGACCCTGGGTAGCCCGAGTTGGACCCACAACAGTGCTCCGAAATACATTATGGCTACTTACGCGAACAGATTGGCTAGGAAAGTTCTTAAGCCATGCAGTTTGATCTTTATATACTATTTTGCATACATTTTATATGGTTACTACAAATGTAGTAAGCCGGCCGCAAGATGATGTTTTTTCAAGTAGGGTCTAGAGGTCAGGCAAATAATAGTTCGAGTGATATTATACTCTTAATTGACTTTGATTTGATAATCAGGAAGCTTCTAAAAAGTTCGGGCATTGTTGTTTCGAAAAATTTTTTTTTATCTCACTTTTTTTCACAATTTACTACAAATGTAGTAAGCCGGGCACATGAAGGTTAAAAAGATGATATAGGTCTCTTCTATACCATACTTGTACTAACGATTAACCATCTTAACCATTTACGGCGAAGGGATGTTAGTTTTGTTTATTTTATAGATACTAGGAGGTAAACAGGGTATTATTAACGAAAATAATAATAAAAGCAAATATTTTATAATTAGGTGTTTAATTTTTTCAGGAGCTAAGTTTTTTAGCTAGATTTTTATTCTTTTTATTTTGAATGAGACATTCAACATCACTTTTGCGCTTTGGACAGTTGAGTGTCTGATATATACATAACGCCTCAGCTTTAGCTACTCTGAATTCAACAAAGTTGAGGGTTTTTCTGGTACTGCTCTTTTCATATAATATTTTACGATATACAAGCATTGTCCAAGGAATTATAAAAAATTGGAATATACAAACATTTACAATTTAGTTTTATTTAGTGGCTCATAACAGAGTCTAAAAGATCGACACCTCCCATACGTCGATTATATTCTGCCACGACAAACGGGCGTTCAACAGAAACGTATTGCTTTCCCAACTTGTCCCATCTTTTTACTACAGATGTTGGGTGTTTTCCTGCAAAGTTGCATGCCAGGGTGACGATTTTGTTATCTCTCCAAGCGACCACAGCTACGTCAACTCCATTGCAATTAACAACGTATTTTTTTTTAACTTTCTCTTCTGGCAGTTTGTAATTGGGAAAACGGTTTTTGCTTCTAGTACCTAAAGCCAAAATTTCATTTGAAGTGTAGTAATTATAAAAAAATAGCCTGCAATTCTGGTTGGTAGGCACATTACGGGCAAGCAAGACTACCACATTAGATGATGCCCTTAACTCATGTTCGCCAGCTGCGCAAATGTTTTCTTAAAATTTACATCCATTTGATACGTCACATATAACAAAAAGTTTTAATCCCCATTTATGGGGAATATCTGGTAAACACTGTTTTAACACACTTCCAGCCTTGATGAACACATTTGTTCGTCTACAGATAATTACGCTCCAAATGAAATTTGTGTTGTGTAAATTTTGTGCAATCTATAGGAATCAACATGGTCGTAAGGTAGTATTTTACTCATTCGGCTCAAAGTTATACGTGGGATCCTCATCAAAACTATCATGCTCATTCGACTCAAAGTTGTATGTCAGATCGGCGACATCGTCCTCGTCGGAAGAGTCAAGACCATACTCACTATCTTCCCATTCTTCTAGGATATTTTCCAGGTCCTGAGTAGTAAAATTATGCAGTTTGCGAGTCATTGTGATCCTCCTAAAAGTAACGTTCAAAATTCAACAAAACCACTAAAAAGTATACCTCAACGCGTAATGTTGCCTATATGTGTATATGTTTTTTTTCTAACTACTAACATTATTTTCTAAGGCAGCTATCCTTTGCTTACCACATACATATGTACATACATATGTATATCTACCCCGAATGTTTAATACAACCCTTACGTTCATATATGAAAACGATCAACGTTCGTGAATAGTTCGATGAAACGCTTAGTTTCATATATGAATATATTTGATATTTGATTTTTATCTTCCTAACATACGCGAACGCGAACGAAGTGGATTTATTTTCTTGTTCTCGTTCGCGAAGTTGAACGACACAGAAAAGTTTTACACGTTCACGGACGAACGTGAGTAAATGATAGCGAACCCTGCTTTATTCATTAATGATTATTGCAGATCTATCAAACGAAATAAAAGTGACAAAAAATATTTTTTGCTTCAGTTCCATTGCAAAAGGAAAGATACACAACTTCAAGATCCAATAGTAAACTTTCAAAAGCACTCGATAAAGTTATATCAGGACCGCAAAATCGTAAACTAGATGATAATTCCAAAAAAAGTAATTCAGATGAAATTCGAAAATTCTCTTCCAGTTACCCGTATTATGTGAAGTCTGAGTCTTCTGCACTGATTGTTCCATTTTGCTTGCTACGCCTTAGTCTTTGTTGCTCACCCAAGTTAATGACGTCATCACAAGGCACAACGTTTCCACAACCAAAACATGCATTATCAAGAAATGCATTATCAACACGTAAACAACAGATAAACATGCATTACCGAGAAATGCATTATCAACACGTAAACAACAGATAAACATGCATTACCGAGAAATGCATTATCAACACGTAAACAACAGATAAACATGCATTACCGAGAAATGCATGTAAACAACAAACAACTGACCTGCACATAAGCAACGGACAATCATTGGAACAATAGAAATGCACTATCACTACAAACAATAGATATCTACACTCGTAAACAACAAACAACTGACAATGGAATAATCCACTACGATAACTACCACCACATCTCAATAGTATAAATAGAACTAAGAATTCAAAATGTAAGACAGTTTTTTAGAAGATCAATAAAGAGCACGCATTTCGGCGTAGCGATAAAAGATATTTTTTTAACTCATATCGTGCGAACGATATTAACTCCCATGGGAGTCGTGCGAAAGCTAATTTCACCGGATCATCTGCACTCCTGCGAACGACATGTTCAAGCCATAGAAATTCTGGAATATCATTTTAGATCTCACTGCTGACGGCGACTATATTAGGAGTCGCGCGATGTACACATTATTTTAAATTAGATTCATATGTTCGATATTTTCTTTCTATTTTATCCTATGTAAGAAAACAGATCAAAATTTATTCACCCGGCTGATGATCTAGTGTCGCTGGCTGATTCGCCTACGAAACTACAAACAATGATCGATATGCGAAGTTATAGTGCACAGTGGGGACTGAAGATTAACTGGACAAAGTCAAAGGTCATGGTGTTTAGAGAATCTAGCAGGTTGTCAGCAGGTCAGTAATGGTTTTACGACAATGAAGTTATCGAAGCTGTCAATGATTATAAGTATTTAGGAACCCTTTTTAGTTATTAACTCTCGTATATCAAACACTTGGTGTTTAAACTTGTTGATTCAAATGAAGCTATTAATTTGGGATGTCTATAATATGTAAACAATCCTTGTACCTGTTTCGAAAAAAATAAAAATCTTTGATGCTGTCTCAAAGTCGATCATGTTCTACGTAGCTTAAATTTCGGGTGTATATAGAAACAGTTTTTAGATTTTTTGAGTATTAATTTTTTTTTTGCTCATTCATTCACAAGTTTCATGTGTCTACAAGTTATCACTGATTTTTGACAACTTGTTTACTGGCAGTTCCTCCATGCAGGGCAATTATTTTTTATTTAGTACCATAACGTTACAACAAAAACGACGGCGCCTGAATGGTCTTGAAAACATGGATAATAACCGAACAAATAATCAGCAATGCGATATTTGCACCATAAAGCCTT
Source organism: Philophylla caesio (assembly GCA_963971545.1). Classification (NCBI taxonomy): domain Eukaryota; kingdom Metazoa; phylum Arthropoda; class Insecta; order Diptera; family Tephritidae; genus Philophylla; species Philophylla caesio. The sequence continues at coordinate 56,406,382 of OZ020604.1, read as the reverse complement.
GTTTACAAAAACTTAGGTAAAACGACAGATACCAACATACGCACAATACCCAATCGGAATAAAATTACAGACTGCTCTTACCGCGCAGACAGTCGCGAAATAAAAATGTATCCTTTTGGTTTCTATTCGCGCGAGACTTCAGGTACCTACATACGTTGTTTACATTGACGATTTCGCACCATTACCTGATTGGCTCAAAAATAAAAGAAATTCGGAACAACTGACCTAGACTGAACAGAACGAAAATTGATACTGAAGATGGCACAACGCCGAAATCGGTTTGTCACCAAATCAAACTTGACAAGGGATGACGGAAAATCGTTCCAACAAACATCAAATGATAATCTTTAACAGATCGATATGTCTAAAATACAAAGTGCATAAATCCGCAATATCTCGAATTCAAAACAAACAAATCTTGAGAAAATTCGTTGCGGATGCAGAATCTGGACCAGAATGCCGTGTAACAGTAAGAGATTGTGCATGTCCTAAAATGAAAACAAAACGTGTCTGTATCCAGCGATATCATCAAATCAAAAACACGCCCGTTGCATGTAAAAGTTGAGGACGGGCATTATGATTCTAATGCGAGCAACGGCTGATATTCAAATTGCAAGAAACATCGAATAAGCCAAAACTTGTTGAGCTATTTATTATAACGCTGATGAGATCGGCCAAATAAGACACTTGTAAGCTTCAGTAAATCAAATGCTTTTGGTCGCAAAGTAAGCAAGGAGCGCATAATATTCCTCGCTTAAACCAGCTAATTGGGTATACACAAAATCAACCCACTCGCAATCGAGGTTAGAGGACCGTTGGAATGCCACCAGCTAATTCGTTCACTCCCCCTTGCTGAACTATCTAGAATTTTTGGCGGTTAATCCTGTTCTGCTTAGCTATCTCGTGTAGAGATCGGCAGCATGCCAGTTCGATCTAATCGTAGCTGAGCTCACAGTTTTTTGTTGCCGCTTGGTTATTACCGGTTGGAGCATGTTCCTAGCCTACTTGATAGCTTAAACCTCAGCTTGAAAAGACTACAGTAGTCCGGAAACCGAAAGGAATTCCTCAGAGATAAGTCCCGCGAGAATACCCCTCCTCCCACTCTGCATTCAGCTTCGAACAATACGTAAAGACCGTGAAACTTTCCGAAAGAGCATAGATATTTCTTAACCACTACTCCCTACCTGTAATTTTCATTACGACTTCCGACGTGTTTTTTCTTATTTTATGTTTCTTTTGTATTTGATACTTTGTTTAAAATAGGTAAAAAAAAGTCTTGGCTTGATTCTCTCACGGCTCTCTTTGCACTTAGAAACTTAACTTAGAAGTAAAAAATCTGTAGTTCCTCAAGTTTCTAAGTGAAATTGTTTCTCTGGGTCAGAAGTACGAGTACAATTTCTAAGTCAAGTGAAGTGTAATTCTTGCATAACAAAGCTTTTATATTCTGAAATATAAAAAAAATTGGCTACGCGGAAGTATTATTATCCTTTTTTAGACATAAAGCAGAGCTTTCTCACCAGTTGAAGAAGCGAAAATGGGCGACAATTTTAGTCAACATGAAAGACATTCGGCCCATTAGAAACCAATGTAAAAAAATCGAACTTTTTGAAATTTTTTTTTGGAATTCCCGTTACATACATTTAAAAAAAAAGTAGTCCTGTGAATTTTTCAACCGCCTAAAACGAAAATTATTTATAGCTCCACAGAAATAGGGTTGCTAACGCGGTAATACATATATTAGTGATAGCATCAGTAATTTCCGTTTATACATATATATATATTTCCGATCATGTTCGTCTATTAGAACTGATGATTTTCTGACTGAAAGTCTTAGTTTTTCATGATGGACAACTTTAAGGATTAACCCTAGGAAAGAATATGGCCCCTATTATGAGCTGCATTCGATCTTCGACAGCGATCAAAAATTCTGATCGAACGAATTTCCATTTGGTATTATGACACTCATTCGATGAAGATTGGCGCTATTGTGAATTTCAATCGTTTTGATGGTTCACGATAGTATACATATGTCAGATAGTGTAAAAACTAAAAGCGATTTGTTTACAAAGTAAAAAGGAAAAAAAGCAAATACTTTATAAATAAAGAAAATATAAATAAAAGTTTAAATAAAATATGACTACGACTGAGTTGGGGTTTGACGATTCTTCAGAGGAGGATGAAAGTTTGCTGGAATTAGCTAGAAATAGGGAGAAGCTAAGGGACGCTTCCAACTCTTTGGAAATGGATTCTACTACGTAAGTATAATGGTATTTCTTAGAGGTTTCGGCATGTACAACATTTAAGTTTTGTTTGCAGATTTATAAAAAACTTCCGTTTGTCGGAAGAGACGTTTGTAGACTTGCTGTCCACTACAGAAGATCTGCTGCAGCGATGCACCCGAGCGAAATCTATTCCCAGGGTTCGTATCAGCTAAGTATTGGGAATGAAAACATGCTTGGGCTTGCACAGCCTGTACTTTTGCCGCCTGTACTTTTGTGCAAATCCCTTTAGCAAATTGTGGATTTTCTTCCATCAATGCAACTAGTCTTTCTAACTGCTGTTTGGTTCTCACGACTTTCGACCTGCATACAATTAACAAAAATAATATCATATTATTAATTTTTTACCTTAAAGCAATAAATAAGCTTGAAAAACTTACATTTTCACAAAATTTCAAACGCTTCGCTTTGCTGTCGAAAGGAAAATTCTGTTCGACTCAAGATTCGATGCTCAGTGAAAATTTCGACAGGGTTGCACAGCTCGTAATACGAATTTGACATTCGATGTTCGATAACTAGCGAATATCGAAGATCGAATGCAACTCGTAATAGGGGCCTATGATTAAAGAGCTGACAACCTTAGTCCAGGCGCCATAACATAGGCCTTAACAAGATTTTGAGTGGAAAGCTCGTAATAGGGGCCTATGATTAAAGAGCTGACAACCTTAGTCCAGACGCCATAACTTAAGCCTTAACAGGATTTTGAGTGGAAAGCTCCTTGGTTGAGTACATAGGGCAAAGCTCAGAAAAGATGGAGCTTGTACTTTTTACTAGGAAAAGTAGGGTGGCGGATATAATTCCGAAGGAGCTTATTGGAATTCAGAAGGCCCTAGAAGGAGATGGGGTCTCAATCCAAGAGTATGTGCGCAGGACCTCTACAGTGGTAGTTAGACCGATTCTCCTGTATTAAGTTATCATATGGTGATCTAACGGTCTTTGCGGCTGGTTCGAAGCTGAATGGCAGAAAGAGAGGAGGGGTCTTCTTGCGGGACCTATCTCTGAGCTGTTTCTTTCAATTCCATACCACTATAGTGTTTTTCTAGCTGAGGATGCAGCTATTAAGGGCAAAGATATGTTTGCCTTTAGTGATATCCAAGCGCCTCTTTTTGGGGACCTGGGAGAATTCAGTGATATAGACCCAAGGTGCTTGACAAGATTCGTCAAAAATTTTAGATAGTTCAGCAAAGAGGAATGAACGACTAGCTGGTGGCTTCACAACGGACCTATGACTAATGCCTTAAGTTTGTCGCTAAATAGCCACACCTACCTACCTAAGAGCTCACAGAAGAAGCTACTTGAATTTTCTACTAAGCCAAGTTGTTTAAAATCTAAAACTTTCTTATACATGACCTTTTTGAATATAAAGAACATTAAAAACAAGTAAAAAAGGCTTCATACCTTTCATGAAAGGAACATTTGTATGTTGCATGTATTTGTCTGATCTTTATGATTTTCACTTCTAATATATTGCTTACAATAACTGATATCTGTCCAAAATGTCACGAGTTAAGGTGGAAAACGCAATATATGAACAATCGGTTGAATGGTAGCTATATATTATATTTTTTTTGATCTTTATGATTTTCACTTCTAATATATTACTAACACCGACTACCTAATATTTGTGAAAACTTTCAATTCGTCCTGCTGCTTAAATGAAGAGGTTTTGGTGCTTAATGCAATATCTGAACAATCGGTTTTATGGGAGCTTTATGTTACATTTTTTTAATTTTCATGATTTCCACTGGTTATGTAGTGCTAATAATAGCGGAACTTTTTGCAAAATATGATATCTGATCTGGCCGATTCCGACAAATGATTAATAAATTTTAAAAAATCACTTGGCTGCCGATGCATATGTTTTAGAGATTGCTGAATCCGAATTCGTTGTCCGTTTGTTATTGCGAGGTCAGATTGAAGGTCAGATCAAGGTCAAACATACAACATTCACTGGAAATATCTAAAAAAAATTATATATACGTTTTAAAGATTGCTGAATCCGAATTCGTTGCCCGTTTGTCATTGCGAGGTCAGTTTAAGGTCAAACATACAATTTTCACTGAAAATATCTCGTTCCTGGGGATGATGAATCCGATTACTTTAACCATTTGTCCCTGCGAGGACCTTGAACCTCCAATTTGACCTCAGGAGGACAAACGGATAACGTAATCGGATTCAACGACCCCAAATATGTATATATGAATTTTTCCATATTTTTCCATTTATTACTCAACGTTTGACGTCATCTTACGATAAATGTTTTGGGTTTCAGGTATTTAGGGGATCATTTCACCTCTTAGGGGGGTAGAAAATTTCTACACTTGCTGTGATGTATTACCAATGATTAGAACTGCAATAATAAAATGCCAAACTAATTTGAATACATATCATTTTTTGTTTTTAAAGTTTTTCTAAAATTTGTCGAAATATCCCCAGTGCGCGTCGCCCTGGGTGCAAAGTCTTGGGGGCGGCAGACGATCTCCGCTGTTCTTTGAAAAAATTCTTTAATAAATTTTTTTTTTTACAAAATTTATTATGGAACAAAAAGAGTTGTACACTGACATTGTCATAATCTGAATAACAACGAAAAATATTAATTTATCTCGAATACTCTTTAGTCTTTAAATTTGGCAAACTTATTCGAAATATTAATATAACTTAAAGGTGCACTTTTCTAGCTCTGATCGCTGCAAAATCACATATTAATTGTAATTTAAAGTTGAAACTGTTTCACTTTCTATTGAAAGAATAGCAAGATTTGACAGTCTACTCCGACTTATGGTCGATCTCAAGTATCATTTGATCAATTAAACTTTTTCTAGTTTCTAGATTTTAGTCTGAACATCAAACAAATCTTGTCAAAATCCACTTTCGCTCGAACCACCTCAAGAAACTTGTATGTAGGTATATGCAGGGGGGCGGCAGAATGTGATTGGCCCAGCGCGCCCGAATTTGTAGCTACGCAAATTTTAATTTATTTTGCTAATTATGTGAATAACATTTCCGAAAAGTATGTAATCTGTAGGTAAATTCAAATTAGTAAATTTAAGAATTTACAAGATATGCATACATATTTGCGGGCAACCTTTAATTCTTATTAATTATGCATATCATAAGAATAACGAACAAAAAGAAAAAAAACTAAAACTAATTATATTGACATGCAGCTGATAAGGATCGCAATTTTTTAATAGTACTTACTTATATGCAGATGATTTAAAAATATTTTCAGTAGTAAATAGTGCAACCGATGTGACTAACCTCCAAGCTGATTTGGATAATTTGTCTCTTTGGTGTCAACAGTCACATCTAAAGCTAAAGCTCGTTACATCAGGCACTCTTACTATATTTCGAATACAATACTCAAGACCAGGCCCGACGAGAGGCCTGAAGTTCTCAGGGGATGGATCAGGGGGCCCGCATCCTATATCCTCACCGGGTCCCGGTTTTCTCTTGGCGGCCCTGCTCAAGACTGTTGAGGAAATTAAAGATCTTGGAGTTATATTTGATTCCAATTTCTCTTTTAATAATCACATCAATTTTATTATATTTAATGCTTACTCAGTTTTAGGCTTTGTACGCCGGCACAGCATAGATTTTACTGACCCATATACTCTAAAACTACTGTTTTCGTCTTTTGACTGGAATATGCAGCGTTTATTTAAAGACCTTATTCAAAGTTTTAAATAGACAGACTTGAACGTGTGCAAAAGGTTTTTTTAAAATTCGCTCTACGTTCTTTGAAATTTTCGGATCCCTTACCTTCTTACAATTCGCGTTTGCTTCTTATATGTAAGTCTTAAATCGCTCAAGGAGAGAAAAACAGTTCTTTCACTTTCTTTTGTGTGTGGTATAATTAAAGGGACTGTTGATTGTCCGTTTTTGCTCCAAAGTATTAATTCCCTTGTGCCATTTAGGACTTTACGTAATTTTAATCCATTCTATTCGGATAAACTCAAAACCAATTATGAAAGAAATGCCCATTTGTCGCGTGCACATCTCGAATTCTGTCTTCCTCGATTTTTCTTTATGTAAAGTTGAGTTTCTTTCCTTATTATATTCTGCCTTCTGAAATTTGCTATTGTTAATTTATTTTCTGTTATCGCTTTCCATTGTTAAATTGTAGCTTTAGGTAGTCAGTAAGAACTTTGTTCATTGACTTATTAAATAAATAAATAAAAAAAATAAATACAAATGTTATGAAATCCTACTAGTATTATAAATGTGCAACACCACTGCAAATACATAAATATATTTTTTCTAAAAGAGTGTGTGAGGTCGATAATATTTGAAACGACAAAGTAGTCTTCGCATAAGTCCGAGAAGAGTTCCTACTTATTGAGCGATTGACAGCCTAACATCCTTAGTAGTAGGATTTCATTCTGAAAAATTTTCTCAAGTATTTTTCAAAGCTTATATAATGGAATTACAGCTTAGCTATAAATTGGGCTAGGATGCTGAACTTTGCCTTTGAAAGTCGTCCAAGTGGCGGATTTAAAACTAATTACAAAAAACTTTCAGAGAGGTATTTCAGAAGCAAATCGACGGTTTTTCCCTTTTCTTTGAATTTAAACTGCATTTACTTTAACACTCTATCAAAAGACGAGAAGTTTTAATCTCGCCTATAGTATGGCAATTGACAAAGAGTGTGACAGTCAATATCGTTGAAACGTGTACCTTTCAGAACATATTCCTTATATTTCATTCAAACTAGACCCCAAAAATAATTTAAAAAAATAAAAAAAAACTCTTCGAAATATAATGTAATATTTCACCTTCAACATATTAACTCCAAAGTTGAAAGTGAAATAATGACAATTGTTTGAATGTGTATTTAACAATGTGTGCTAAGTAATGACGGGATGCTTATTATGTCAAAACGGCAACTTTCAAAATTTATTTACATTACTTTAACCTATAAACATACATTGGAGGAAAAATACCCAATAAAGTTTAAAAGTAAAAAATGCGCAAATAAATACCTAAAACGTGAAAAAAAATTATTCAAGCCTAATGAATGAAAAAATATCAAATCAAAGATGCATCTTTACTCTTTTCCTGAATATGTTCACTTAAATTGTTGCTTGTGTTAACATCATTTAAATTCACTTATATAAAAAGGTTTTCTAAACATTTAATCTTATGTAAAAACTGTGAAATTGCCATTATAACAATCGGCTTCGTCGAAATGCCTTTCACACGAATCGGAAACATGTATTTGGATAGCTTCGACCCACTTCTTCCTAAGCACACCTATTGGACTCTGCATAAAAAGGAAATTCGTTGCCGTTACAAATTGCGCACGATGCCATTTTGTGTTTTGTGACATACCGGCTTCGGCGTTGTGCCATCTTCAGTTTCGTTTTCGTTCCAAGTAATTAGTGTTGGTTGTGCTATAATTATTGCTGTCCATTGATTTTCAGGTATTGGATTCAGTTTTGAATTTTCGTCTGTATGAAAAGCTACCTGGTGATTTGTAGAGCCTTCTACAAATGTCTCTTTCCAAAAACAATTAAAGACTTAATATCAAAAGTGGACTATACGCTAACGTTTATTTAACAAATTGGTTGTACAAGGTATAGCGCGTGCTTTCCTTACAAAGAGCAGAAAATGGAATGACCGCAATTACACCTTTTCTAGCAGTTCATACTAATATTATATATGTAAATACATATGTATGTATGTATGTATAGTCGTATGCGAGAACAAGGAGGTGGCGTGATTTTTGTGCGGTACATTTCTACATACATATGTATGACGACGTGCATATTTAATGCTGCAGCAATGAGGTGATGAAATTAGCAAAGTAGCCGATGACGACTAACGGACTTAGAGCTCTGACGAAGACAAAAAACTATGACGACGACGACAATGGCAGCGACGATGATTGTGGTGAGAGAGTGCATAATGACGCACTTGCACATGATGACGAATATTAACATACTTAGGCAGAGGCGGAGATGATACGGTTTACAAAGGGGGGAGTGGACATACTCCCGCCCTTGAAAGCTCTTGCTTTCAATGAGCTTCGTCAGCAGATGGAGGTTCGACAGGAATTTTGCACAGTGTGCAATACACACGAGAGTAATGGCCCGTAGTAGTCCTGATGCCAGAACTGCTGATGTATGTACTGAACGATTTGGTAGCGTTTTAGAGCGCTGACCTTCTCTGAGGGCGGTGTAGCTTCTATCACAGTTGTCAGTGTTCGATGCACCAAAAAGTGACCTGGTGTAAGCGGCCGAAGATCATTGGGATCTGATGAAATTGGAGTCAGAGGGCGGCTGTTCACTATTGCTTCTGCTTGGCAAATGACGGTATGTAATTCATGCAAACCTATAGCACGACGAAGGTGGTGCTTTGCAATGTGGTGGCCCGCAATAATCGACACCTGTAGTCTCGAACGGATATGAAGCTGTGATGCGCGATGGCGGAAGGGACCCCATAATTTGTTCTGATACTACCGGACGTAGACGATAGCATATGATGCAGTTTTGAATCACTTGCCTGATTGTTGTACGACCACCAATTATCCAAAACTGGTCACGAATAATGTTTTGAAGAGTCTGCGCTCCTGCATGAAGATGCTTTCGATGATGGTGGGTGATGAGAGTGTGGACAAATGGTGCGAGTGGGGCACGACGATGGGGTGCTTGGCATTAAATGTGAGTGTCGAATTTGTTGTGCACAAATGGCGAAAGCGACAACAATTTGGAAGTTCTCTCGATTCGCTTATTGGTTTGCAGTTTGGTGTACTCACTCCTGAAGTATTTTTTTTGAATAGATCGGCAAATCATAAGTAACGTGGTAGTTATTTCATCGGCAGTAATTGATGTTGCTTGCTTTTTTGTACCGAACCATCTAACATACGTGAATACACGAAGCAGCTTACCATAGTTGTTAATGTATTTGTGGCCTGCCACTAAGTCGAGTCCTTGTTCTATTAGCAAAGCTACGCGCTGCCTCCTTTGTACCGGAAGCTCCGGCGGGTCGTTGTGCACTGAAGCTGGCCAGGTTTTGGTCGAAGTTTTTAAAAATGACGGCCCCTGGAACCACTGTTGATTGCTCTTGATCTCCTCCACTGTTGCACCGCGAGAAACAAGGTCGATATGGTTGATTGCCGATGGCACGTGATGCCACATATAGCGCGAGGTGAGCTGCTGGATTTTCGACACCCGATTGGCCACAAAGATGGTCCACATTAGATCGAACAATAATCCTGCGCCGATGAGGCAGTCAATCCCACCTGGTTCATGGAATATGCCATTAGCTAGAGTAACATTGCTAGGTTATTTCCATGACTCGATGCTTATGCAGCTGTTCGCAGCATAGGCGGTGTGAAGCGACTTGAGTTTCAATGAACACATCTGTTGAGTTTTTGTTGTAGTTGTTCCAATGCCCATTACCTCGATGTTGCGTTTGGAACGAGATAGACGCAGATGTTGCGCTATGTTTTCTGTCACGAAATTCAGCTACGAACCCGAATCCAACAAAATACGAGCAATTAGTGACGAGCCCGCTGAGTTACATAGCCGAACGAGGGCGGTGGCCAGAATGACTTCCCCTCTGCAGTTGGTGGCTTGAAGGGATGTTTGTCTGCTGTCGTCATTGGTTGTGTTGCCTCCTCTTCCCATCGTCTGCGCGTTGGTACATATAATTTTTTCGATACCACATACAGCAAAATTGCATCGCCTATCTGCTGTGTTGTTGCCAGTGATTGCATGGCACGGAGATTCACATTGACAACATCTTTAATCCACCTATCAGAAGGCGCCACGCACCCACGCACCTGTCAAAAAAGTGCAAAAGCGCATCGCGCATCGGACCATTTCGAACGAATTCATCTATAATAACAACAGCTTCACTTTAAGCGTGCTCGGTAGGCTCGACTTAGGCAGCATCGATTATAAGAAATCAATTGTAAATTTAAAGTTGAAAAGGCAAGTTGAATTGCCATAACATAAAATAAAATTTAACAAAATACAAGCATAATTAATTGAAGATTTATGTAAAGGACAAATGACCCGCGGATCCTCGAGGAACTCAAGAGTTTAATTAGCAAAGCTACGCGCTGCCTCCTTTGTACCGGAAGCTCCGGCGGGTCGTTGTGCACTGAAGCTGGCCAGGTTTTGGTCGAAGTTTTTAAAAATGACGGCCCCTGGAACCACTGTTGATTGCTCTTGATCTCCTCCACTGTTGCACCGCGAGAAACAAGGTCGATATGGTTGATTGCCGATGGCACGTGATGCCACATATAGCGCGAGGTGAGCTGCTGGATTTTCGACACCCGATTGGCCACAAAGATGGTCCACATTAGATCGAACAATAATCCTGCGCCGATGAGGCAGTCAATCCCACCTGGTTCATGGAATATGCCATTAGCTAGAGTAACATTGCTAGGTTATTTCCATGACTCGATGCTTATGCAGCTGTTCGCAGCATAGGCGGTGTGAAGCGACTTGAGTTTCAATGAACACATCTGTTGAGTTTTTGTTGTAGTTGTTCCAATGCCCATTACCTCGATGTTGCGTTTGGAACGAGATAGACGCAGATGTTGCGCTATGTTTTCTGTCACGAAATTCAGCTACGAACCCGAATCCAACAAAATACGAGCAATTAGTGACGAGCCCGCTGAGTTACATAGCCGAACGAGGGCGGTGGCCAGAATGACTTCCCCTCTGCAGTTGGTGGCTTGAAGGGATGTTTGTCTGCTGTCGTCATTGGTTGTGTTGCCTCCTCTTCCCATCGTCTGCGCGTTGGTACATATAATTTTTTCGATACCACATACAGCAAAATTGCATCGCCTATCTGCTGTGTTGTTGCCAGTGATTGCATGGCACGGAGATTCACATTGACAACATCTTTAATCCACCTATCAGAAGGCGCCACGCACCCACGCACCTGTCAAAAAAGTGCAAAAGCGCATCGCGCATCGGACCATTTCGAACGAATTCATCTATAATAACAACAGCTTCACTTTAAGCGTGCTCGGTAGGCTCGACTTAGGCAGCATCGATTATAAGAAATCAATTGTAAATTTGAAGTTGAAAAGGCAAGTTGAATTGCCATAACATAAAATAAAATTTAACAAAATACAAGCATAATTAATTGAAGATTTATGTAAAGGACAAATGACCCGCGGATCCTCGAGGAACTCAAGAGTTTAATTTTAAATACAACCAAAACTATATTAAGTTAAATATTAAAATTAAAATATATAATAAAGTTAAATAAAATCGAACGAAAAAGTTTATGAAAAATTAAATTGCATAACATTCTGTCACGTGTTTTCCAAATCACACCGTGTAGAGACAGGGTTTTTGCCGATCTACGTGTACTTAAGCAAGGATAAAGCAAACAATATTTCAAATTTGCAAACAAAAAGAAAACAACGAATGAAATAAGTCAAAACTTTGAACATATAAGTGAACAATATTTAAAAAAAATTAAATTTCATACTGAACAATTGACTTTTTAAAATCAAAAAGGGCCGGAATTAAGTAAAATAAAAATCCGGTTAAAATTACTAGAAATTAATAGAAACTTTTAATTAAATGAAATAAATCGAAAAACCGTGATAACTTAGTGAAATTCTAAATCGACTAAAATTCAATAAAACTACAGTGCAGTACAGTTAAAACAAGACATACGAATTAACATAAAAACAAATACACAGTTGTTATTAACAAGAGAAAATATTGAAAGAAAAGGTCCGAAACGTGGTGAAATAAAAATTCGGTAGAAATTAATATAAACTTTTAATTAACCGAAATAAATAAGTTAAAAACTGTGAAAAATTACAACGAAAATCAATATATAACCTACTGGAATTCTAATTCACCTTAAAAAAAACAAAATACGAGTTCAGTGCTGCAAATTATATTAAAAACAGTAACTACAATAAGAAACAAAGAACATGTGGAAACAATAAAATATTTAAGTACTTAATAAAATTTTAAAAACAAGACACAGTCCACAAGCTAAGGCCAAGTTGCTATTATCAAGTGAAAGTGTTAAGAAATATTAAATAATATTAAAGAAAATTTTAACAACACGAACAATAACAATAACGTGGGGAAACGGTTATCATTGCTGACGCGTTGACAAAGAATACCCATCTGTTTGAGCAGTGCAACTACTTGGTGGAATCTGGAGGAAATCAACTGGATCAATATATGTATACATATATGCATTTAGAAATGAAATTTATATTAATATTAAAAGAAAAGTAAAACGTAATATAGTGTTGAGTTTTGTGGAAGCCGCGGTACAAGTAGCTAAGGATGAGGTACAAAGTCAGATTGGGGAACTGTGTCTAGCGGTTCATAATATTCTACCACCGAAGGTAGATAAACCCATACCCGTTACAATAATTCCCGGGGTTCAGAGTACTCATTCCGATCTCAACCTCTTAAAATCATTGCCAGAGTTTAGAGGTATTGTTGTAGAGTACCCCGCTTGGAGGGAAGCCGCAATGTTTGCCATTAACTATTATAAAGAAGGTTCTGAGGCTTATTACATAGCTATGGGAATTTTTCGAAACAAAATTATGTCTGAGGCAAATGAAAACTTAAGCGCCTTCAACACCACTAAATTTTGATGTTATAATTTCTCGTCTTGACCAATTATATGCAGATGAGCGACCCCTTCATATCTTGGAAAACCAATTCAATATAATAAGACAGGGACGAATGACGATTAACGAATACTACGACGCAGTCGACAAGCAATTAACCCTAATTATTAACAAAAATATTATGACATATAGTGGCAATGATGTACTTACCAATGCATTTAATCAAAAAGCTAGAGAAAATGCACTAAGAGTATTCATTTCAGGCTTAAGACGCCCACTTTGCGATACACTATTCTCTTCAAAACCTCCAGACCTACTAACTGCCCTATCAGCAGCACAAGGTATGAATTTGCAAAGGTATAAATTTGCTAATACATTTGCAGCTGCAAGTTCATTCCAACACAACCATACACCACGTTTTAACTACACTACTCCTTCCACATCTAGACAGACTTTACAAAATCAATCCAACCAAAACTCAGTCCCAATGGATATAGATTATGGAAGTTCGCATTTTAGAAGACAAACTGAATTCAGACGGAACCCTTTTCAACAAACCGATTACAATGGTCCACAACAACAGGGATCAGGTAATCCCTCAAATCGGTTTAGCCAAACACAACAACAGCCTATTAGATTTTCTTCTCAACAACATAATACCTAAAAGAATACACGTGGGTGGTACATCTACTCCATCACCATTTCATAAAATGCAGCGAGTCAATGCAATAGAAAACGAATCGCATTACTCAGAAAATGAAATGTGCAACTGTGAAAATGAACCTATAGATGAAATTAATTTTTTAAGGTAAAGTCGAACTTGCCATTTATTACCCGAACATTACCCAATGGTCAAGTTCTTCAATTACTACTTGATACAGGAACATCTAAAAATTACGTGAAGAAATATTTATTTTTAAAGGGAATAAGAACAATAAATCAACCATTTCAAATTAGATCCATAAACGGCATCTACAAAATATCTGAAAAATGTCAAATTAACATATTAGGAAAAACAACCACATTTTACCCCAGTTAAATAGCTTTGATTGAATAATCGGGTATGATTTTTTGAAAGAGATTGAAGCTGGGTTAGATACTAAGAATGGGATTCTCTTCCACAAAACAGGAAAAGATCATCATTCTCACTGCCAGCAAGTAAACGCGCAGATATATCGCAAATTCCTTTTGACGTTCAGACACTTATCCTAAGCAATTATAACGAATTTGCCGATCCTGAAAGAGCACTACCGTATAATACAAGAGTGATTGCAACAATTGATACAATAACGGAATAATCTATTTACTCAAGAAGCTACTCATACCCTATATCAGCATCAAATTTCATCAACAAGGAAATAGAAGTCTTATTAAGGGACGGTATTATCCAAAAATCGTATTCACCATATAATTCTACAATTCATGTAGTCACAAAGAAAGGGGTCGACGACAAAGGAAATCAAAAATTAAGAATGGTAATCGATTTTCGGAAGCTAAACGAACATACTAGATCTGACGATTCCAGACACTTCTGTTATTCTGGCGAATTTAGGACAATCAAAATATTTTATCACTTTGGACCTTAAATCGGGTTTCCATCAGATTTCTCTTTCAGAAAAACACAGACACAAGACAGCTTTCAGTATAAACAATGGCAAGTACGAATTTTGTCGATTGCCTTTCGGCCTTAAAAACGCTCCAAGCATTTTTCAGAGAGCCATCGACGACATGCGTGAGAATATAGGAAATATATGCCATGTTTATGTTGACGACATTATCATCTTTTCTCCCGACGAAAACTCTCACCTCTTACATGTCGACTCTATATTAAACAAAATAGAGAAAGCGGGTATGCGCGTTTCTTTAGAAAAGTCAAAATTTTTTAAAGAAGAAGTCGAGTTTTTGGGCTTTGTGGTATCGCAAAAAGGCATACGTACCTGTTCAGACAAAGTCGAGGCGATTCTTAATTACGAAGAACCCAAATCCCTTAGATCATTGCGCTCATTTTTAGGCCTTTACGGTTATTACCGAAGATTTATAAAGGATAATGCCGATATATCGAAACCTTTAACTAAATATTTGAGAGGCGATAATGGCCATGTTAAAGCCAAACAGGCTAAAAGAGTTAAAATTTTCTTCGACGATAACGCAAAGCAAGCATTTGATAAATTAAAAAGAATTTTGGCATCTGAAGATATTCTGCTGCAACATCCAGATTATTCTAAAGCATTTGAGATAACAACGGATGCCTTCCCTGTAGCCTTGGGTGCAGTCCTATCCCAAAATGGCAAACCCATTACGATGACTTCTCGCACGCTTTCCAAACCCGAAGAAAATTATGCAACGAACTAAGGCATTACTTATATGATATAAAGAACATCCTCATTTACACCGATCACCAACCACTAACGTTTGGAATATCTGAGAAAAATCCTAACTCACAAATTAAAAGATCGTCTGCTTTCATTGATTCTTATGCACCGAAATACTTTTACAAACCCGGTAAAGAAAATGTAGTAGCCGATGCAAAATCAGCTTGTACTCTCTTCATCGGAATACAATAGTAAATCTACAAATATTCTTTTTAAAAAAATATTAGGCATACCATCAATTTTAATAGTGCAGAGTTTCTCCTGCAAACACTGCGAAATAGTATAAATCCTAATGTCGTAAATGGAGTCCGTTACAATTTGGATACTCTTTGGAAAATTCAATCAATACATGATTAGTCTTATAAAAAAACTGAAAATTGTTAACCTTTACCTTAATGTAACATCATATTTTACCAAAAAAATGATTAGCAAAACTACTTCTAAACTTTAAGCCAATTTACGTACATGTAAAACACAAAAAAAAAACTCAAAAAAGAGTTGCGGAGTTCGAACCGAGGACGTTTCGAGCTAAGAAGGGGGATAGTTAACAAGCTGTTAAGTTAATAGAGCATCTAGCAAAAGTAAATGCTCTTTCCCCGGTTGTGTGTGTGTGGGTTTCCTCACCACTTGCGGTATTACCACTATCATCATGACAACAACTTCACTTTAAGCGTGCTCGGTAGGCTCGTCTTAGGCAGCATCGATCATAAGAAATCAATTGTAAATTTAAAGTTGAAAAGGCATGTTGAATTGCCATAAAATAAAATTAAATTTAACAAAATACAAGCATAATTAATTTACAAACATGTAAAATAAATAAAATTAAATTAAATTAAAAAATATAAAATTCTGTTGAGTGAGTTTTTTATTCTTCGGTTCACTTCGGGTTTCCTTTATATAGATAGAAGTCAGTAATTTTAGTTTTGTGCCATATTTTGTTCTGGTTCTGTGTGTTGTTGTCTGTCTTTTTACCTATTATTTATTGCTAAACATGTGGTTAGCAAAGTTCGACTCAGTTACAGTGGTCGGCTTTCGTACCTTTTTGTTGTAGTCTGCTATAGGTTCGCGGAATCTTGTTCTTATTTACCGTCCTATTTGTCCTATGTAACTGTTATTGCATTGGCAGGTCAGCTTGTATACGCCTTGTTTGTTAAATAGGTCTTCGGTATTCATGCTGGTTCGAAGCAATTTACCTAGGGTATTAGTTATTTTAAATGCTGTCTGGATGTTTCGTTTTTTGAAAAAGTTTGCCAATTTGTATGTGTCTGGCCCAGTATAAGTTAGTACTGCTTTCTTTTTTCCTTGTTTTTTACTCCTTGAAACTAAAGGAAAAAGAAAATACATTTCACGCAAGGCTTGATTCCGGTAATTCGCGCGTTGACTAGCCGCTGATTCTCATTTTCTTTAATTTCTCATATGCAGACATGTATACAATTTTTATATTTTTAGTTTTATATATTAATGTAATATTCAGGTGTAAAATAAAAACATTTGGCAATTTCCGATTTGCTCAAATAGTTTAATTAGTTATATTTTCCAAAAACCATTTTGTGTGGTTTAACTTTTTTACCAACACGTTTTGTACTTTTAATTGGTTCAAGTTATTTAAACATGTTTAGCTCGTTGTTCAACGCTCTATTACTATATTTTTATCATGCTGTAAAGCATACTTCCATAGCGCCATGTACAGATATGTTGGTTCCATTATTGACATTATCATGTTCTATTAACTCATTTTATTTATCTTGTATTGGAGTCCTTTAGTATCGCTAAAACTCGGTAACGGCTGAACCGATTTGAAATTTGTGTTTGGGATTGTTCGGTATAATACCTGTATTGATTAAAACAGAAAACAAATTTGGAGGCTGCCACCTGATTGAAAATTTGTATTGAACAAAATTGATGTGATACAATTTTAAGAAAGCTTAAAGTTGAAAATATTTTTAAGGGGGTGGGGGTTATTACATGTTTAAAAAATTTAATTAAATAAAATTGTTTTGATAAAAGAAATATTTTTTAAAAAGTATTAACAGTCTGAAGGTATTGAATTTGGAATGTTTGTTATGTACGATAATCCCTAATAAATAGTAATAATTCGTACTTGTTATATTCATATTACCAAGTTCGTTTATGAAGACATTTATATGTATATGTATTCGAATATCACTGAAACGAACATATAAATTATATATTTTATTTATGCAATCTTTTAAACTTACAGATTTTACAATATATACAAACATACATAAAAATACTTTGAGTAAAATTTTTGCATAGATGGAAGTCGACGCAAACGCTTTGGACATTTGCGATGAATACGAACATAATGATTTAAGTATCGATTACACAGGTCTGCAACAAAAATGCTGTCTGGATATTTGCAACTGATTTTTATGTATTTAGGTGTTCTGAAAACTAAAAAAATACTCAAAAAATTCCAGAACGCTACGTTATTTTACAAAACGCAAAATTTTATTATAAAAAGGGTTTTTTGGTCTAACTTGTAGGAATTAATAATATGTATAATTTTATTTTGATTACTGTTTTTAAATGGCAAGGCTCAAAAGCAGGAACTTACTTTTGCCGGGAGTGTCCTCCTCCTGGTTTAAATATTCGTGGGAACCACTTTACTTCCTACTTTGCCCAATAGGACGAGTTGGTTTATTGTACCAATATTGAAGGTTTGATGGTTACATTTAAGATTTCATACGACCCAGCAGAGTGGTGTATTTTCATAGATTCTTCAAAAAGAAGCCTTAAAGCAGTTCTGCTTCACAACGGCGGTTTCTATCCTTCCATTCCTGTCGTTCATTCCGTACACCTCAACGAAACCTACAAGAACTTGGAATTGATTCTTTGCAAATTAAAATATAAAGACCACTGAATCAACAATAAAGACCACGGTTATCAAGTGTGCGGTGATTTCAAAATCTTGGGCATGGCGCTCGGACAACAATCTGAGCTTACCAAATTCCCTTGCTTTTTGCGTCTATGGGATAGTAGAGATCGAACAAATCACTGGACCAAAAAGTGTTGGCCTCCAAGGGAGCTTAAATTTGGCGAAAAGAATGTCCTGCATGAAACGTTGGTGGCTCCTCATAAAGTTCTTCTACCACCGCTTCACATAAAGCTGGGATTGATGAAGCTATTTGTAAAGTCACTTCCAAGAGATGGAAATGGCTTCAAATACTTAATATCAAAGTTTTAAGGCCTCTCGGAGGCAAAAATGTTTTCATTGGACCAGATATTAGACGGCTTATGGCTGATCCACTATTCATCACAACCATGACGGATCCTCAAACAGAAGGGTGGATTGCCTTTAAAAAGGTCATAAAGAAATTTTTAGGCAATAACAAAGATTCTAACTACAAACAAATCGTCAAAAGAATGTTAAAAGCATTTCAAGCTTTAGGTTGCTTGATGAGTTTAAAAGTACATTTTCTTTATTCCCACCTCGACTACTTTCAAGAAAATGAAGGAGACGTGAGTGAAGAGCAAGGTGAACGATTTCACCATGATATTTAGGAGATGGAAAAAAGATACCAGGGAATATGGAGCGTTAATGATGGCAGACTACGTTGGACCCTTCAAAGAGACCTTCCCGATGCTTCCCACAAGCGAAAATGTACTAAAAGGAGTCTCACTGAGAAAAAGAAATGAGTTTAGTGCTCACTAATTAATGTATTTTACATAAATAAATTAGTTTTGTTACGCAATTCTAAATAAAAAACAATTTTTTTGCAGACTTGTGTTATGGATTAGAAAATGTACTAAGTACGCAAGCGAACGTTGAACATTGCGATGAATACCAGCAGCTCAAGCAAATATATAATTCAGTTCTCTTAAATGGTTGTGAATGCAATAACATCTTCGTTGCCATGGAGGAAACTACACGTTTAATTCGCAATCGAAAGAGCCCGTTTTAGATGCGAAACGATCTAATGAACTAATTTACGAATGTAGCTCGGTATGCAAATGTGATCCCTCCAAATGTCTGAATAGACTAGTACAAAAGGGACCTAGAAAAGCATTGAAAATCAATAGCTCAAAGGTATACGGGTCAAAAGGTCTTATAACAACAGATAACATTCCTAAAGGTGGATTTATTTGTGAATACGCCGGTGAGATAATAACTCATAAAGAAGCTCTACGACGCCAAAAGAAAAACGAGGAATACTCATTAATGAACTACATTATTTTTATTTATTTATTTATTGAGTCTATTGAACATATAAAAGTTTCCTTACAGACTATTAACAATATTATGCTAAATAACTAAGAAAAGAAATTTCAAAATCTAAAAAGTTGAATCCAAAAGATTTTTAAAAACGTTTTTTGAATAAGAAAAATCTAATAAACCAATCGGCCATAAACCTCAAAAATATTTAAAATAAATAGTTAAATGGCCAAACAATAACAAATAAAATGTCTTATACAAACAAATTCTAACAAACTAGAAATTGTACAAACAACAACTTCACAGTCAAATAGAACTTGATTGAAGTAAGTTGTGAAGGGAAAGCAGGAAAAATAACGACAGCTAACACTGAATGCATTTAGCTGCCGGCTTAAGTATTGCGCATGTTGTTGCGGGTTCGACTCGAAGTCTGATGAGGAAATGTGGTGATTTCCGAAATAGTACTATAACTTCTACCAATCGGCCTTAAAGCTCAAAAATATTTAAAATAAATAGTTTAATGGCCAAACAATAACAAATAAAACTAATAATACCTTGTTCGATATCATATTAAATTCACCAATGGCACGGGCAATAGGGGCATTACGAGCATATTCAGTTTTGTAATTAACACCATAAAACAGAAAAAATTTCGTAAACTTCGCTGAGGAATGATAAAATTAAGTTTTACTAATAGAATGGGGCAATCAATAGCGCCATTAACCAAATTAAAAATAAAAGACAAAGAGAGTATGGATATTCTAGAATACAACGATTTCAAATTTATTAAAAGTAGGCGTGAACTATACGAAGGTACTGGTTCTGAAAAATTTAAAGAGCGTAAAGCAAACTTAAGGAATACTTTTTGGACACGTTCGATTCTGTTTATTAAATTGGCATGGTATGGTCTCCAAATTATCGTTGTGTATTATAAGTTAAAGCGTACAAAAGACGCATATAAAAATTTAAGCGTGTAGGGATCAGAAAATTTCGTACTATTACGCCTCACGAAACCTAGCATCACATAAGACTTGCAACAATAAGAGAAATATGACTGTTAAAAGTAAAATTAGAAGAAAAAATTACGCCAAGATCCTTGATTTCATTGAGAGATTCTAAGACTGATGAAGCAATACTATAACACGTAGGCACAATATTGGGAATTTTAGCAAAAGTGACTTTAAAGCATTTGCTGATATTCAAAAGAAGGCGGGACTTAATGCACCAGCATTGCAGCTTGTCTAAATCAGCCTGAAGCTTAATTGCATCAGCTGAGCTTTTTATAACCGAAAATA
The DNA here is from genome assembly GCA_963971545.1 of Philophylla caesio. NCBI lineage: Eukaryota > Metazoa > Arthropoda > Insecta > Diptera > Tephritidae > Philophylla > Philophylla caesio. The sequence goes on along the minus strand of OZ020604.1, from coordinate 56,385,686 downwards.
CTTTTACATCCTCAGCGTACAGCAGAAAATTAGCAAATGTGAAGCAATTGGTAATGTCATTTATAAATAGCTCAAAGAGTAAAGAACCTAAAATACTCCCCTGAGGAACCCCAGAAGACGCTATAAAAGGCTTAGATGTTGCATCATCTACCATGACTACACAGCGTCTATTCAACAAATAAGATTTAATCCACTGGAAAAAATTAGAATTAAAGCCCATGCAAGATAACTTGCTAACTAAAATCCAATGAGAAACTTTATCAAAAGCCTTGGAGAAATCTGTATAGACACAATCAATTTGAAAACCATCCAAGAAGGAATTAATACAGTACTCCCTAAAGACCGCAATGTTGATTTGGCGAAATTAAGCTCTTAGATACAAAATACATCTTTTCTACAATAATACTCTCAAAGACTTTTGATACTGAAAATAACTTTGATATTGGCCTATAATTGCACACATCACTTTTATTCCCGCTTTTGAAAAGCAGAGTAATAGAGGTAAATTTCCAATAAAATCCTCTGAAGCTAATGACTTATTAAAAATGAGTTGCAACGGGAGCACTAAAGCTGGGCAATTCCTTAGCAAAATGCCTGACAAACCATCAACATCGGCCTTAACAGACGGTTTCAATTTGGAGATACCATTAGCAACGTCTTCAAAGGAAAAATTTAAGGATCCAAAACTAAAAGAGGAATTCACCATGAGATCATAATCAAGTGGCGAAGTGCCAACATCACTGGTGAAGTTCGAACTGAAAAATGTAGCAAACAGATTGGAATCGTCAGCTGGGCAACGTGCAAATTTACCTTGAAAGAACACTGGTGAAGGTATATTGGCACTTGAATTCTTAGACTTTATAAGCTGCCAAAAGGTCTTCGGATTTGATTTTAATTTAGACTCAAGAATGTAGTTTCTGTAAAGAAATGTGTCTAAGCAATTAAATTGCTTTTGATAGGCTTCATATTTAAGACGAAAGAACTGGTTCCTAGTTGACTTAAATTTAAAAAAAAATGTATATCTGAGGTTTTTTAATTTTTTTAACTCCCGATTGTACCATGGTTGCTTATAATGTCTTTTTTTTAAGACTGGAATGTTGTTAATACATAAAATTAAGAAAGATTATGCACGTCAGAGCCATAAAAAACTTCTTCCCAAAAAATGTCGGATATTAAATCGTTAAATTTAATATAATCGCAGGCTGAGTAGTTAAAGCCAACTATTTCAGCGGACTGATTAACTGAAAACTCGTAAAACTCAAATTCTAGAACCCAGGGTACATGATGTTTATCACAAACTGATATTGGAAAGTAACATTCCTCAACATTGCAACTTATATTATCACTTATAAATATGAGATCAAGAACTCTATTCAGTTGATTAAAAAAATTATTAATTTGCAATAAATTAAGACTAAAAAGATTGTCAAGCAGATACGACTCAAAAGAGGCAGTAACATTTATTGGCGTAAGGCCAAAATTTGAAAATGAACCGCACCATGTCACGTTGGATAAGTTAAAGTCGCCTAACACACACAAATGGTTATCGCCTAGCTTATTTAAAACTAAAGATATTATATTATCTGCATGCGCACGATAAAGGTCATCATTGTCATTTGGAGGGATATAAGATACCACTTAGAAAAAAGAGCCCTTAGAAGAGGACCCACGAACACAAATACAGAGTTGATCGATAACAGAATCATTATTAGCTAATTCTACAAAATGAGCGCACATCTTCCGTTGGACTGCGATAAGAACTCCACCACCTCTCATACAGCCAGTTTTCGCCGCATCTCTGTCCTTACGATATACACTGTATAAATTGCAGTCAAAAAATTCCTTGTCACGGAAATCCGGATTAAGCCAAGTCTCAACAATAACAAAGATGTCCTAATCCAACTGAGAGCTAAGGGAACAAACAGCTTCTGATTTTGTTCGAAGGCCAGAAATATTCTGGAAATACACCTTCAAACCACAATATGCTTGTTAACAATTACCCGACTCTCTGTTACAACTCCTCCTTTCGAAAAAAAACGAAATGGGCGTAAATTAACATTGGTAGGCCAAATCTGAGGTAAAAGCAAGTTGTTGTAGAGCGCCGCAGACACTTCTAACTTAAAATTAACATGATTAATTTTAGCAGACGGAGTTTGTTTCTTAACTAAAGCATAACAAGACAGATTATTTCTGTCAATACCAGTGTACTTGTTAACATAATCTATTATGTTATCTGCGGATACAGTGGGGAGGAATGATGATAAGTGAAACCATTTCTTCACGTCTGCCACCTCTAAATCATAGTTAGTGCTCATACCAGAAACGCTCATTTGTTTGCGCCGTTTGTTATTCACCACTTTCTTCCAATCCGCATGGGTGGGTAATAAAGAAGATGATGTATTATGTCCACTAGCCACTGCATTTGGCTGTGACGAAACTGAAACCGAAGATGAAGAAGTCGAAGCAATAACAGGACCATTAGTTAAATAATTCGAAGCAGTAGTTTTATCAGCAACAACCACATGCGAATAAGAAGACGAAGAAGTCGAAGCAGTAGCATTGTCACCAACAACAGCTTAGGTTATTCGCACTCAAATTATTGTTAGTATAATGAATAGAAGTTATTAGCTTTTTTAGAGCATCGAATTCCTTCAACAAGTCTTTCAATTTAGCATCAAAGGCATTTGTAATTAAATCAAGGCTAAGCTTTTGAGTTACAGCGACCGCATCGAGAGCCTTGCACAGTTTCTCCGGCATAAAAACACACTCTTCACATAGATACACTAAGTGACGATTAGTTTTTATGCAATTCAATAAATATTCCGAAATTTTAACACAACAGGCACAATGAAATTTTTTTTTTACAAAATCCATTGCATGGCAACAAACTTGAATTAGTTCGCGAAAAAGATTTATTAAATTTACCGCCAAAACTGTCCATTATGATCAAATAGAAATTAAAACAGAGATCAAAATACCAGAACGAACACAAGCACGTCCGCACACGTTGACGTTCTCTCTAAAAAAAGTAAAATAAGTACAGTAAATAAAAACTATGTGAACTATACTAAATTAACCGGATATAGCCATCGAAATCTGTTCGAATGGTGCACTAGAGTTAGACTGCCTCATTTAACAATGACTTCTAGATTTCGCTCCATTGGCCACTAAACACTTCGTGCAGTTGCCAATTTATTCTGATACCGATTACCAACATCAAACCGAATATAAACTATACTTTTCTTCAGGGTGTCCATGATTCCCAAGGTTCTTCCACTCAGACCGCTTTGGTATTCTTTAAGAACATTCGGAGCCCAATACGCCGATTGCAACTTACCATTTGAGCTAACAAAATATGCCCCTTCTACAGCCCTAGGCGCGATTTTGCCACTAAAATACCGCCCAATTATTATGATTTAACGAACGCTCTCTGCTATTGAATAAAAGGGGTATTAAAAAGCTTCGCCATTGTTTGTATGGAATGAAAAATATGTAAGGACCGTTTGCACTAACTCTGGTTAAAATTGCCGGCGGTTATCTACAATTCAGCGCTTACTTACCTGACAGATGGTCTTAACCGGCGCTTTGAGTTCCGATTAATCGCATAACCGGAGATGGTGTAAACGGCCCCAAATGTTTACTGACCTTTAGCGTCTTATATTCGCAATGTCTGAAAAAATACAAAGGCTAAAGGAAAAGCTAATTTTGCAGACGCACTCTCTAGGTAGTTTTGTCACAATTTAAGTGAAATTACATCAGATGAAACAAGAATTTTAAGGTAAAGTGATTATAACTGTTAACTGTTTTATTGCCCAATGCCGAAATCAGTTAGTGATTTCCAAGTATAAGGTTTGATATGATTTCTAAGTGTCGTTTCGGCCATTTTTAGTATGTCATGATCTGCCATTTTCATTGTATTTAGTAATGTCTATAATTCGTCATGGAAAGAAATACGCAAGAACAACGTTTACAAATTATTAAATTTTTTATCAAAATAATCGTTCTCCAATTGCAACTTTTTTAAGAAAATCATCTTATCCGATGAGGCTCACTTTCATCTGAGTGGTGCGGTAAATAAACAAAACTGTCGATTCTGTTCCGAAAAAAATCCACAAATTATCCATGAACAACCATTACATTCACCTAAATTGACAATTTGGTGTGGTTTTTGGCCTGGTGGAATCATCGGTCCGTACGAAATGAAGCGGGTGACACCGTTGCTGTCAATGGAAAGCAGCACGTGCAACGACCGAATTATTGCGAGAAAAGTTTGGTGATTCGATTATTTCAAGAAATTGTGACATTAAATGGTCTCCAAGAAGTTGTGATTTAAATCCATAAGACTACTTCTTGTGGCGTTATTTGAAGTCAATGGTCTTTAGCAATAGACCAGACTCTCTTCAAGCTATTTATGACATACGACTTGATTTAGTGGAAAAAGTTCTCGAAAATTGGGTTTATCGAATTCGTTCCTGTAAAAGAAGTCGTGGAGGCCATTTGAATGATGTTATATTCAGATCTTAATTGTATCGATTGTACTTCACATTAAATAAAAACATTTGAATTTCCTTAACAATTAGTGTGTTTTTTTTTAAAGAAATCATATCACTCTTATTGGAAAACCCCTTTATATTTCCTTTAGCAAAAATATTTAAGTTTATTTAAACTAATTGACTTAATCAATACTGATATTCAAATAGAATTCATAGCCATGGAGCACAATTGGGCTCATCGTGCCTAACAAATTTTTGAAATCAGCAATAACAAATAGCAAGTCTACCCATTTCAGCTATTGGAACCTGCGACTAAGAGGCTGGTTGTCGTTCCTCTTAGAAGGACAATTTTTGTGTCTAGATTTGCGAAGGATACCACAGCCGAAGATATTAAATGCTATATTACTTCTAAAATTGAAACTGACAATTTAACTATTGTTCAGGCCAGCAGCCTGAACCAGTTTACTGCTGGGTAATTTTCATGGTTTTTCCCAGGCTGATTTACTGCTGGTCCGGCGACAAATAGGAAAAAATCCATAGTTCACTCCGTTTTGGACCGACCAGCAGCAAGCAGCAGTTTTTTGATCACCAGCGACCGCCAGCCAACACCTAAGGACATAACCAAGTGTAAGTAATATTTTCTACTGTGTTATAGATTCCAATTTGTTTATAAATAAATACATATAAGTATTTGACAATTCGTCTAATACGAATTACTTTTCTTTTTATTTAAAAACGGACTGCCCACGAGACCAAGGGAATTGCGGCAGTTTCGTCCATGGTCCTTCGTCGCCTTGGAAAGAAACCAACGTGTTTTTTACTTAAAAGGTCCCAGCACATTATCAATTGGATTTCTAAAGTTTTTCGGAAATTGGAGCAAATCATTCCAACATTTACGACATCTGCACATCATACGAATTACAAACTGCACCAGCACAAGGATTACCAACGTATACATCCACTCACAGGAAAAAAGACATAAGTACATACATACATAATACTATAAAACAAAAACAAAATACATAAAGGAAAGAATGTACGTTTTCTTGTATTAAAATTCGCATACATATGTATATACGTGATTTAACAAAAAGTGCGCGAGTGATTTTGTGTGGTATCCCGAATAAAGAATTTTTCAGAGTTTCTCTTCGGCTCAGGCCAATTTCATTCAAATTTTGGTGCAGTTACAGTTGTTCAAAGCGTTGGATTTTCTAGTAAGCCAATTATGTTGTGAAATTAAATATATATATATTTGTGACCCAGTGGCAAAATCCATAGTCGCCATCGCATAAGGCGCTGCAACCAGCATTCATATACATATGTATGCATGAACAAGACAAGACTAAGCAGTTTCCCCTGAAATTCAAAAAACTTACACAAACATTTTCACAACTTTTACGCATTTCACCCACACATTTACAAAATTTTGTTTTCGAACTGTCGAACAATTTCCATATGTTAGAGCAGTAATGCCGTCCTCCAATAAGAATCTTATGTGATATATGGAGAAAGAGAGAAAAATATAAGACACATTTTTATCAAAGTAGGCTATGACTAATCGGTATTTCAGCAAAAATTTTATTTTAAAAAATTATTTCAAATTTTGCATAAGCATAATAAATTTTTTTTTGGATGAACTTCGCTGATATTTCAGCGTCAATACTGCAAAGAAAAGCCGTCGTTTATTCTTAACCAATAATTAATTGAATTATCTAGTTTGCGTAAGTACGATCAAAGGCCGACTTAATCATGAAAACCAGGCCTTCCCATCTTCTTAAGTGTTAACGACGACTTTTATTTGCAGTGTTGCAGTAGTGATTTATGCTCGAACATCCCTATTCCTTTACCGATTTGATTATTATTTTTTTATTTAATACTTTATTCAACAGTTTTTATTGTTTTTATTTAGTATTTAATTTTAATAAAAACGTATAAGATAAAATATTGATTACAAAAATTAGGAGTTTGTTTATAAGTACTGACGACTTTTTGATTACAAAAATGAGTAGTTTGATTATTAGTGCTAAGGAGTTTGTGATGAGAAAAATGAGTAGTTTGATTATTAGTGCTGAGGAGTTTGTAATAACAAAAATGAGTAGTTTCATTATTAGTGCTGAGGAGTTTGTGATAGGGAAAAATGAGTAGTTTGATTATTAGTGCTGAGGAGTTTGTAATAACAAAAATGAGCAGTTTGATAATTAGTGCTGAGGACTTTATAATGACAAAAATGTGGAGTTTAGTTATTAGTACTGAGGACTTTGTGACGACCAAAATGAGTAGTTTGATTATTAGTGCTGATGAGTTTGTGATGACAGCAATGTGTAGTTTGGTTGCCAGCGCCAATTACACTATAAGCATAAAAATGATTAGTTGTCTTGTCTGTTAGAGCAAATTAGATATATTCTTCACCTATATGAAATTTTTGTAGGTAGGAAAGAGATATAAAATCACACCGACAAGGGGAAACTACTCAGTTTTTTCCCATGCCTTGAACAAAAATGACTACTCTGCTAAGTAGTGGTGGCAAACTACCGATAGTCGCCACAATCGATAGTGGGCGATTGTTTTAAAAACCTTTCGATACTATCGATAGTTTTTTTACTGCTTATAAAAACAAAACAGCACATAAAATTATGCGTAGTAGCAAATAAAGCAGTACCCTTTGTCTAATTGTTTTGTGTCATAAGCATTGAGTTATTTATTTTTAATTTACTCATTTAATTCATTTTTATAGATATGAATATCTCAATTAATTACAATTAATATATATGAATTATTTCTTAATTAATATGTTTTATATGGGTATTTTTATTTAAAAAAATGCTAAATGGCGGCTTTTTCCAAGGTCAGAGGACAAATTTTACAAAATACTAAATTTCATTAAAAAAGACTAACTTTTTAAATTTCCTGGCCGAATATACATAGGGTAAAGCTCTGATAAGTGGTGTTTTTTCTTTTATTTATAGTTTTCCTTATTATTTGTTCGTTTCAATTCTGTTGTTATTTTTTTTGTTATCTGTTCATATTAAATCGAAATTAATAAAACTAAAAAAAAAAACGGAAATGAAAGAAAATGCAGAACTAATCACTGCTTAACTTTAAAAAGATAGAAATATAATTATTGTAAATATTATCGCCGATGTTAACCATATATTTTTGTTGAGAAAACATAGCATGTCCACGTTTTTGTCTTTCAAACGCGATCTTTGTTCTGATATACCTAATTAGGCCAGCCTTGCTGAAAGTCTGCTCTGACTCGACAGACGTTGCCGGGATACATAAATATTTTACAACGCATTTTTATAATGGCAGGAAGTTATCTTCCACAACCTTAAAGATTAAATAAAATAATAGTTAAGCGAAAAAGAAAACTAAAACAATTTTAAATTACCTTCCGTTTTGCCTTTCCAAATACTGCCTTTTGATAAGAATGGTATCAGCTCTTTTGCAATGGACTCTTATTTTATATTTGTCTTCCAAAAATGAAAAAAGTTAAGGTTCACCTTCATGTTCGCGATTTCTTGGGAATATTTGCAGTACAGGACTTTCTCTAAATCTTATCATCTCATTTTCCAAACCTAATGTGGCTTGATCTGCATTAGCGTTAGACAAAAACCTTCTTTTTTAAAAGGTGGGTCCACAACGTAGATAGGCGTGGAACTGACCTGCGTTCGTAAATTAACAACCTTTTTTGTATTCCTGCTATTAAGTCGTCACAAAGTAGCAAGGCATATGATGTTTTGATCCATTATTTCTCGAAGCACAAAATAACAGCCATAGCACTTGTAAATATGAAGACGATAATTGGCAGAATTATAACTAGAACGAATATTGTGAGATAATAAAATGTAAAAGTGAAGGGTTGCCAGATGAATATTCGTAACCAACGTTAATCGTAACCAATGTCATTCCAAGACGCGAACCCATACGTTTGCCTTCAACATACGGTCAGACCCTATAAGATCGTATGTACTTCTATACCGACCATAAGTAAACCGGTGTCCATATCCCGCAAGGGAATGAAAGAGTCTTTCTTCTTTTTGACATTGGACGAACCGAACGTGCCCATCAACTCCCGTGTGTAAATTAAGTCGAAGTGAAATCGAACGACACTCAGAAAAATATAGAAAAGGCTAGGAGAGAAAAGCCGTAAGTGACCACGGAAGGAATAGGTTGACCCAACGATAACCATGTTGTTTGTTTCAGTTTTTTTTCTATTTTTCTCTATATTAAATTTACTCCGTCAACATTGGGTACGAATCATTCTGACGGCTACACCGAAGTATTGAAAGTGAATAAATACTGTAAAAAGGTAACATCGGTCTTTCATTTACCTTGGGAAAGCCTATCTAGGATTCCACATCATACCAACGTACGATTAGAACGAGCTACTGGACTACGGTCCGAAGAGGTTTACTTGGAACCAGCGACATCAAGGGAAGAGTAAATCATTGGCGCCCAACTAAACGGCTAAAACAAATGAATTAAGTATTGTAGAACATAACCGCAATTACACCCGAAACAATATAACCGCGTGCTTAGTGGAGGAAAAGTAAAATATTGCATAGTAAAATAAATTGGTAACATCAGAAAACTAAAATTAAGTAAGCACTTAAGTTTTTCTCATTTTTGCGTCACAAAACTATGCGTCAGTGAACCATAAATTTTCGAGTTAATTAAGATTGCTTAACTTTGGGAAATCCCGTATTTTGCAGACATCAGTGCGAGTCAACAAAATTAGTTTCGGGAAAACTTTCCAATAAGGAACCACGCTTTGAAAAAAACGTCTTATAAGGGTTCTCTGATTCTAAATCTGAAAGTCCCACCCTCCGGAGACCTATAGTTTTTAAGTTATTTGCGTTTAAAGTTGCGAAAAATATCAATTTTAACCACACTTTCTCCTTTGTGCAGCAATGAAATGAAAATACCGTGCTGCCACACATGATGAAAATATTTAATTACAAAGTTTCAATGTATTATTAGATATTGATTTATTTAAGAAAAGCGACGCATGCGAGAATTTTTAATAGAAAAGCGGGCGATTTTTAATAAAAATGTTCAATATACTACGAGATATTGTTTTATTTGAGAAAAGCGCCACAGACGAATATATTTGGAAATATTATAAAATCGCGCGATTTTTTATTCAAAAGTTTCAATATTTAACGAGACATTGTTTTATTCGAGAAAAGCGGCGCGATTTTTTATTAAAGATATGCAATATTTTACGATATATTGATCAATTCGAAAAAAATGCCGCTGGGGAAAATTTTTATAAGATTTTGATTCATTCGAGAAAATTTTAAATATTTTACGAGATTTTGATTTTTATGAGAAAAGGTCCGCTGGTGAAAATTGAGCGAGATATTGATTTATGCTATAAAAGCGCCGACTTTATCTTGACTATGACTACAGGCCAATGTGTTTACTTTTAAAACGTATGGCAGCACACTTTGGCTCATACTGTCGGCCATAGTTATTTTTGTTTGTTTGCTGAAAGTGGTAAAAATTGGGTACACATTTATAAACGCGTTTATTAAGTTAAATATAAATAAAAAATGTTAACAAAGTACTATATACGCACGTAAATAAACCAAATATTGTGTATTGCATAAAATATAAACGACAAGTGTTATTTTGACAGCACATTTGCTGGTGGTAGTGCAGAAACTTTAAAAGCAAATTTCTTAAATAAGAATATTAATAAAATAAAAACAGTTTTTAAATTAGACAAAGAGGGCCTCCCCCAACATCCCCACCAAGTTTCGTGACCAAACTCCTTCTACATTCGCTGAAATCGCGAATGGTTCCTTATTGGAAAGCCAACCATTAGTTTCTTCATGCAGTACTCACTCTTGCAACACAAAATTGTACGTCTGCAAAATTTGTAAACTTATTGCGATTTGATCAAAACATTTTACTTTACATACATATATATGTATGTACATCATCAAAACATCAAGTAGTTGTACATGAATATCAGTATCATAATTATTGTATGGGATTATTATTGTAGACTATTATATTTGAATGATTGTACATCATTATTTTCCTCACTCTTCACACGGCATGGTCTAGTAAAATTTTTATTGAAGCTCGTTGCAATCGAAATTTTTGTGATTAAATTCCGATTTTTTTTTTCCGGGGGTGAATGGTGATCGATTTGCGACACAACCACCATTGATAAGCAGTCCAAACCATTCGCAGTTCGGTTCACCAATTTAGAAAAATCACGTTAATTGATTTTTTTTAACCAATAACACAAAACATCCAAGGTCAAGATTTTGATCCGATTAATTTTTCACGTTGATTAAATTTTGCAATCAACTCCACATCTACGGTCAATATTGTGAGCCGATAATTCTTGCAGGTTGATTAAATTTTGCAATCAACTCCACATCTACGGTCAATATTGTGAACCGATAATTTTTGCAGGTTGATTAAATTTTGCAATCAACTCCACATCTACGGTCAATATTGTGAACCGATAATTTTTGCACGTAATCGAATTTTTGTAAATACACATATACGGTCAAGATTTTGAACCGACAGTATTTACACAGTAATCGATTTTCTTTTGTAAACAACACCGCACATTGACGGTCAAAGCATTTAAGTAATTAATTATACGTTTATTAATTAGTTAATCGATTAAAATACCCTTAATTAAACCGAACCACAACCAGCTAGAGACCCTAGTGTGTCATCTTTGGGTAATCTTAAGTGAAGCAGTAATTTGTTTTGCCAGTATAATTGTTTTGAGGTTACAATCAAGGCAGGCATTATTTTTCTTTGGATTTGTCTAAATCCGTACAACAATAGAACCATAATAGTGCGGAATAAACACAGGAATGATTTTCCAGGTGTGAGACTAGCGCATCGTTGTATAGCCAAGACTTACGACTGTATATTGGTACAAGTGCGCATTTGAGGTCTGCGAACATGGAATTTTTCCAAATCCTCGATGCCACACATTTGACCGACGAACAGCGGCAGATTGAATGTGAGCTTTATAACCTTAACCCAGTACCGGTCGAGTGGACCGAGACTGCAATAGCCTCCCTCAATGGTAAAATCTCTACTTATGTGGGTCAGCCATGGTTAATGAAATCTCATGCCATACACCAAATTAATGAGTTAGAAGTGTGTGAGGGAGCAGGGCGAGAATTAGCAGTGAATGACTCGTTAGCATCTCAGACTCGTATCAATCAAATGATACATTATTGTTATCGAGCCGCTCGGTTGAAGTTACAACCTGAACTTGTGCCACGCCAAGAGTATGTTATTGGAAAACTCCAATTAAAGATTAGGGAGAAACGGATAGCGTCACCACATCGGATGGGCGATCCACAAATGAGCTCGACAACTTTCCATGGGTTTGACAATGAACAGGGAGCGACAGGTCCAACTCCTCCCCCTATTTCAGCACACCTTTTACCCTCAACTATACCCAACTTTATTACAAATCAGACCATTACTACTTTGGAACGGATCAAACACCCTCATTACAACAACTCTCTGCGATGGTGGCTGAGTTGTTGAGAACTCAGACCCAAATGCAACAACAAATGAGTCGCGAACGAATTCATTTGCAGCCACCAGCACAGAACATGGGCGATATAAGTTATTCAATCCCGTCGAGTTTAACTCGCCCCTTGCCACCACCATCGCTGTACCAACATGTTCCTGTCGTTGCTCCTCAAATACCTACCCCATACAATCGGATGCCATATCCGTCACAAACAATGACCTCTCCGGCTACCTTGTTCCCGATTCAGTCATCTCAATCATACCCTACCTATCCCCTACCCGGTGTATCACACGTACGACCAAATCAAACCGCAGTCGCTGACGAATCGGCACAAGCGGATGCCATGGAAAGGAAGTTCCGAGGCTTACCATCATGGATGGGACGTGCTCAATTTGATGGCGTCCATGTAAATGAAAGATTCCTGTCGGTTGAAGACTATTTGGCTATAATAGATTCCTTTCGATTTAAGATCAGGGTACCCGATCATGAATTGGTTACGAGATTAGTACCAACACTCACTGGTGCCGCTCGACAATGGTACTTCACCGCATTGAGGAAGTTTGAAGATTATCCCGATTTTTGCACAAAACTTCGTGCTCGTTTCCTCAACAAACATAGTCCTGCTCAAGTGATAATGTCGTATGCCCAAACTAAATTCGACCCCCGTTCACAAACACTGTTGAAGCATATCGATGATTTGACCTTCCAACTACAAGGTAATGCTTGTGGCCTGGATGAACGGGATCATCTTGATATTATCATTGGCACCCTATCTGATCATCTTCGTGAACTCGTTTATACTCGACAAGTTCACACAGTAGAACAATTGCGGGAGTTCGCTCAACGAATTGCACCACACTCGTTCATTGTGGCTACTTCACGGCCGGAAAGAACCCGTTCTGATAGGCAGCGAGTGGAACCTCGCGGAATAGCAGCCGTACACGATTCACCGGATGGTTCAGAGCATACGGTATCGTTTGCGGAATCCGACTCAGATGACGGGGAGTGCGCGTACGTGAGCAACAAATTAAACCAAGAAAGTCTCCCCAGAAAAGTCTTTATTCGAAACCAGTCGATGGTCACAAAAACGACAAACATCGAAGTGAGAACGATGAAAAAGTACGAACCATTGTCGATCTCTTTCTCACAGTGGAGGGCGACGAAAACGTACGATGTGCCAAATGCCTCGTGTGGGGTCACCATTTTAAGAATTGTCGGAAACACCCGGAGCGGGTGATATGCTACAAATGTACACGACCGGTAATAGTGGTCAATCGGACGCAGAAGACACAACCTTTTCTAAATCCACTGCCTTTAATAAACCGGATTCTGCTGAATCTCCGTTACAAGTCGACGTATCCTTATTGCTGAATTCCAGTGATAACTCTCATAGCAAATGTAACCAAACTCTAAGTGAAGGTCCTGATCATCACCGAGTCGAACTCGATGATGTTGGCCAGCCTCTGACCCGCGAGTTGTTCTATATTTCGGAGAAATGCTTAACATACAGTATTCCAAACGACTGTTGAGACTATCTCTCGGTGATGGTTAACAACCACTCGCATACGGCTCTACTGGAGGGGGGAGCCGAAGTCACGGCCATCTCAAAATCATTTTACGAGAAGTACCAATGGGGCCAATTACAGCCCCCCAAAACTTCTATCGGTCTGGCCGATAACTCCATATCTTTTAAGGCCGTTGGCAAAGTGGATGTATTATATACAGTCGGTCGTCTTACTCGACTTGTACCAACTATTGTAGTGCCTATCTCTCTCAAACACCCAATCATGGGACGGACGTTCCTGGAGGCGTTCTTTTTCGAATTGTTTCAGAACCAAGACAAAGTTGAGCGACTCTTGGGTAATGTTGCTAAAATCGACCTGGTTACGGCTCCATTGAGAAAGGATCCGGAACCAAAAGAGGCTTCCACCCTCGGTCCAGAGGGGGATCTAGACACACCAAAATTAACAACGGCAAGCCTACCACATAATCTCACTCCAGAACAAAGGCAAAAGTTGGACGCCGTTCTTAGGCTTTTTAACCCAACTCCTGACGCCGGTCCTCTAAATATCACCAATCAGATAGAACATGTAATCAATACGGGTGATGCAAAACCAGTCGTGAAACGCCAATATCCGGTCTCACCGTATGTAGCCGAACGTGTCCAGGCCGAACTGGACAAAATGCTTAGTCGTGGTATAATTATGTCAATCGAGGACAGCCCTTGGCGGTCCCCAATTTTGGCGGTAAAAAAAGAGGGATGGAACGTGTCGAGTGTGTTTAGACGCACGAGAATTGAATAAGATCACAGTTCCAAACGCCTAACCGATTACGGATACCAACCAGATTTTGGCACGCTTAAAATCAGCTAAGTACCTTACCAGTATTGACCTTTCTCAAGCTTTCTTTCAAATTCCCTTGGCAAAGACCAGTCAGCTGAAAACCACATTTGCATTTGGTAATAGACTTTACGCCTTCCGTCGTATGACGATGGACTTGAGAAATTCACCCGCTACCTTAGCCGTTCTCATTGATAAAATATTCCGAGATTTGGTTCCGCAGGCATTCGCATATGTTGCCGATTTTATAATTTGCACTTCGACGTTTGAAGAACACATTAAGATTCTGGAAATTATTGCCAAACGATTAGCCAGGGCTGGTTTAACCATCTCGACGTCCAAATCGAACTTTTGTTGTAAACGATTAGAATTCCTGGGTTACGTCCTGTCCCATGAGGGTCTATCCGCGGATCCATCTCGCATTCAGACGATTGTCGAATTTGTTCGGCCCAAACTGCAAAGGAAGTCAGGCGGTTCGTTGGTGCAGCGGGTTGGTACCCTAAATTCATCCCAAATTTTTCTTCTCAACATCGTTCGTAAGAATCCAATTAACCTTCCGCTTGATTTTCCCGCGAACCTTTCTTCCACCATATCCGTGATCAACATCGATCCAACTACAGGCGATGAATGGTACCGCAAAATGCATGCCATGGCCTCAAAGCAACCGATATAAAGTCGAAAATACGTTATTGTTCCACCGATTGAAATTTTCCAACCAAAGTGCGGATATACTGTGGACCCTTTGTGTACCATCTGCTGACAGAGCGAAAGTCCTCAAGGAGAACCACGACGACCACTCCCACCAAGGTATTTGGAAAACTTATAGGCGTATCTCACAACGGTACTACTGGCCAAACATGCATGAGTCCGTTTATCAGTACGTCCGTCAATGCGACTTATGTCACCGCATCAAACCAAGTAATGAGGCCACCAAAACCTCTCACGATGAATATCGAGAACCAAAACGTCCAGGTCGCCAACTATCGATCGACTTCATCGGTAAGCTTCCTTTGTCTAAAAACCGTAACCAATGGATATTCGTAGTCATTGATTGCTACTCACGGTATGTCTGGGTACAACCCATGAAAAATGCCAACGCCATATCCGTGGCCAATTGCCTCCAACACATATTCACTGTAAACGGTTGCCCCGAACTAATTATATCGGATAACGGCTCTCAATTCGTCAGTCAGACTTTCGCCAAGTTGTGTGCTGATTACACCATCAAACACATGAAAACGCCTTTGTACCACCCACAAGCCAACCAGGTGGAGGCCACGAATAAAAGCATTAAAGTAGGATTACGTTCGTATATGGCTGACCGTCGTGAACATTCCTCGTGGGAAAATCACCTTTCACGGGTAATCCATGACATTAACACGTCAGTTCATTCGGCCACAGGCTACACACCGTACTTTCTGCACACCGGTCGTGAGCATGTGAAGGATGGAACCGAGTACGAATTATTGTTGGATGTAAATCCACACCATACTCAAGAGGCAGAGCAACAAAAAGTTTTAGCCGATGAAGTACGCAACAAACAATTCGAAAAATACCAACAAACCGCCCGACGGGCATTGACTCGCAAAAGAGAACGTCATTTCGAGATTGGTGCAGAAGTTTTCGTACCCAACCCTAAACAGTCGGTGGGCGGAGAAGGGTATGCGCAAAAATTAGCACCACCCAAAATTAGAGCATATGTTTCGCGTAAACTGGGCTCGAATTCTTACGAACTGATCGACGCTAAGCACCGAGTACTCGGCAATTACTCCGCCGACTTAATTACCACACGCTAATCTACCCTTTACATTAATGCCCCTAAGAATGTCCGTGAACACCTCATTGGCACTTATATATTTCGCTTCAATTTAATATATAAATAATAAAACAACTAAAACTGGATGAAGTAAGGGTTATGATTCGGGGGGGGTTTTATTTCCACCATGCGTGTAATTTTCTTAACTTATAAACGATTTCCAGTCGTGCACATATTGAGGTAGGTGAGCCGAGTTGATTGCGTTGATTGATGTCACTGGTTGTCGGTATCGAACAACCATCCCATAAAACACTCCACATTTTTTCGGGTTGATGTGTCGTTGAAGAGAGGAGGGGGATAATGATCCATTATTTCTCGAAGCACAAAATAACAGCCATAGCACTTGTAAATATGAAGACGATAATTGGCAGAATTAGAACTAGAACGAATATTGTGAGATAATAAAATGTAAAAGTGAAGGGTTGCCAGGTGAATATTCGTAACCAATGTTAATCGTAACCAATGTCATTCCAAGACGCGAACCCATACGTTTGCCTTCACCGTACGGTCAGACCCTATAAGATCGTATGTACTTCTATACCGACCATAAGTAAACCGGTGTCCATATCCCGCAAGGGAATGAAAGAAGTCTTTCTTCTTTTTGACATTGGACGAACCGAACGTGCCCATCAACTCCCGTGTGTTAATTAAGTCGAAGTGAAATCGAACGACACTCAGAAAAATATAGAAAAGGCTAGGAGAGAAAAGCCGTAAGTGACCACGGAAGGAATAGGTTGACCCAACGATAACCATGTTGTTTGTTTCAGTTTTTTTTCTATTTTTCTCTATATTAAATTTACTCCGTCAACATTGGGTACGAATCATTCTGACGGCTACACCGAAGTATTGAAAGTGAATAAATACTGTAAAAAGGTAACATCGGTCTTTCATTTACCTTGGGAAAGCCTATCTAGGATTCCACATCATACCAACGTACGATTAGAACGAGCTACTGGACTACGGTCCGAAGAGGTTTACTTGGAACCAGCGACATCATGGGAAGAGTAAATCAGTTTCTAATTTCGTCTTCATATTGTTCACTTGTTGCAAAAGTCCATTTGCCAGTGATATTGTCACATAATTTCTGCTACATTTTTCAGTTGCTTCCAGGAAAGGGCAAAGCAATATTTCAATCTCAGCAAGATAATTTATTTCATCAGCTGTAAGCGTTGGTGGGGCTTTAGCAGTCGTTAGCAAGACGTTGGATATAGCCGCTCTTGTCTCAAAATATCTTTTGATAATCAAATACGCACTGTACCATCTCGTAACAGCATCTGAAACATTACAGGATTGTCGCACTTTTGCTCTGCCATGCATTTTTCTGTGGCGATAGTTCTATGCCTAAAACATGTTACGATTGTCTTACATTTTGATATACGAGGTTGTAGAGATGTGTTACTAAACGATTTTAAACTGTCTTGTACGACTAAGTTTAAACAGTGTGCGAAACATGGAATGTGTACGAATTGCAAGACTTCACATGCTATTATCATGGAGCTTGCACTGTCACTCACAACGCATCAAACCTTTTGTAATAGCGACCACTCTAATAAAATGCTTGTTATCGTATTGGCAATATTTTGTGCGCTATGATTGGTCAAATCATTGAGTTTTCTGGTGGATAGAACAGCATTTCGAAAAACAAATTCTGTGTCAATAAAATGACATGTTACTGTAATGTACGCTTCGTTGGCAATAGATGTCCAGCAATCAGTTGTGATAGCAACATGCTCTATTTCGTTTAAGATTTCTTGAAAGTTTTGTTGCGCCTTTGTGAACGAATTACCAACTTGGACATTTTTTAATGTATTTCCACTAGGTAGCACATACCTAGGGTCCAACACTTTTACCAAATTTTTGAAGGATATGTCTTCAATGATGGAAAATGGCTGTAAGCTGCCTGTTACAAATTGCGATAATGCACTATCAATATCTTTTTTACGCTTGGACGCACTGTCATATTCCACTGCTCGTCTGAAGTATGATTCCACTGAGCGAATACTCGATCGATTCGATAGAGAGGAGTCACTTTTACATTTTTCGCCCAAAAGCGGGTGCATTCTTTTCAAATGATCACGTAAATTTGAGGTGTTGCCGCTTGTTTTATATTCTTTATGACATTTTAAACATTTGGCCAATTTTTGTCATCATCTTTTAAAATACCCCACACCTATGAATATAATAATATGAGAATTAGGGTGGGTCAATTTGTGGAACAAGTAAAGAATACGGACCATTGAGCTAGAAAAAAAAAAAAAAAGTGGGCGTGGTCCGCTCATTTTTACCGATTTTGGTGGTATAATTTTTTTTGGTGCAAAGTAATAGGAGGGGTGTTAGGGAGGGTTAAAGGGGGAAATTTCAATATTTTGAAAAGCTAATATTTCAAAAACTATTAATCCGATCTTCATAATATTGGTATCGTTATAAAGATAATCAAAAGACCTTTTATTTGGTATGCATATGTTTACATACATTTTATATATATTTTGAGAAAAATAACAAAAACTGAAAAAAAACACATTTTTTTAATAAAAAACTATATTTTTCTTAAAAAAATACGTAATTAATAGTATGTACAAATAAATTTGTCTTAAAGCCCATAAAAATACCTTTAATTTGATGTATAATTTTATATATTAAAACTTAAATTTTGTAAGAAATTTTGTTTTATTTGTGTTGCTGACGATAAGAGAATCAGTAATAATGAGGGTAATGATCCAGTCGTGCACATATTGAGGTAGGTGAGCCGAGTTGATTGCGTTGATTGATGTCACTGGTTGTCGGTATCGAACAACCATCCCATAAAACACTCCACATTTTTTCGGGTTGATGTGTCGTTGAAGAGAGGAGGGGGATAATGATCCATTATTTCTCGAAGCACAAAATAACAGCCATAGCACTTGTAAATATGAAGACGATAATTGGCAGAATTAGAACTAGAACGAATATTGTGAGATAATAAAATGTAAAAGTGAAGGGTTGCCAGATGAATATTCGTAACCAATGTTAATCGTAACCAATGTCATTCCAAGACGCGAACCCATACGTTTGCCCCCAACGTACGGTCAGACCCTATAAGATCGTATGTACTTCTATACCGACCATAAGTAAACCGGTGTCCATATCCCGCAAAGGAATGAAAGAAGTCTTTCTTCTTTTTGACATTGGACGAACCGAACGTGCCCATCAACTCCCGTGTGTTAATTAAGTCGAAGTGAAATCGAACGACACTCAGAAAAATATAGAAAAGGCTAGGAGAGAAAAGCCGTAAGTGACCACGGAAGGAATAGGTTGACCCAACGATAACCATGTTGTTTGTTTCAGGTTTTTTTCTATTTTTCTCTATATTAAATTTACTCCGTCAACATTGGGTACGAATCATTCTGACGGCTACACCGAAGTATTGAAAGTGAATAAATACTGTAAAAAGGTAACATCGGTCTTTCATTTACCTTGGGAAAGCCTATCTAGGATTCCACATCATACCAACGTACGATTAGAACGAGCTACTGGACTACGGTCCGAAGAGGTTTACTTGGAACCAGCGACATCAAGGGAAGAGTAAATCAGTTTCTAATTTCGTCTTCATATTGTTCACTTGTTGCAAAAGTCCATTTGCCAGTGATATTGTCACATAATTTCTGCTACATTTTTCAGTTGCTTCCAGGAAAGGGCAAAGCAATATTTCAATCTCAGCAAGATAATTTATTTCATCAGCTGTAAGCGTTGGTGGGGCTTTAGCAGTCGTTAGCAAGACGTTGGATATAGCCGCTCTTGTCTCAAAATATCTTTTGATAATCAAATACGCACTGTACCATCTCGTAACAGCATCTGAAACATTACAGGATTGTCGCACTTTTGCTCTGCCATGCATTTTTCTGTGGCGATAGTTCTATGCCTAAAACATGTTACGATTGTCTTACATTTTGATATACGAGGTTGTAGAGATGTGTTACTAAACGATTTTAAACTGTCTTGTACGACTAAGTTTAAACAGTGTGCGAAACATGGAATGTGTACGAATTGCAAGACTTCACATGCTATTATCATGGAGCTTGCACTGTCACTCACAACGCATCAAACCTTTTGTAATAGCGACCACTCTAATAAAATGCTTGTTATCGTATTGGCAATATTTTGTGCGCTATGATTGGTCAAATCATTGAGTTTTCTGGTGGATAGAACAGCATTTCGAAAAACAAATTCTGTGTCAATAAAATGACATGTTACTGTAATGTACGCTTCGTTGGCAATAGATGTCCAGCAATCAGTTGTGATAGCAACATGCTCTATTTCGTTTAAGATTTCTTGAAAGTTTTGTTGCGCCTTTGTGAACGAATTACCAACTTGGACATTTTTTAATGTATTTCCACTAGGTAGCACATACCTAGGGTCCAACACTTTTACCAAATTTTTGAAGGATATGTCTTCAATGATGGAAAATGGCTGTAAGCTGCCTGTTACAAATTGCGATAATGCACTATCAATATCTTTTTTACGCTTGGACGCACTGTCATATTCCACTGCTCGACTGAAGTATGATTCCACTGAGCGAATACTCGATCGATTCGATAGAGAGGAGTCACTTTTACATTTTTCGCCCAAAAGCGGGTGCATTCTTTTCAAATGATCACGTAAATTTGAGGTGTTGCCGCTTGTTTTATATTCTTTATGACATTTTAAACATTTGGCCAATTTTTGTCATCATCTTTTAAAATACCCCACACCTATGAATATAATAATATGAGAATTAGGGTGGGTCAATTTGTGGAACAAGTAAAGAATACGGACCATTGAGCTAGAAAAAAAAAAAAAAAGTGGGCGTGGTCCGCTCATTTTTACCGATTTTGGTGGTATAATTTTTTTTGGTGCAAAGTAATAGGAGGGGTGTTAGGGAGGGTTAAAGGGGGAAATTTCAATATTTTGAAAAGCTAATATTTCAAAAACTATTAATCCGATCTTCATAATATTGGTATCGTTATAAAGATAATCAAAAGACCTTTTATTTGGTATGCATATGTTTACATAAATTTTATATATATTTTGAGAAAAATAACAAAAACTGAAAAAAAACACATTTTTTTAATAAAAAACTATATTTTTCTTAAAAAAATACGTAATTAATAGTATGTACAAATAAATTTGTCTTAAAGCCCATAAAAATACCTTTAATTTGATGTATAATTTTATATATTAAAACTTAAATTTTGTAAGAAATTTTGTTTTATTTGTGTTGCTGACGATAAGAGAATCAGTAATAATGAGGGTAATGATCCAGTCGTGCACATATTGAGGTAGGTGAGCCGAGTTGATTGCGTTGATTGATGTCACTGGTTGTCGGTATCGAACAACCATCCCATAAAACACTCCACATTTTTTCGGGTTGATGTGTCGTTGAAGAGAGGAGGGGGATAATGATCCATTATTTCTCGAAGCACAAAATAACAGCCATAGCACTTGTAAATATGAAGACGATAATTGGCAGAATTAGAACTAGAACGAATATTGTGAGATAATAAAATGTAAAAGTGAAGGGTTGCCAGATGAATATTCGTAACCAATGTTAATCGTAACCAATGTCATTCCAAGACGCGAACCCATACGTTTGCCTTCAACGTACGGTCAGACCCTATAAGATCGTATGTACTTCTATACCGACCATAAGTAAACCGGTGTCCATATCCCGCAAGGGAATGAAAGAAGTCTTTCTTCTTTTTGACATTGGACGAACCGAACGTGCCCATCAACTCCCGTGTGTTAATTAAGTCGAAGTGAAATCGAACGACACTCAGAAAAATATAGAAAAGGCTAGGAGAGAAAAGCCGTAAGTGACCACGGAAGGAATAGGTTGACCCAACGATAACCATGTTGTTTGTTTCAGGTTTTTTTCTATTTTTCTCTATATTAAATTTACTCCGTCAACATTGGGTACGAATCATTCTGACGGCTACACCGAAGTATTGAAAGTGAATAAATACTGTAAAAAGGTAACATCGGTCTTTCATTTACCTTGGGAAAGCCTATCTAGGATTCCACATCATACCAACGTACGATTAGAACGAGCTACTGGACTACGGTCCGAAGAGGTTTACTTGGAACCAGCGACATCAAGGGAAGAGTAAATCAGTTTCTAATTTCGTCTTCATATTGTTCACTTGTTGCAAAAGTCCATTTGCCAGTGATATTGTCACATAATTTCTGCTACATTTTTCAGTTGCTTCCAGGAAAGGGCAAAGCAATATTTCAATCTCAGCAAGATAATTTATTTCATCAGCTGTAAGCGTTGGTGGGGCTTTAGCAGTCGTTAGCAAGACGTTGGATATAGCCGCTCTTGTCTCAAAATATCTTTTGATAATCAAATACGCACTGTACCATCTCGTAACAGCATCTGAAACATTACAGGATTGTCGCACTTTTGCTCTGCCATGCATTTTTCTGTGGCGATAGTTCTATGCCTAAAACATGTTACGATTGTCTTACATTTTGATATACGAGGTTGTAGAGATGTGTTACTAAACGATTTTAAACTGTCTTGTACGACTAAGTTTAAACAGTGTGCGAAACATGGAATGTGTACGAATTGCAAGACTTCACATGCTATTATCATGGAGCTTGCACTGTCACTCACAACGCATCAAACCTTTTGTAATAGCGACCACTCTAATAAAATGCTTGTTATCGTATTGGCAATATTTTGTGCGCTATGATTGGTCAAATCATTGAGTTTTCTGGTGGATAGAACAGCATTTCGAAAAACAAATTCTGTGTCAATAAAATGACATGTTACTGTAATGTACGCTTCGTTGGCAATAGATGTCCAGCAATCAGTTGTGATAGCAACATGCTCTATTTTGTTTAAGATTTCTTGAAAGTTTTGTTGCGCCTTTGTGAACGAATTACCAACTTGGACATTTTTTAATGTATTTCCACTAGGTAGCACATACCTAGGGTCCAACACTTTTACCAAATTTTTGAAGGATATGTCTTCAATGATGGAAAATGGCTGTAAGCTGCCTGTTACAAATTGCAATAATGCACTATCAATATCTTTTTTACGCTTGGACGCACTGTCATATTCCACTGCTCGTCTGAAGTATGATTCCACTGAGCGAATACTCGATCGATTCGATAGAGAGGAGTCACTTTTACATTTTTCGCCCAAAAGCGGGTGCATTCTTTTCAAATGATCACGTAAATTTGAGGTGTTGCCGCTTGTTTTATATTCTTTATGACATTTTAAACATTTGGCCAACTTTTTGTCATCATCTTTTAAAATACCCCACACCTATGAATATAATAATATGAGAATTAGGGTGGGTCAATTTGTGGAACAAGTAAAGAATACGGACCATTGAGCTAGAAAAAAAAAAAAAAAAGTGGGCGTGGTCCGCCCATTTTTACCGATTTTGGTGGTATAATTTTTTTTGGTGCAAAGTAATAGGAGGGGTGTTAGGGAGGGTTAAAGGGGGAAATTTCAATATTTTGAAAAGCTAATATTTCAAAAACTATTAATCCGATCTTCATAATATTGGTATCGTTATAAAGATAATCAAAAGACCTTTTATTTGGTATGCATATGTTTACATAAATTTTATATATATTTTGAGAAAAATAACAAAAACTGGAAAAAAAAACACATTTTTTTAATAAAAAACTATATTTTTCTTAAAAAAATACGTAATTAATAGTATGTACAAATAAATTTGTCTTAAAGCCCATAAAAATACCTTTAATTTGATGTATAATTTTATATATTAAAACTTAAATTTTGTAAGAAATTTTGTTTTATTTGTGTTGCTGACGATAAGAGAATCAGTAATAATGAGGGTAATGATCCAGAGCGGATTCGCGGAAAGTAATAGAAAACCGGAAAGGAGTCCTGCGCAGAAATACTGTTGATGGCGTAGCCGGAGTTTGTCCGGCCAGGGTTATTTTTTTGAAGCGCGGCCGTTTCATCCTCTAAATTTCACAATAAAATTGCAGTAAAATAATTTGGTTATAGCAACAAAATTATGTAACATTACCTTTATTTTGAGCTACGTTTGTTCATTTTGAACATTATACCTCTATGTTTATATGTTTAAAACAAATTATATTAATTTATAAACACAATGAAATTGGAAATAAACCACGCTTCACAAAACAGGAGATGACACATTTGAAAAACATGACAAAATTTCTTTAAACAAAAATTTATCGACTATCGATAGTCTAAAACACTATCGATCGTGCCGATAGTACAAAACAATCGATAGTGCCATCGATAGTTTGCCACCACTACTGCTAAGCACTTTTGTAATTATTTATAATGATGATATGAGTACATATTTGATTATCTGCTGTCTTGTAGGGTATGTACATAGACACACAGTAGCACACACAAAATCACTAACGCGAAATATCGGTCTTTCAAACTTAAATATTCGCGTGAAAACAAATAATAGCGGTTTACGATCGCTCTTCATAATAATTGTTGCTAACAATTGTGATAGAATATTTGTTAGGTATACAAATATCGAAAAAGTGAGAAACAACGGAAAAACAAGAAATAGTCAGACAGAATATCTAAATAGAGAACAAAGATTTAAAAGTATCGATGCGGAGTTGAGTGGCGAGCTTATGTGGTAGCCACACGTACAATATTTTTGTTGCGAGATATTGACATACAATATATTCTTGCTACGAGATAGCAAGATAAATAAGTTTAAAATTATTGTGTTAACATTACATTTCTAAGTGAGATTCAATTGTAAAAATAATTTATGCGATTCTATATATTATAATAATCAAAAAAAAAAAAAAAAAAATTATTACATGTCGTGAAAAAAATTATACAAATTGTTAACTAGATTAAGCAAGAGTAGAGATCATCGCAAGAGAAATATTCAAAATATATTATCAAGCAAATTCTCAATCGAAACTTTTGGGGAATTTTTCTCCCCTTCCTATGTTAAAGCAATGAGAGAAGAGAAAATATTCCTCGGGAGTTTTTATTCAGAATAGGGTTGTATACAAACGGTAGCAACTGCATCACATACCGAGTACATTAAACATTTCCAAAATATATTGTAAATTAAGAATCAAATATTTGAAAATATATACACATATTTTTTACAGCAAGAAAATTTTTTTAAATTTATTTCGATTTTATGTGATCAATATTGTTACATTTTCGTTCATATATGTATGTATATCTGGTATCAGATTTAAAAATCTTTCAGAGTCCACTTAGTGAACTCAACCTCTTAAAGGAAAACATTATTTTCGTAAATTTTATTTATTTTGCTGGTTTGTTGTTGGGTTTTCGCATCTTTCGTCGTCTTCAATTTTTAATTTTGTTTTTAAACTCAATTGGCTCTGTGATTTTCAAAAAACTTTTCGCATTTCTAAACGACTTTTTGGATTATTTAGTTACAAATTTCGGCATTACGTGCAAATTTCGGATTGTATCCAACCGCGAGTAATCCAGCTAATTTAAAAAGTTATAATGGCCACTTTTATGCAATTAGCAGATTCACTAATTTAATTCGAAGCCGGTTTTTGAGGTTTTGCGACAACTGATCAAAATCAAACGGTCCTGGATATCAAAAAGGAAGAGTGAAACGCGCTAATATAGAATTTTTAGGTACAGATGCCGCGAGCTCTTCAAAAGAGGCCTCTGCCGCCAAGAAGGAGCACAAACAAGCCTACGCGGCTTATCTCAAATGCATGGAAGTGATTGGTGATCTCACTTCCAAGCTAAATAAAGCCGCAAAAGAAATGGCTGCGGAGTCTTCCGACTTGGAGCACCATATCCGTCTTCCACCGTGCGATACGGAAGTTTTTAAGGGAGATTACCTGTCATGGCCAACATTTCGTGACATGTTCACGGCCATTTACATTCTAAATAAGCGGCTCACCCCAGTGGAAAAACTTTTCCACTTAAAACAGAAAACTCAGGGGGAGGCAAAGGAAATAGTTCGTAAGTGGTCACTTACAAATGAAGGGTTTTCATCTGCCTGGAAAACCCTTACTGATTGCTACGAGAATAAAAGAATTCTCGTTAATAGTCAATTGAAGATTCTCTTCAACCTATCCCCGGTAGAATCTGAATCTGGAAGTGCAATCAAAATTCTTCACCGCGAAAGCAATAACTGCATATCGGCACTCCAGATTCACAAAATTGACATAACGAATTGGGATGCGATCATAACGTACCTTTGCTCAACGAAGCTACCTGAAGTCTTCCTCTCCATGTGGGAACATTCGGTCCAGGAAAAAACGGAGATTCCTAAGTGGGAAGATATGGACAGGTTTCTAACAAGTCGATTCCAGACTTTAGAAACTGTCTTTGACATTAGAGGGCCTAGTACTTCCCGGTCACAGAGACCGCAGCCTTCTAAGTCAAATTTCGACAACCCAAGTCGAAAATTACAAATGTTTTAAGCGAGTGTGGCAAGAAATCAATGCAAGCTGTGCAATTGCGATGCACACAACATACGATCTTGCCCACGATTTCAAATAATGTCTCCTTCAGAAAGAAGCAACTTTGATAGAAGGAGTAAACTCTGCCGGAACTGCCTGTTCTCCGGATATGGGCTGGCAAAATGCACCAGTGCGTTCAATTGCTCAGTTTGCCACTCCAAGCATCACTCACTGTTGCATTTGAACCCAATTCAGCAAGCTCCTTCGGGAAAAAGCGGTTTCTCAAACTCTTCGGCAAGTGGGTCCTGAACTAGTTCCAACCGGACCACTTCTGGTACCAGTTTCTCCAGCGGTAATACTGAGCCTCCCACCCATATACAGTCGTGTTTTACGAACATGAACAAAGGTGTTCTACTATGAACAGCTCAGGTCAACATTAGACTTCGTGGGTCTAATTTTTCGGCCAAAGCGGTCATAGATTCTGGATCTGAGTGTTCGTTCATGACGGAACGACATCGACGTCGGATTAAGCTGCCAACGAGGAAAGTTAATGCATGGGGGTCTGGAATCAACAACACGCTTTCGGCGCAAACCAGCCAGGCGTGTTCCATAACCTTGGGATCTCCGGTCGATCCTGTGGTGGTGATTCAGACAACGGCGCTAGTGCTACCTCAACTGACGGGAAAACTGCCGACCTGCCAGATCGATCCTGCCATACAACATTCGATCCCGGGGCTGACTTTGGCGGATAAAGGGTTCTTCGCAAACGAACAAGTCGATCTTGTTCTAGGAGGCGACGTTTATCCGCAAATAATGCTCGGCGGTCTACGGAAGGACGTTCTTGGCTTACTGCTGGCTCAGGCGACAGTCTTCGGATGGATTCTGACGGGAAGGACGACTTCATCCAAGCCGACGACATCATGCGTCTCCTTCTACAATAAGGTAACGCTGGATAGACAGCTAGCAGCTTTTTGGGAATTAGAGGTCCTGCCCCGTAGCAGAGCTCGTACCGCAGAAGAGGACTACTGCGAGGATAAAGATACTACCAAGCGAGACGAATCGGGGAAATATATAGTTTCGTTACCATTTCGTCGGAACTTTCCCTCAAAGGTTTCCCTAGGGTGCTCGCGAAATATAGCTTTCTCGCAGTTCTTTCGCAGTGAAGGTCGTCTGGCAAAAAATCCCTCTTTACGAGAGGAATACACTAGGGTACTCAAGGAGTATCAGCAACTGGGTCACATGACTGAGGTGTCCAGTTTCCCGGATGAGGGCTGGTCTGATAATTATTACCTGCCCATCATGCGGTTACCAAGACCGAAAGCACTTCTACGGTTCGGGTGGTGTTTAATGCGTCCTGTCCGTCTGACAATGGAGTAAGCCTCAATGATGTGCTACTGCCTGGACCTAGTCTACAAAGCGATCTGACGATACTGATCCTCCGATGGAGGTTATTCAAATTTGTCTTTAGCAGCGACATAAAGAAAACGTATCGTCAGATCCTAGTTCAGCCTCAACAGAGGAAATTTCAAAAAATTGTATTTCGCGATTCAATAAGTGAACCAGATCGTCAATTTCAATTGAACACTGTTACTTTCGGGGTAAACTGCGCTTCTTATCTCGCAATAAGGACGCTTCTGCAACTAGCCGACGACGTTCACGAATCGCTTCCGATCGCTTCGATAGTCCTCCGACAAAATATGTACGTCGACGACGTGCTCGCAGGTGGGCACGACTTAGAGATCACCATTAAGGCCCGGGATCAAATCACCGAGGCCTTAAGTTCGGCAGGTTTCCCACTTCGAAAGTGGACTGCCAATAGTAAAGAAGTCTTGCGCGATATTCCTATCCCTCATTTGCTCAGCCAAGACTTCTTAGATTTCAAAGATACGAGCAGCGTTAAAGCTCTCTGTATACGATGGAATGCGCGTTCGGATCAATTCTACTTCATTGCGAAAGAATTAGATAAATTTCAAATAGTGACAAAACGCAAGATTTGGTTAGCCATCGCCAAATTATTCAATCCACTGGGGTGGCTCGCACCGATCATCATAGTGGCGAAGATGTTAATGCATAACATCTAGTTGGAAGGAACGGATTAGGATGAGCAGGTATCTTCAACAACACTTGAGCGCTGGTCAAAGTTTGCCATGGAGTACTTGGCAATAGGAGAAATTCAAATTCCACGATGGGTACAATTCTCACCGACGGAAAAGATGTAGCTTCATGGATTCTGTGATGCATCGGAGAAGGCGTATGCGGCGATTATCTACTTGCGCGTCGAAAGGAGAGACAGTGTTGCGGTCAATCTCCTCTTAGCAAAAACGAGGGTTGCACCGGTTAAAACAATCTCACTACCTCGTTTGGAGTTGTGCGGCGCGGTACTTCTGGCGGAAATGGTGGAATCAGTAATTTCTAACTTGGATCTTCGATTCTAACAGTTTTTCTTATGGACTGATTCCACCATCGTTCTGGCTTGGCTACGGAAGCCACCATGTTCTTGGTCGACATTTGATTCGCATAGGGTAACCAAAATCGTAGAGAAGGTTGGCCAACGGAGTTGGTGGATTCGTCCTCGAATCCAGCCGACTTAGGAAGTCGGGGAGTCGAAGCTCCCGACTTGGTTGGAAGTTCGTTATGGTGGCAGGATCCTTCTTGGCTTCAAGAAGGTAGAACTGAATAGCCTTCTCAGGACTCGGGGTTTCAGACCGACGAAGAAGAGAAGCAGGTGATATCGCACGCGACAAAGGTTGGAGAGATGTCCGACATCCTTCAAAGATTCTTTTCACTTCCGAGAGCTTTGCGAGTGCTGTCGTATGTCTTGAGATTTAAAGCTACGCACCCTATTCAGAAAGCTCAATTTGCAGTCGTTTCTACCGCCATTTCCTCTGAGGAAATCAAAGCTGACGAATGATAGCTTTCTGTCAAGAAGAACACTTTCCGAGTGAGTATTAAGATTTGAAGAAGGGACTGAGGATAAGTTCCAAGAGTGTAATCCTTCCACTTAATCCGTTCATAGATTCAAATAGTATACTTCGAGCGGGGGCGTCGAAAGACTTAAATTACAGCGAACGTCATCCTATAATTCTTCCCTATAACTAAAATTTTTCGCTCGGTGGAAGAACGAGTACTTAAACGAACTTCAAAAGCGGACGAAGTGGAAGCGACAGCAACCAGACTGGCAGGTGGAGACGTGGTTGTTATTCGAGAGGACAACCTTCCTCCAAACGAATGGCGACTAGGACGAGTCGTCAACGTTCACCACGGCGCCGACAAACGAGTCAGAATGGCAGAAATCGGCACCCAGAAGGGAGTCGTTACGAGACCAATCGTGAAATTGGTCTTGCTACCATCGGAGAGGACCAGCACTTCCTAAGAAGCTCCAATATGCGCCACGCTCGCCACCCAACCAAACCACAACAATCAGCGGTAACTTTTAGACCCTATTGTTTTTTTTTCTGTCGAGTATTTTTCCCAAGCAGCCTGAACCAGTTTACTGCTGGGTAATTTTCATTGTTTTTCCCAGGCTGATTTACTGCTGGGAATCAGCCTGGTTTTCGAAATACTGATTTTGTCTAATTGCCTGCCATTGGCTTAAATATATCATTTGATTTAACGGGATATCCTTTTGTGCGCCGAACCAACTATTTTGCTAAGACAAAACATCCGGTCCGGCGACAAATAGGAAAAAATCCATAGTTCACTCCGTTTTGGACCGACCAGCAGCAAGCAGCAGTTTTTTGATCACCAGCGACCGCCAGCCATCACCTAAGGACATAACCAAGTGTAAGTAATATTTTCTACTGTGATAAAGATTCCAATTCGTTAATAAATAAATACATATATTTGACAATTCGGCTAATACGAATTACTTTTCTTTTTATTTAAAAACGGACTGCCCACGAGACCAAGGGAATTGCGGCAGTTTCGTCCAACTATTAAAAAATTGAAATTTAATTATGAGAGAAATATATCCTCTTTTAAAATTGACATTTGTTTCGAACATTTTAGCACTCTTTTAGATAGTTTTTTTTGGCCGGAAGGCGCTTTTGTGCGTGAATTTAAATATAAACCTCACTTAAGCGATCGTAATGTTTAAAGGATTTCTCGGCAAACGAATCCAAAAAACTGAACTCAATATCTACTATCAGTATCTATTACCAAAACGTTAGGGGTTTGAACACCAACCTTGCAGATCTATACTTAAAAAGCTTTTACTGCAATTTTAAAATATTTCTTTTACCGAAACTTGGCTTAAACCGAATGTTCTTGACTCTGAGATATTTTGCAGTGATTTTCAGGTATATAGAAACGACCGCTTGGACAGGTTGGGCGGAGGTGTCCTTTTCGCTGTACACTCTTCGCTACTATCTGAAGAGATTGTGGTTTCTGTTATCGGCTCTATCGAATTTAAGTGCATCCGTGTTAAGTCAGTTAAGGGCTTTATTTATTTAGCTCGCTGCTATATTCCACCTCAATCAGACTCTTCTGTTTACTTGCAATGTATTGCTTTACTCAAAACTGTTAGTTCAATAACCAACTGCTCAGATTCCATGGTAGTTTTGGGTGATTTTAACCTCCCCCATATATCGTGGAAGATTTTTGACCATAATATTGTACCTTTTTAATCTAAAATAAATACAAATGAATTTTTGGATGAGATGGCTGAACTTTGCCTGTATCAAATTAAAGTTATTCTTAACAAATTTGG
Source organism: Philophylla caesio (assembly GCA_963971545.1). NCBI lineage: Eukaryota > Metazoa > Arthropoda > Insecta > Diptera > Tephritidae > Philophylla > Philophylla caesio. The sequence goes on along the minus strand of OZ020604.1, from coordinate 56,354,395 downwards.
AAGGGTGCTGGATTTGGTTTACGTCGACAACATGGCTACAACGTCTGTGAATCGATGTGACCCTCTGGTTTTACCCGAAGACGTCTTCCATCCAGCTATGCATTTAGATTGCGAAATTATGGGATGTATACAGGATCAAAGCTCTAAAACACTCATTTCTAACACTAAATTTAATTTTGGGAAAACAAATTATAAAAAGCTTAATAAAGTACTATCTAAAATCATAAAATATAATGAAAATATTGAGAAAAACGTTGATCATTTTAATAATACTCTGTATGAATTGTTTGAGAACCTTGTACCTAAACTTAAACGTTCTTATTCAGAGCCAACACAATTGTGGTTTACGAGGGTACTGAAATGTTTGAAAAATAAAAGGTCTCGTAGCTTCAAATTGTATAAAAAAACTGGCTTGCATTCGCACTATTTAAAATCTTCAATTATTCGCCATAGATATTTTGAGTTGGACAAAAAATGTTATAAAGCATATATACGCAAAATGAAAAATTATATTATTTCTGAAACTCTAAGCGAATGCTACAAAAGATTCCGTCCGCAATGAAATTTTAAAATATCTCTTCTAACAATTTAGAATAGATTGCTAATTTATTTGCACTATTTTTTAAGTCTAATTATGCCATTAACTTCAATATGAACTTTACCACATATCCGTTTTAAGTAAGTTCGAATAACTCAATCAATTTACCTACAATAACCCCAGAGGAGGTATTCCTTTATTTGAAAACTTTAAAAAGCTCATCGAAGCATTCTTATAAATTGTGCGGAAAATTTACCTTTATCAAACTTATTTAATTTGTCATTGAAACAGGTTTTTCCTTCCGCATGGAAACAATCTTTTATAATCCCTCTTCATAAATGCGGAAATAGGTCAAATATTGAAAATTATCGTGGCATAGTCAAGATTTCCGCTATTCCAAAATTATTTGAAGCTATAGTCACTAGTCAGTTAACTTTTATAATGTCTTCATCAATTACTAATTCTCAACATGGGTTTTGTAAAGGCAAATCTATTATTAAGAATTTGCTTGAATTCACAATTCATGTGTCAAAGTCGTTCCGTCAAAGAACTCCACTGATGTCATATATACCGATTTCAGTAAAGCCTTCGATAAAGTTTGCCACCCTCTACTTATTGATAAGCTTGCTCTAATTGGTTTTCAGCGTTGTATAGGTACTTCGTTGGATATCTTTCTACCTGCATTGCAGAACGCAAAGAGTCATTTATAAAAATGTTGCATCGGATGTCATTGATGTGTCCTCAGGAGTTCCTCAAAGCATCCACCTCGGCCCAATTCTGTTCCTGCTATTTATTAATTATATAAGTACTGTATTAAAATTTTTAGAACATACAACTCTGTTGATGAGAGATCCTTGCTGCAGGATGATTTAGAAAGTATAGTTTTGTGGTGTAACGTAAATTGCATGCCTTTAAATCTTAAAAAATGTAAATATATGTATGTGCTTCTCCCGGAGAGCGACACTGCCGGCTTCTTTTGGTTACAGTATTTGTGGCCATATTCTTGACCAAGTACATAATTTTGTCGATCTGGGTGTCACAATGGATCCCAAACTAAATTTTAACGTACATATTAACATTACAGTCAATAAAGCAATAGGCGTTCTTGTTTTTGTGAAAAGATAGTTGAAAGAATTCAGCGAACCTTACATAACGAAAGCGCATTTTACTACTTTAGTTAGACCGATGCTGGAATATGGTTCTATAGTATGGAATTCGCATTACCAGGTGCATTCTGACCGGCTTGAATCGGTTCAAAAACAATTTTTACTGTTTGCCTAAAGACACTTTAGTTGGGATTCTACTCACAGACTGCCATCATATACTAGTCCGCTGAAACTTATTTATCTTCCTACTCTTTCAAATCGTAGAAACATGCTAGGAATAATGTTTATGGTGAAGTTGGTCACGGGATCGATTGATAGTCCTTTTCTTTTGGCAGAAGTTAATTTCAATGTCCCTTCTCGTGTTTCGAGGAACTTTAAACCCCTTTTTCTGAATCAATGTAAAACAAATTTTAAACTCAATGAGCCATTCCGGTGTTTGTGTCAGGATTATAACTTCCTTTCCAACACCTTTGATGTGTCAGACTCGCTCTTTAACATCAAGAATAATGTGCTGTCCTCCCTCTTATATTGATTTGCGTTAGCACATAGTAACATTTCGGCCAGCTGATGAATTAATTTTTCTGTAGCTGAACAGTTTGAGATCTCGACACTTAAGAAACTCATTCTCTAACCGGCACAACCATATTTTAATAAAAAAAAAATCCGTGCGTCATGCGGATGCGCCCCTCGTGCCGGTTGGGCAGGAAAGGAGGGTTGTTATCGTTGGGTTTATTATTATTATTATTATAAAAGATATATTTTGGGAAGAAAATCAAGAAAAACCTACCGATAAGGTAAAACGCCAATGCCAAACCTTTCAGGCGAAATTTCTCATATTGATATTTTTAAAACTGGCAAGCAATTGCATCGATAATTTTTCTAATTTTGCTGGAGTGAAATATATAGTTCCAAGAGCTATTTTAATATTGTTTTCTTCTTTTTCTTGTCCGACAGGGTGGAATGTTGATATTTGTTGGAACGATTTTCCGTCATCCCTTGTCAAGTTTGGTTTGGAGACAAACCGGTTTCGGCGTTGTGCCATCTTCAGTGTCAATTTTCGTTCTGTGCAGTTTAGGTCTGTTGTTCCGTATTTATTTTTTTTTGGTCAAGCAGGTATTGGTGCATAAACGTCAATGTTAACAAATGTAAAGGGTCCTGAGTATAGGTACATAAAGTCTCGCGCGGTTAGAATCCAAAAGGGTATATTTTATCTCGAATCTGCCTTCGCTGTAAGAACAGGTAGAAAGTCAGTAATTTTTGTCCGTTTGGGTATTGTAGGAATATATACAAAGTACCAAATAGAGATAAAAAAGGCCATACAAGCAGCTAGCAGTATTGTAATCTCCCACACAGCACACTTATTAAGCCAAATGAATCCGGCAGCACCACCACTGATAGCGCTTCCAAAAATCCACAAACCGGATACTACAATGGGACCCATAATTAACTATAAGTCGGCTCCTGCTTATAGACTGTTCAAACATCTAAAAATGCTGTTAAATGATAACTTGGAACTGCGCAACGAGCACATTGTAGCAAACACGACGGAATTCATCTCTAAACTGGAAACGTAAACGTGAAAGCAAAGCAGGCTAGTATCATTTGATATTAAAGACTTATACCCATCGATCCCACAAACAGAAACAATAGTTATGTTTCGGAAAATATTACTCGAAAAAACGAAGGACCAGATAAAAACAATCCAAATGACAAACACATTACGAGCTACACTGCGACCAAATTTGTTTAAGTTCAATAATAAAATATATCGACAAACTAACGGACTCGGAATGGCTAAGCCAACCTCGGCCATCCTCATAGAGGTATTTATGCAAGAACTGGAGGGACATTATATGGAAGAACTACGTAGTAATCTTCGCAAGGTACGTATATGACATTATCTGCGTGATCACCAAGGACAATGAAGAGCAGATACCTGAACAAACAACATGGACGTATAATGTTTACGATGGAAATGGAAAAGAAGGGAACAATAAATTACCTGGATCTGACGATTAAGATAGATAAAATTGCCCAAAAACTTGACTACGAAATAAACAGAAAACCGATAGCTACATACACCATAATCCTCCGGAACACAAATTTGCCGCTATGAGACAACTAACAAACAGGCTTGAACGAATACCTCTATCGCGAGATGCATACGGAAAGGATCTAAACACAATATGCTACATAGCAACAAACAACGGATATAAAAAGGAGCTCGTGGAACCATTCCCAAAAATTTTATGCAATTCAAAAAAGAAGCGACAGAGAGCTAGTCGAAAAACCTTGGATACTTAAAATCAGCACGAATGAAGAAGACCCATTGAACAAACGTGGCGTGTATAAACTGACCAGTGAGTGTCAATATAGCTATATAGGACAGACAGGACGTAAAGTAAGAAGAAACCTTGTTCTTGAACACATAATGGACTACAACAAAAGGATAGAAAAACCCACGGCAATATAATAATAATAATTTTGGCGCTTACACTATATAGCTTAGTGTTTGGCCGAGCTTCTCCTACCCATTTGAGGTGTGCGTCTTTTATATTATACCACAAATAAAGGGACCTACAGTTTTGTGCCGACTCCGAACGGCAGATGTATTTAATGAGAAGCTTTTTCATGGCAGAAATACCCTCGGAGGTTTGCCATTACCTGCCGAGAGGTGACCGCTATTAGAAAAAACTTTTTCTATTATTAAGATTTTGTTTGCCCTGACTGAGATTCGAACCTCGAACTCACCGGCATATCGAGTTATAGCACGCACCGCTACCAACTCGACCACAGCGGCCACAGGCAACCCACGGCAATACCTGAATCTAATTTTGCAAACCATCTGGTAAACGCAAAATGTTCACCCGCAAACATAAAGAAGCCCGTTAAGGGACTGCACGTACAATAGAAAAGACGGCGTCTAAATGCTCTTAAAAACATAGAAATATATAAACAAAAGGCTAAGCAAAGAGTAGGTTAAATGTCCGATATACAAAACAAACCTACAATACCCAAACGGACTAAAATTACTGACTTTCTACCTGTTCTTACCTCGAAAGCAGATTCTAGATAAATTATACCCTTTTGGATTGTAACCGCGCGAGACTTCAGGTACCTATACTCAGGACATTTACAGTTGTTAACATTGACGATTATGCACCAATACCTGCTTGAACAAAAAATAAATAAATACGGAACAACAGGCCTAAACTGAACAGAACGAAAATTGGCACTGAAGATGGCACAACAAAACCGGTTTGTCTCCAACCAAACCAAACTTGACAAGGGATGACGGAAAATCGTTCTAACAAATATCAGCTATTTATATGTAAGTTTTGTTAGTATTTAATAACACCTAAAATATTTAAGGAGTTCACAAGCGTGTTATTGGTCGTATTTCTTTAGTGCGTTACTTAAATAACAGAGGAGCTTGTGGGTGCACTGTGTTATTTCCATTACTATTATATGTGGTATTCAAGCAATTAATCAGAATTTTATATAGACGAAAATTCAGGTACCAAAAAGCATAAAACACCAAAATTGCAAACATCTCGCAAAACTGAATTCAATACCTGAAAATCAATGGACACCAATAAATACAGCATAATCAACACTAATTACTTAGAACGAAAACGATACTGAAGATGGCACAACGCCGAAACCGGTATGTCACAAAACCAAATTTGACAAGGGATGACGGAAGATCGTTCCAACATACGTTAAAAAATTTCATAAGTTTTAACATAATAACGCTATCAGTACTTAGCACACTTTGTGAAATACACTTTGTTTGAATACACATAAAACAATTTTCAAAAATATTCAAAATTTTTTCGAATGGCTGACAACTAAGATCAATACAATAATTAAACAAAATTTCTCATATAAGCAACGGTGCCACTAAAGCAAAGGTAAAAGTTGGGCATCTTTCATCTTTTCGCGCTAGGTTCGTCAACTCCACCTTAAATTAATTGGGGAAAATAGCAACAAACCAAATATTATATTGCATTCTTCTAAATTTCTCAACCGCTCCAAAAACAAATTGAATATCAAATTGCCAACTTTTCGAAATAAAAGCAATTGCAAGAGGTGACTTCAATTGATTAATAATATTTAGTAAGAAATAAATAATAAGCAAAATAATGGCATAAATGTAGAGAAGGTAAAATTATATTGTAAAAAACTTATAAACAACATGTGAAAATTCCGGTAATTCGCGCGTTGACTAGCCGCTGATTCTCATTTTCTTTAATTTCTCATATGCAGACATGTATACAATTTTTATATTTTTAGTTTTATATATTTTTGTAATATTCAGGAGTAAAATAAAACATTTGGAAATTTTCGATTTGCTCAAATAATTTAATTAGTTAAATTTTACAAAAACAATTTTGTGTGGTTTAACTTTTTTACCAACACGTTTTTCACTTTTAATTGGTTCAAGTTCATTAAACATGTTTAGCTCGTGTTCAACGCTCTATTACTATATTTTTATCATGCTGTATAGCATACTTCCATAGCGCCATGTACAGATATGTTGGTTCCATTATTTACATTATCATGTTCTATTAACTAAATTTACTTATCTTGTATTGGAGTCCTTTAGTATCGCTAAAACTCGGTAACGACTAAACCGATTTAAAATTTGTATTTGGGATTGTTCGGTATAATACCTGCATTGATTAAAACAGAAAACAAATTTGGAGGCTGCCACCTGATTGAAAATTTGTTTTGAACAAAATTGATAAGATAAAATTTTAAGAAAGTTTACAGTTCAAAATATTCTTAAGGGGGTTATCACATGTTTAAAAAATTTAATCAAATAAAATTGTTTTGATAGATTAAATATTTTTTATAAAAGTATTAATAGTCTGAAGGTATTGAATTTGGAATGTTTGTTATGTACGATAAACACTAATAAATAGTTATAATTCGTACTTGTTATATTCATATCACCAAGTTCATTTATGAAGATATTTATATATGTATTCGAATACCACTGAAACGAACATATAAATTATATATTTTATTTATGCAATCTTTTAAACTTACAGATTTAACAATATATACAAACATACATAAAAATACTTTGAGGAAAATTTTTGAGATGGAAGTCGACGCAAACGCTTTGGAAATTTGTGACGAATACGAACATAATGATTTAAGTATCGATTATGTATTAGAAAATGTACTGAGTACGCAAGCTAACGCTGAACATTGTGATGAATACCAGCAGCTCAAGCAAATATATAATTCAGTTCTCTTAAATGGTTGTGAATGCAATAACAGACAGCATGATTGTAATCTTTGTTTCCATGGAGGAAACTACACGTTTAATTCGCAATCGAAAGAGCTCGTGTTAGATGCGAAACGATCTAACGAACTAATATACGAATGTAGCTCGGTATGCAGATGTGATCCCTCCAAATGTCTGAATAGACTAGTACAAAAGGGACCTAGAAAAGCGTTGAAAATCATTAACTCAAAGGTATACGGGTCAAAAGGTCTTATAACAACAGATAACATTCCTAAAGGTGGATTTATTTGTGAATACGCCGGTGAGATAATAACTCATAAAGAAGCTCTACGACGCCAAAAGAAAAACGAGGAATACTCATTAATGAACTACATTCTTTTTCTCAATGAAATAAATACAGTAGATAAAAACTATGTTAACTCAATTATACTGACAACAATAATTGATCCAAAAAAGAGAGGTAATATTGGACGCTATTTAAATCATAGTTGTGATCCGAATTGTGAGGTGCGCAGTGTCCGTGTTGATTGCCCAATTCCAAAGATTGGTAAGTTAAAAACGTATTTAATGATACATATTTATTTTATCTACCCCATTTAGTAACACGGAATACTAAGTTTTTCATTTTATTTTATTTTCAAGGACTTTGTTAGTACGTTCACGTTGAACTATAAGCTCAAGGTCATACTTCTTTCCAATAGCATGCCAGTTATTTATATCTTTCGCTTACTGACACCAATTTGAAATACCAAGGGGACCCAAGTCCTGCACCAATACCTGATTGACCAAAAAAACGAAGTAAATACGGAACAACAGACTTAAACTGAACAGAACGAAATTTGAGACTGAAGATGGCACAACGCCGGAACCGAACCACACTTGACAAGAGTTGACGGAAAATCGTTCCAACAAATATCAACAATTCACCCTGTCGGACAAGCAATAGAAGAAAACATGGTACCCAAGTCCTTTACCGGTTGGTCTTTCCAACGCAAGGGAGGCCTCCCTTTTCCTCTGCTACCGACGGTGGGTACCACGTGGAAGACTTTCAGAGCTCTAGCGCTTTCATCTATTCGAACGATATGATCTAGCTAGCGAAGACGCTGCACTATATATGTATATGTCATTATAAAGATCGCACAGCTCATTGTTCCATCGTCTGCGGTATTCGCCATCGCAAAGGCGATCTTTCGAACCATCTTTCTCTCGAACACTCCAAGAGCCCTCTTATTTGATGTCTGCTCAAATCAAATTAACCGGATATAGCCAACGAAATCCGTTCGAATGGTACACTAGAGTTAGACTGCCTCATTTAACTATCACTTCTAGATTTCGCTCCATTGGCCACTAAAAAGTTCGTGCAGGTGCCAATTTATTCTGATACCGATTACCAACATCAAACCGAATATAAACTATATTTTTCTTCAGGGTGTCCATGATTCCCAAGTTTCTTCCACTCAGACCGCTTTGGTATTCTTTAAGAACATCCGGAGTCTAATATGCAGATTGCAACTTTCCCTTTGAACTAACAAAGTATGCCCCTTCTACATACAGCCCTAGGCGCGATTTTGCCACTAAAACACCGCCCAATCATTATGATTTAACGAACGCTCTCTGCTCGGCCCCAAATTTTAACTTACCTTCAGCCTCTTATATTCGCAATGTCTGAAAAATATAAAGGCTAAAGGAAAAGATAATTTTGCAGACGCGCTCTCTAGGTAGTTTTCTCACAATTTAAGTGAAATTTTGATGCCGTTCAGTTAGTGATTTCCAAGTATAGGGTTTTCCAATAGGGATGATATGATTTCTAACTGTCGTTTAGGCCATTTTTAGTATGTCATGATCTGTCATTTTTTTTCATTGTATTTAGTAATGTTTACAATTTCGTCATGGAAAGATATACGCAAGAACAACGTTTACAAATTATTCAATTTTATTATCAAAACAATCGTTCTCCAATTGCAACTTTTTTAAGAAAATCATCTTATCCGATGAGGCTCACTTTCATCTGAGTGGTGCGGTAAATAAACAAAACTGTCGATTCTGATCCGAAGAAAATCCACAAATTATTCATGAACAATCATTACATTCACCTAAATTGACAATTTGGTGTGGTTTTTGGTCTGGTGGAATCATCGGTCCGTACGAAGTGAAGCGGGTGACCCCGTTGCTGTCAATGGAGAGCGGTATAGATCGATGATATCCAACTTTTTATGGCCACAATTGGAAGAAGTTGATCTTGACAACATCTGGTTCCAACAAGACGGGGCTACGTGCCTCTCAGCACGTGCAACAACCGAATTCTTGCGAGAAAAGTTTGGAGATTCGATTATTTCAAGAAATTGTGACATTAAATGGTCTCCAAGAAGTTGTGATTTTTGAATTTGAATTTGAATGATGTTATATTCAGATCTTAATTGTATCGATTGTACTTCACATTAAATAAAAAGATTTGAATTTCCTTCACAATTAGGTGTTTTTTTTTTAAAGAAATCGTATCACTCTTATTGGAAAACCCCTTTATATTTCCTTTAGCAAAAATACTTAATTTTATTTAAACTAATTGATTTAATCAATACAGATAATCAAATAGAATTCATAGCCATGGAGCACAATTAGACTCATCGCGCCTAACAAATTTTTGAAATCAGCAATAACAAATAGCAAGATATATTTTGGGAAGAAAATTAAGAAAAACCTTCCGATAAGGTAAAACCCCAATTTCAAACCTTTCAGGCGAAATTTCTCATATTGATATTTTTAAAACTGGCAAGCAATTGCTTCGATAATTTATAGTTCCAAGAGCTATTTTGATATTGTTTTCTTCTTTTTCTTGTCCGACAGGGTGGAATGTTGATATTTGTTGGAACGATTTTCCGTCATCCCTTGTCAAGTTTGTTTTAGGACAAACCGGTTTCGGCGTTGTGCCATCTTCAGAGTCAATTTTCGTTTCGTTCAGTTTAGGTCTGTTGTTCCGTATTTACGTAGGAAGGCTTGCTCCGACGAGCTCAATCGAAAAATTTAAAGTCAAACGCAATGTTCATATATTTAATTTGCTTTTAATTATTGCTTAACATATTTTAAACGTTCACATTTATACATTGCCGAGTTCACAAATAACTGGGTTGTTGCCCTTACAATTATATTACAGGGTTTTGTGGTCCGTTGGAGTTGCGCGCACGTTTAAAAGTAAAGTACGGTTTTCGTTTTGGTTTATGTCTGTCTCTTTTCCTTTGAATTACATGGTTGCAATTCTCACCAATGGTTAGCGCTGCCAGATGTTGTGTCTGTGTTTCGTTAAAAAGAGTTACCGTCTTGGTCAGATCCTACAGCTCGGTCATCCGGGGCGTTCATTCGGCCTGTGATGATGGTTACCATTTTTTTTTTTTAATTCGGCAACCGTGGTGGCACGTCCAGGTCCGTAATGGTCGCCGACCTTCACAACTTCGTATCGACCATGTTCCGGTTTTATATGACCTTGTAGGGTCCGAAGAATTTCGGTTTCAGCTTAGTCAACCCTTGGACACGCATTTCTAATCCAGTTAGTATTCTAAATGGCGATTGCTTGGTGCTCCTCGGTGGTGAGCTGTTGATAATCTGCTGCACTCGATCAACTACTGATTCTGCGCCTGCATTCCGCATAGGCTACAGTCAAATGAACTTGGAGAAGGCATATATTATTATCAATAGGTGATTGTGCGCTTTTTTCGTTGCTTCCATAGGACCGACGTGGTCAATAAGGAAGGTGCACAGCGGTCTTTCCCCCTTCGCTATGGGACTAAGGAAACCTTCCGTTTTCCCCGCCTTTGAATTCATGATGATACACTCCACGCAGCTTTTGACAGCTTTAATGACTTTGCCGCTAAGTTGCGGCATAAAATACATCTTCTCTACAGCGTGTCCTCTTTGCCGCGAAATGACCTTGCTTATGTGCGATGCGTATGATCTCCTCCTCCATTGCAGACGGAACAATCACTAGCTCCTTCGTCGGGTCTTTGTAGAGGTTGTCGTGTTTCACGTAAAAGTCTTCGAAATTGTCTCTTTCCAATACCTTAGGGACTGCTCGTATCCAATTGTCCTCCAACTGGGCTTGCTGCAACCGGTGTTGAAGTGAATCTTCCAGTATCAGGCATGAGACCCGACTCAAGGCGTCGACATGGCGCATCTTAGCGCCGCTGCGGTGCTCGATTTCGTAGTTGAAATCCTGCAGGAACATCGCCCAACGCGAAACTCGGAGAGGGACGTCCTTTTTCTTCAAGGTCATCGTGAAGGGATTGCAGTCTGTGATAATTTTAAATGGAATGCCTAGAAGGTGGACTCTCCACTTCTTTAGTGCTTCGACGACTGCCAATACTTGCTTCTGTATGCACCTCCGTAACCGCTCGCGGGTTGCACACTCTCAAGACAGGAGAATGAATCAACGCAGATTTTAACTGTTGAAATGACGCAAGCTGTTTGTCCTGTAGCACTTAACGTCGTTCCTTAAGAGATCGGAGAGAGGTTTGGCTATGACGGCGTAGTTTTCAACGAACCTTCGAAAGTAGGACGTGAGGCCAAGAAAGCGCTGTAACGACTTCCTGTCATTTCTTACTTACTTACTTAATTGGCGCATTAACCGCCTAAGCGATTTTGGCCGAGGTCAACAAAGCACGCCAGCTGTCCCTATCTCGTGCTAACTGGCGCCAATTGGAAATCCCAAGTATAGCCAAGTCTTTTTCTACTTGGTCTTTCCAACGCAGAGGAGATCTTCCTTTTCCTCTGCTATCACCCGCGGGTACCGCGTCAAAAACCTTCAGGGCTGGAGCTATTTCATCCATTCGAACGACGTGACCTAGCCAGCGGAACCGCTGATTCTTAATCCGCTGCACTATACCTACGTCATTGTACAGCTCGTACAGCTATCGTTCCATTGAACGCGGTATTCGCCGTCGCAAAGACGCAAAGGTCCATAAATCTTTCGAAGAATCTTTCTCTCGAACACTCCAAGAGCCCTCTCATCTGATGTTGTCATCGTCCATGCTTCTGCGCCATACGATAGGACGGGCATGATGAGAGACTTATAGAGTATGGTTTTTGTCCGTCGAGAGAGGACTTTACTGTGCAATTGCATACTCAGTCCGAAGTAGCACTTGTTGGCAAGAGAGATTCTGCGTTGGATTTCAAGGCTGACGCTGTTATTGGTGTTAATGCCGGTTCCTACGTAAACGAAGTTCTCTACTTTTTTAAAGTTATTACTATCAACAGTGATTTGTGATCCCAGTCGTGACTGTGCCGACTGTCTATTTCATGACAGGAGATACTTTGTCTTGCCCTCGTTCACCTCCAGACCCATTCGCTTCGCTTCTCTATCCAGTTTAGAGAAGACAGAACTAACTGCGCGGTTAAGTCCGATGATGTCAATGTCATTGGCTTACGCCAGCAGTTGCACACTCTTATAAAATACGGTGCCTGACCCATTTAGTTCTGCGGCTCGAATTATCTTCTCCAGCATCAGGTTAAAGAAATCGCACGACAAAGAGTCACCCTGTCTGAAACCTCGTTTGATATCAAACGGCTCGGAGAGGTTCTTCCCAATTCTGACGGAGCTGGTGGTGTTGCTCAACGTCATTTTACGTCCCCGTTTTGGGGATACCAAATTCAGACATTGCGGCATAAAGGCAACTTCTTTTCGTGCTGTCGAAGGCGGCTTTGAAGTCGACAAAGAGATGGTGTGTGTCGATTCTTCTTTCTCGGGTCTTTTCCAAGATCTGGTGTATTGTGAATATCTGGTCGGTGGTGTATTTACCAGGTCTAAAGCCACACTGATAAGGTCCAATCAGTTCGTTGACGGTGGGCTTAAGTCTTCCACACAATACACTTGACAGAACCTTATACGCGATGTTAAGAAGACTATTCCCGCGATAATTGGCACAGACTGCAGGATCACCCTTTTTGTGGATTGGGCAGAGCACACTTAAGTTCCAATCTGTAGGCATGCGTTCTTCCGACCATATTCTAGAGATGAGCTCGTGCATGCACTTAACTAGCTCCTCTCCGCCGTACTTAAATAACTCAGCTGGTAACCCGTCAGCCTGTCATTTGGCAGAGGGAAATTCCTAATCAATTCGGAGGGCTGCAGTGTGTTGTTTGTTATTATATACCCGAGAAACTCGACCTTCCTCATCAGAAACTGGTATTTACTCCACTTGATTCATAAACCCTTCGCCTGTGCTACTTTTAACACCAACTCCAACCTCTGGATGCCTCCGACTTCGTCCTTGGAGGATATGATCACGTCATCCATATATACTATGACTATACCACTACGTATCAGATCGTTCAAAACTGCGAGCACGAATCTGGAGAACACTTCCGGCGATATGTCAAACGGCACGTACAAAAACTCAAATCGACCGCTGTGTGTCACAAAGGACGTGTACTTCTTCGAATCTGGGTCCACCGGGACATGGATGCACCCGTTCATCAGATCGAGCGTCGAAAAAACATTAGTTCCCAGAAGCTGGTAGATAATGTCGTCGATCATTGGCATCGGGAAGTTATCGCGAATGATTTAGTTATTTGCTCCCATCCTTCTTAGCTACGAGAACGATCGGTGATGCGTAGTTGCACTTGCTTCGTTGTATGATGCCTTCAGCTAACCATTCTGCTATCTGTTTCTCGACTGTTAGCCGATCAGCATAGGCAATTCGCCTTGGGTGCCCAAATACCGGTATGTCGTCGGGGAACAATATCTTCATCTCCACCGGTGCAGGGCACTTTTCCATTGGCTTGTAGGACGCTATCAACTTCCGCACGGTATCCGCTTCTGTATCGCCCAAATGCGATAGATCCGGCTCAGCTTGCGAGGCCTTCTCAGTTGCTTCCAACAGACATATGCAGTTTACTGATTTGACTTGAAGGTCCCTTAACACATTATTCTACTACTTTAGTACTTTGTCCGTGTCCGTCCGTCTTGCTTGGAGTCACATACTGACGTTACGATCCCATCATGCCGCTCATCGCGCTTACACTACGCCCACTGGCACCTGCTCGCATTTCGTCATGCCTACGCTGAAATGTATCTGCCTGTACAGGCCTAGCGCTCTCTCTGAGCTTCCTAGCTGCATCTCTGATCGCTTTATAGAAAAAGTCCAGATCCTCGGCGATCGACATTGCACAGTACTCATCTACTTGGTAACCAGCCACTGCCTCGCGTGCTGCTATGCTTTCACAGGAATCTACTTCAGCCCGTCTCGCACTGGTGCATTCTTCGGTCTCCATCTTACGCTTACATACAGCTTCGCTTCCACTGGCCTCAGTAGGTTTTCCTTTAAACACGGCTCCGTCTTCCGAAATTATAAAGTCAACATGTTTGAGGACATCGTTGCCTATCACTAGCGCATAGCTTAAGTCACGTTCCCTGATTTCATGGAATGTTATCTTCAATGGTATCTCATCTATCTTCATGGAAATGGTAAAGCTGCCCATTGCGGTAAGTACACTTTTACCAATTCCCATCAACTGGCGTTTCTCAACTCAACATCATGAGTGTATGCCGACGCATTAAGCATACATAAATCCGACCCAGTGTCGATCAACGCTGAAACTGTTTGGTTTGCTATACCGAAAGGAATGTCTTTAAATATAAGTCCGCTCTTCCTTGTTGTCATCATGTCCGCGTGACTTGGTTCCGATTTGGTCATTTTACTTACGCTCCTGCATTCAGTAGCACGGTGCCCTTCTTTGTTGCATTTAAAGCACACAATGCTGCGTTTGAGTGGACTATTTCTTGTCAGGTGCGAAGTATTGCCGCAATTAAAACATTTCCTTTCATTGATATTCGAACTAAACATGACCCTGTTTGAAGACTCTGGTTGTGCCTGATTCGAATGCAACGACGTGTTGGATCGTATCCTCTCGTAAATATGAATTTGCTCTTTTAACTCCCTAATATTTCTTGATTGGTATAGGTTGTTCTTGTTCGTCTTAGAGTCAGGTATTCGATAAAATACTGGCAATCTATCTTGTAATGTGTAATGTGGCCCGTTCGTCGCTAACTTTAACTCTTCCAACTTGGATTTTAGTCCGTCTACGGTCAGCCCTAATATCTGGTCGCGGTCCATGTCTTACAATTATGACTTGCTTACAAATAAAACCCGTGAGTTAAAAAATATTTAATATTTAATGATGTAATTAATATCAAAAAAATAAGATAATCAGATGAATTTAAAAATGTATGGCTGTAATAAACGGTTAAGGCACACACATGTATGTTAAATGGTATAAAAGAAATAAAATTCGTTTTAAAATTGCGATATACTGGTTGAATTTCAAAGTTATAGTGCACAAATTCATAATGACAGACTTATATTTTACTAAAAGGCATCACCCTAATAATACTCGGCTTTTTTTTAGATGATCAATTATTCTCTTAAAAATTAAATTATATTTTACGTTACATTAATCTTAGGCCGTGTTTGGCGAAACCAAATTTACATTAAATGGCGTATATGTATTAGCAGTTAATTTCCATATGTACTCATCTATTACTAGAAATATCCCTCGCTGCTGTCTGCGGTGAATTACTTATTGTTCTTGTTGTGCACTCCCGCGCCGCAGTCGAATTGGCAATTTCGTTGAGACTTCCTTCGCTTATCCTGCTGGCCTCGCGTCACTCTTGCTGCTCCGCGTCGCCTTCTGCTACTGCAATTGCGCACTAACATGCGTACATCCACAACGAATTATGTGCGTACATATGCTGATCAACGGCTTGCGAACGGTATTTTGATGTACATATATTTACATGTATGTATGTAAAATTGCGAAACGAAGACAACGGAACGGATCACTTTATAACTGTCTCAATCCCGTTACTTTTACAGCCACGAAATTTTACGATTTTAACAAAATTTAAATGACTTGATTTTACAAATGTACACATGAACAATTTCGTTGACGAGTCCTCGCACACAATTGTTATTCGCTTGCAGTTTATAAATTTGTCTTTTCTTGGAAAATATCCCCACTTCACGAAACCACTTTCAAGGGTGGCACGCTTGTTCCGACGAGCTCTATCGAAAAATGTAAAGTCAAACGCAATGTTCATATATTTAATTTGCATTTAATTATTGCTTAACATATTTTAAACGTTCACATTTATACATTGCCGAGTTCACAAATAACTGGGTTGATGCCCTTACAATTATATTACAGGGTTTTGTGGTCCGTTTGAGTTGCGCGCACGTTTAAAATTGAAGCCCGTTGTTCGTTTTGGTTTATGTCTGTCTCTTGTCCTTTGTATTACAGGGTTGATATTCTCACCAATGGTTAGCGCTGCCAGATGTCGTGTCTGTGTTTCGTTAAAAAGATTTACCGTCTTGGTCAGATCCTACAGCTCGGTCATCCGGGGCGTTCATTCGGCCTGTGATGATGGTTACCATTTTTTTTTTTAAATTCGGCAACCGTGGTGGCACGTCCAGGTCCGTAATGGTCGCCGACCTTCACAACTTCGTATCGACCATGTTCCGGTTTTATATGACCTTGTAGGGTCCGAAGAATTTCGGTTTCAGCTTAGTCAACCCTTGGACACGCATTTCTAATCCAGTTAGTATTCTAAATGGCGATTGCTTGGTGCTCCTCGGTGGTGAGCTGTTGATAATCTGCTGCACTCGATCAACTACTGATTCTGCGCCTGCATTCCGCATAGGCTACAGTCAAATGAACTTGGAGAAGGCATATATTATTATCAATAGGTGATTGTGCGCTTTTTTCGTTGCTTCCATAGGACCGACGTGGTCAATAAGGAAGGTGCACAGCGGTCTTTCCCCCTTCGCTATGGGACTAAGGAAACCTTCCGTTTTCCCCGCCTTTGAATTCATGATGATACACTCCACGCAGCTTTTGACAGCTTTAATGACTTTGCCGCTAAGTTGCGGCATAAAATACATCTTCTCTACAGCGTGTCCTCTTTGCCGCGAAATGACCTTGCTTATGTGCGATGCGTATGATCTCCTCCTCCATTGCAGACGGAACAATCACTAGCTCCTTCGTCGGGTCTTTGTAGAGGTTGTCGTGTTTCACGTAAAAGTCTTCGAAATTGTCTCTTTCCAATACCTTAGGGACTGCTCGTATCCAATTGTCCTCCAACTGGGCTTGCTGCAACCGGTGTCGAAGTGAATCTTCCAGTATCAGGCATGAGACCCGACTCAAGGCGTCGACATGGCGCATCTTAGCGCCGCTGCGGTGCTCGATTTCGTAGTTGAAATCCTGCAGGAACATCGCCCAACGCGAAACTCGGAGAGGGACGTCCTTTTTCTTCAAGGTCATCGTGAAGGGATTGCAGTCTGTGATAATTTTAAATGGAATGCCTAGAAGGTGGACTCTCCACTTCTTTAGTGCTTCGACGACTGCCAATACTTGCTTCTGTATGCACCTCCGTAACCGCTCGCGGGTTGCACACTCTCAAGACAGGAGAATGAATCAACGCAGATTTTAACTGTTGAAATGACGCAAGCTGTTTGTCCTGTAGCACTTAACGTCGTTCCTTAAGAGATCGGAGAGAGGTTTGGCTATGACGGCGTAGTTTTCAACGAACCTTCGAAAGTAGGACGTGAGGCCAAAAAAGCGCTGTAACGACTTCCTGTCATTTCTTACTTACTTACTTAATTGGCGCATTAACCGCCTAAGCGATTTTGGCCGAGGTCAACAAAGCACGCCAGCTGTCCCTATCTCGTGCTAACTGGCGCCAATTGGAAATCCCAAGTATAGCCAAGTCTTTTTCCACTTGGTCTTTCCAACGCAGAGGAGATCTTCCTTTTCCTCTGCTATCACCCGCGGGTACCGCGTCAAAAACCTTCAGGGCTGGAGCTATTTCATCCATTCGAACGACGTGACCTAGCCAGCGGAACCGCTGATTCTTAATCCGCTGCACTATACCTACGTCATTGTACAGCTCGTACAGCTATCGTTCCATTGAACGCGGTATTCGCCGTCGCAAAGACGCAAAGGTCCATAAATCTTTCGAAGAATCTTTCTCTCGAACACTCCAAGAGCCCTCTCATCTGATGTTGTCATCGTCCATGCTTCTGCGCCATACGATAGGACGGGCATGATGAGAGACTTATAGAGTATGGTTTTTGTCCGTCGAGAGAGGACTTTACTGTGCAATTGCATACTCAGTCCGAAGTAGCACTTGTTGGCAAGAGAGATTCTGCGTTGGATTTCAAGGCTGACGCTGTTATTGGTGTTAATGCCGGTTCCTACGTAAACGAAGTTCTCTACTTTTTTAAAGTTATTACTATCAACAGTGATTTGTGATCCCAGTCGTGACTGTGCCGACTGTCTATTTCATGACAGGAGATACTTTGTCTTGCCCTCGTTCACCTCCAGACCCATTCGCTTCGCTTCTCTATCCAGTTTAGAGAAGACAGAACTAACTGCGCGGTTAAGTCCGATGATGTCAATGTCATTGGCTTACGCCAGCAGTTGCACACTCTTATAAAATACGGTGCCTGACCCATTTAGTTCTGCGGCTCGAATTATCTTCTCCAGCATCAGGTTAAAGAAATCGCACGACAAAGAGTCACCCTGTCTGAAACCTCGTTTGATATCAAACGGCTCGGAGAGGTTCTTCCCAATTCTGACGGAGCTGGTGGTGTTGCTCAACGTCATTTTACGTCCCCGTTTTGGGGATACCAAATTCAGACATTGCGGCATAAAGGCAACTTCTTTTCGTGCTGTCGAAGGCGGCTTTGAAGTCGACAAAGAGATGGTGTGTGTCGATTCTTCTTTCTCGGGTCTTTTCCAAGATCTGGTGTATTGTGAATATCTGGTCGGTGGTGTATTTACCAGGTCTAAAGCCACACTGATAAGGTCCAATCAGTTCGTTGACGGTGGGCTTAAGTCTTCCACACAATACACTTGACAGAACCTTATACGCGATGTTAAGAAGACTATTCCCGCGATAATTGGCACAGACTGCAGGATCACCCTTTTTGTGGATTGGGCAGAGCACACTTAAGTTCCAATCTGTAGGCATGCGTTCTTCCGACCATATTCTAGAGATGAGCTCGTGCATGCACTTAACTAGCTCCTCTCCGCCGTACTTAAATAACTCAGCTGGTAACCCGTCAGCCTGTCATTTGGCAGAGGGAAATTCCTAATCAATTCGGAGGGCTGCAGTGTGTTGTTTGTTATTATATACCCGAGAAACTCGACCTTCCTCATCAGAAACTGGTATTTACTCCACTTGATTCATAAACCCTTCGCCTGTGCTACTTTTAACACCAACTCCAACCTCTGGATGCCTCCGACTTCGTCCTTGGAGGATATGATCACGTCATCCATATATACTATGACTATACCACTACGTATCAGATCGTTCAAAACTGCGAGCACGAATCTGGAGAACACTTCCGGCGATATGTCAAACGGCACGTACAAAAACTCAAATCGACCGCTGTGTGTCACAAAGGACGTGTACTTCTTCGAATCTGGGTCCACCGGGACATGGATGCACCCGTTCATCAGATCGAGCGTCGAAAAAACATTAGTTCCCAGAAGCTGGTAGATAATGTCGTCGATCATTGGCATCGGGAAGTTATCGCGAATGATTTAGTTATTTGCTCCCATCCTTCTTAGCTACGAGAACGATCGGTGATGCGTAGTTGCACTTGCTTCGTTGTATGATGCCTTCAGCTAACCATTCTGCTATCTGCTTCTCGACTGTTAGCCGATCAGCATAGGCAATTCGCCTTGGGTGCCCAAATACCGGTATGTCGTCGGGGAACAATATCTTCATCTCCACCGGTGCAGGGCACTTTTCCATTGGCTTGTAGGACGCTATCAACTTCCGCACGGTATCCGCTTCTGTATCGCCCAAATGCGATAGATCCGGCTCAGCTTGCGAGGCCTTCTCAGTTGCTTCCAACAGACATATGCAGTTTACTGATTTGACTTGAAGGTCCCTTAACACATTATTCTACTACTTTAGTACTTTGTCCGTGTCCGTCCGTCTTGCTTGGAGTCACATACTGACGTTACGATCCCATCATGCCGCTCATCGCGCTTACACTACGCCCACTGGCACCTGCTCGCATTTCGTCATGCCTACGCTGAAATGTATCTGCCTGTACAGGCCTAGCGCTCTCTCTGAGCTTCCTAGCTGCATCTCTGATCGCTTTATAGAAAAAGTCCAGATCCTCGGCGATCGACATTGCACAGTACTCATCTACTTGGTAACCAGCCACTGCCTCGCGTGCTGCTATGCTTTCACAGGAATCTACTTCAGCCCGTCTCGCACTGGTGCATTCTTCGGTCTCCATCTTACGCTTACATACAGCTTCGCTTCCACTGGCCTCAGTAGGTTTTCCTTTAAACACGGCTCCGTCTTCCGAAATTATAAAGTCAACATGTTTGAGGACATCGTTGCCTATCACTAGCGCATAGCTTAAGTCACGTTCCCTGATTTCATGGAATGTTATCTTCAATGGTATCTCATCTATCTTCATGGAAATGGTAAAGCTGCCCATTGCGGTAAGTACACTTTTACCAATTCCCATCAACTGGCGTTTCTCAACTCAACATCATGAGTGTATGCCGACGCATTAAGCATACATAAATCCGACCCAGTGTCGATCAACGCTGAAACTGTTTGGTTTGCTATACCGAAAGGAATGTCTTTAAATATAAGTCCGCTCTTCCTTGTTGTCATCATGTCCGCGTGACTTGGTTCCGATTTGGTCATTTTACTTACGCTCCTGCATTCAGTAGCACGGTGCCCTTCTTTGTTGCATTTAAAGCACACAATGCTGCGTTTGAGTGGACTATTTCTTGTCAGGTGCGAAGTATTGCCGCAATTAAAACATTTCCTTTCATTGATATTCGAACTAAACATGACCCTGTTTGAAGACTCTGGTTGTGCCTGATTCGAATGCAACGACGTGTTGGATCGTATCCTCTCGTAAATATGAATTTGCTCTTTTAACTCCCTAATATTTCTTGATTGGTATAGGTTGTTCTTGTTCGTCTTAGAGTCAGGTATTCGATAAAATACTGGCAATCTATCTTGTAATGTGTAATGTGGCCCGTTCGTCGCTAACTTTAACTCTTCCAACTTGGATTTTAGTCCGTCTACGGTCAGCCCTAATATCTGGTCGCGGTCCATGTCTTACAATTATGACTTGCTTACAAATAAAACCCGTGAGTTAAAAAATATTTAATATTTAATGATGTAATTAATATCAAAAAAATAAGATAATCAGATGAATTTAAAAATGTATGGCTGTAATAAACGGTTAAGGCACACACATGTATGTTAAATGGTATAAAAGAAATAAAATTCGTTTTAAAATTGCGATATACTGGTTGAATTTCAAAGTTATAGTGCACAAATTCATAATGACAGACTTATATTTTACTAAAAGGCATCACCCTAATAATACTCGGCTTTTTTTTAGATGATCAATTATTCTCTTAAAAATTAAATTATATTTTACGTTACATTAATCTTAGGCCGTGTTTGGCGAAACCAAATTTACATTAAATGGCGTATATGTATTAGCAGTTAATTTCCATATGTACTCATCTATTACTAGAAATATCCCTCGCTGCTGTCTGCGGTGAATTACTTATTGTTCTTGTTGTGCACTCCCGCGCCGCAGTCGAATTGGCAATTTCGTTGAGACTTCCTTCGCTTATCCTGCTGGCCTCGCGTCACTCTTGCTGCTCCGCGTCGCCTTCTGCTACTGCAATTGCGCACTAACATGCGTACATCCACAACGAATTATGTGCGTACATATGCTGATCAACGGCTTGCGAACGGTATTTTGATGTACATATATTTACATGTATGTATGTAAAATTGCGAAACGAAGACAACGGAACGGATCACTTTATAACTGTCTCAATCCCGTTACTTTTACAGCCACGAAATTTTACGATTTTAACAAAATTTAAATGACTTGATTTTACAAATGTACACATGAACAATTTCGTTGACGAGTCCTCGCACACAATTGTTATTCGCTTGCAGTTTATAAATTTGTCTTTTCTTGGGAAATATCCCCACTTCACGAAACCACTTTCAAGGGTGGCACGCTTGTTCCGACGAGCTCTATCGAAAAATGTAAAGTCAAACGCAATGTTCATATATTTAATTTGCATTTAATTATTGCTTAACATATTTTAAACGTTCACATTTATACATTGCCGAGTTCACAAATAACTGGGTTGATGCCCTTACAATTATATTACAGGGTTTTGTGGTCCGTTTGAGTTGCGCGCACGTTTAAAATTGAAGCCCGTTGTTCGTTTTGGTTTATGTCTGTCTCTTGTCCTTTGTATTACAGGGTTGATATTCTCACCAATGGTTAGCGCTGCCAGATGTCGTGTCTGTGTTTCGTTAAAAAGATTTACCGTCTTGGTCAGATCCTACATTTATTTCGTTCTTTGGTCAAGCAGCTTTTGGTGCGTAATCGTTAATGTTAACAAATTTAAATGTCCTGAGTATAGGTACCTGAAGTCTGGCGCGGTTAGAATCCAAAAGGGTATATTTTATGATGTATTTTGGAACGATTTTCCAAAAGGGTATATATTATCTCGAATCTGCCTTCGCGATAAGAACTGACTTTTTAGTAATTTTAGTCCGTTTGGGTATTGTAGGTTTGTTTTGTATGTTGGTATATGTCATTTTACCTACATCTTTGTTTTTTTTATTGTTAACAAACCTTAATGGTGCAAATATCGCATTAGAGTGGCTGTTTATTTGTTCGTTTATTATCCTTCCATCAAATGTTTTTGTTTATATATTTCCATGATGTCAAGAGCATTTAATCGCCGTCCTTTTTGTTGTACGTGCAGTACCTTAACAAGTTTCTTTACGTTTGCGGGTGAAATTTTTGCGTTTACCAGATGCTTTGCAAAATTAGATTCAGGTATTGCCGTGGGTTTTCGTATCCTTTTGTTGTAGTCCCTTATGTGTTCACGCTACCTCGTGCTGCTTTTAAGTATCCTTTCCAGGTCGTTGCCAAAGGCGGAGAAAGGCAATACAACGGTACTCATGAAGAGAGAGGAATATATACAAAGGACCAAATAGAGATAAAAATAGCAATACAAGAAACGAGCAGTATTTTAATCCCCCACATAGCACAGTTATTAAGCCAAATGAATCCGGCAGCACCACCACTGATAGCGCTTCCAAAAATCCACAAACCGGACACTCCAATATGACCCATAATTAACTATAAGTCGGCTCCTGCTTATAGACTATTCAAACATCTGAAAATACTGTTAAATGATAACTTGGAACTACACAACGAGCACATTGTAGCAAACACGACGAAACTCATCTATAAACTGGAAAACATGAAAGCAAAGCAGGCTAGTATCATTTGATATTAAAGACTTATTCCTACAAACAGAAACAATAGATATGTTCCGGAAAACATTACTCGAAAAAACGAAGGACCAGATAAAAACAACCCAAATCACAAACACATTACAAGCTACACTGCGACAAAATTTTTTTTAAGTTCAATAATAAAATATATCGACAAACTAACGGACTCGGCATGGGTAACCCAACTTCGGCCATACTCATGGAGGTATTTATGCAAGAGTTACGTAGTATTCTTCGCAAGGTACGTAGATGACTACTGGAGTACCTGAACAAACAACATGAACGTATAATGTTTACGGTGGAAATGGAAAAGGAGGTAACAATAAATTACCTGGAACTGACGATTAAGATAGCCAAAATTGCCCAAAAACTTGACTACGAAATTAACAGAAAACCGAGAGCTACAGACACCATAATTCATACATAACACATCAAATCTTCCTTATGCCGGTATAAGACAACTAACAAACAGGCTTGAACGAATACCTCTATCGCGAGAGGCATACGGAAATGATCTAAACACGATATGCTACATACACCATAATCCTCCGGAACACAAATATGCCGCTTTGAGACAACTAACAAACAGGCTTGAACGAATACCTCTATAGCGAGATGCATACGGAAAAGAACTAAACACAATATGCTATATAGCAACAAACAACGGATATAAAAAGGAGCTCGTGGATAAATTCAGAAAAATTTATGCAATTCTAAAAAGAAGCGACAGAGAGCTAGTCGAAAAACCTTGGATACTTAAAGCAGCACGAATGAAGAAGACCCATTGAACAAACGTGGCGTGTATAAACTGGCCTGTGAGTGTTAATATAGCTATATAGGACAGACAGGAAGTAAAGTAAGAACAAGGCTTCGTGAACACATAAGGGACTACAACAAAAGGATACAAAAACCCACGGCAATACCTTAATCTAATTTTGCAAAGCATCTGGTAAACGCAAAATGTTCACCCGCAAACATAAAGAAACCCGTTAAGGTACTGCACGTACAATGAAAAGGACGGCGTCTAAATGCTCTTAAAAACATAGAAATATATAAACAAAAAGCAAAGCAAAGACGTAGGTAAAATGACAGATACCAACATACAAAACAAACCTACAATACCCAAACGGACTAAAATTACTGACTTTCTACCTGTTCTTACCTCGAAAGCAGAATCGAGATAAAATATACCCTATACTCAGGACACTTTACAGTTGTTAGCATTGACGATTATGCACCAATGCCTTCTTGACCAAAAAACTAAAAAAATACGGAACAACAGGCCTAAACTGAACAGAACGAAAATTGGCACTGAAGATGGCACAACGAAACTGGTTTGTCTCCAACCAAACCAAACTTGACAAGGGATGACGGAAAATCGTTCCAACAAATATCAGCTATTTTGATATTAAATACGCTATGTTATATGTAAGTTTTGTTAGCATTTAATAACACCAAAAATATGTAGGGAGTTCACAAGCGTGTTATTGGTCGTACTTCTTTAATGCGTTATTTAAATAACAGAGGAGCTTGTGAATGCACTGTGTTATTTCTTTTACTATTGTATGTGGTATTCAATCAATTAATCAGCAAAAAATCACTTTTAATAAACTTGAGCGGTCGATTTATTAAAAATATGTATATATGCATCACTATTTTACTTAATTTAACATTTTTTCAAACAAAAATATGCCCAAAATGATGATAAACGGAAAAAACTGATAGAATAACACACACAAATAACACACTAAACGTGCCTTTCAGAGTTATATTGAAATACGAAAATTTAACATGTGAAACAATAACAAGTTTAAACTAGTTTATTATAATAAGCGATACGACGAAGTACGAGATACGACAGTGCTTGTGAACTCCCTAATTGTTTCCGACAATCGAATGAGATTATAGTATTACTAATATCGTACAATTTATACACAGAAATGTTGCCCTGGTGCTGCCATTTTCAAATTCTATTTCAATCTTCCCACAATGCTGCGCTATCTTTTATCCATGGACCGAAAATAAGAGTTATTTTTCAAGTTTTGATTAAAAAAATCATACATAAATCAACATCGTAGAAAAGTAAAAATCATGATGGTGTAATGATTTTTAGGTGAACTATATGCAAAATATTGTATGATTTTTAAATTTTTTATTTTTATTTTTAAATCAAAAAAAAGAGTTATTTTTGATTTTTATACTTTTATATAAAAAAATTAGTGCGCTATGTTTAACTAATATGAAAAGACATTTACAAGCGGACCATAGTGATATATATTATGACAAAAGGGCTAAAATAGAAAGCAGTAAAGCATGCAAAAACGATACAAAATAAAATTTACCGTTGAAATGTCCTTGAATGAAGTTGTTAATTCTTGTATCAGTTTGTTAACTAAATAATCAGTGCTCTTGTCACATTTTGATAGTGAGCCATTTAATACATTGACAAAACCAATATTTGATGGTCTACATATTCCAAAAATAAACTCTAGAAATATTTTACAACATTTAAAAAAATCAGTGTGATAACTTAAAAAATAACATAAGAAAATTTAAAAAAATAAAATACTTTGCATAAAAATGGATACAGCTACTCGCCATGATCGGGCTATTTTGGGCATAAATGTGCAAATAATCACATCCAATAAACCTGAAATATTCACACTAGCCATGCTTGAATTAAAGCAGAAACATACTGCGCAATATTTAACTACTAAAATTTAAAAAATTTTGAAAAGTTTCAATATATGTATATAAGGCGCATGTTTATGCAGTAACCACTGATAACGGCAGAAATATGGTGAAAGCGGTGGAGCTGTAAGATTCGAAAATATTATTTCTATTAAATGTGCTGCCCACACATTGCAGTTAGCTGTTAAAGACTTTTTATATAACTTAAATGCAAACGTAGTGAATAAGTCACGGAACTGTGTAAAATATTTGAGAACACCTGCATATCGGTAAGTTATTTCCTTAAACTTTGCATGTACAAAATGAGTTTTTGTTAAATTTTTCATTCTATTCCAGACAGTATAAAAATCAGCCAAAACCTCAAACCAATAATGGACGTACCAACACATTGGAGCTCCACTTATAATATGTTGAAGCGACTTCTAGACTTAAAAGAATTTTGCTGTGAACATTTGCCATTATCCGAGCAACTCCAAACACATGAGTGGGCGGAACTAGAAAAATTATACAGGTTCTACAACCAGTAAATACTCTGACGCTGCATCTACAAAAATCTAATTTATTGTTCGGAGATTTTTATAAAAATTGGCTAGAGCTTATTTTTACTATAAAAGGCTTTAATACTGAGATGGCCAGACATTTTCTAGATCACATCGAAAAAAGGCAAACAAAGTTGCTTGAATGTGTTACTATGTATGCAGCCTTGTTTTTAGACCCCAGATTCAAGCGTGTGTTGTCAAATGAGAAAATAAATTTATAATAATTTATATTCAATCACCCCTGGCCTGAATAAGTTTTTCGCCCGGATTTATTCACTTTTCGCTTGTAAGCTATCGTGAACGCTTTCCCCCGAAACTTTTCGCATGTTCGAATTTTTTCGCCTTGTTGTGAATATTAACTTTTTGGCGGAATTTTTAACATTTCGCCATTTCTTATTCACCTGTTTCTCGTCAGCGGAATTAAACTAGTGGGAGTAAAATGTAAGTATTACAAATTAAAAAAAAAAATATATTATGACTATAATACTAAATTTTAAAGGTCAAAAACGATTAATAAAACCCAATCGGACCTTCTGCTCAATAAAATGACGCAAAACCCTGACATTGCGAGAAACTACATAAAGCAGAACAAGTACCGGGTAGCTGCGTTCTGGAAAAGGCTCCATGATGCTCTGAATAGTGCTGGACCTCCTACAAAATCTATTATTGAATGGAAACAGGTAAACTCACCAATATAATATTATGATATGTAATATAATTTTGGCACGTACACTATATAGCTCAGTGTTTGGCCGAGCTTCTCCTACCTTTTGTGGTGTGCGTCTTTATATTTTACCACAAATGGAAGGACCTACAGTTTTGTGCCGACTTCGAAAGGCATATGAATTTAATGAGAAGCTTTTTCATGGCAGAAATACCCTCAGAGGTTTGCCATTGCCTGCCGAGGGGTGACCGCTATTAGAAAAAAACTTTTTCTATGATAAAGGTTTTGCTTGCCCTGACTGAGATTCGAACTTCGAACTCACCGGCATATCAAGTTATATCACGCACCGCTACCAACTCGACCACAGCGGTCACAATATAATCTTATACCCTTTTAAAATAATGAAAACTTTTTTAAATTTCATTTAGATATGGAATGATCAAAAAAGATATGTGAGGAAAAAGTGCTCACAAAACCTTCAACAAATCATGGCCACAGTTGGAGGGCCGAGCCGGACGGTGCCTTTATCTTCTACTGAGGAAACTATTTTTCATTTGATTGGCGGAAACGGTTGAAGGCGTGGAGGATGGATCCGATTTTGGATTTTCAAGCGGCGATTTAAGTGGTGACCATATTTTAAACTTGAATGACACCCTTTCGTCATCGTCAAAGGAAGTTGACGTTCATGTCACTGCAATTGAAAATACATCAGAAGGTACCACGAGCATATCGTCTCCTTGTCCTAAACGCAAAAAGCTCAACTTAATAAATGATGCAGTTGAAAAAGAGCTTGCAAAGCAAGAAAAATTGTGCGGTATAATTTCATATGCTGTTGGAGAAATTAAAAAGCAGAATACAGAAGTGATAAATACGTTTAAGAGAACATATCGTGCACTTGAACGAGCAAATGAATTGAAATAGGAAGAATTGAGAATTAAAAAATGCAGTATTGAACTAAAAAAGCAAGCGTTTGAGGAACAGAAGCGACATAATGCGGTAATGGAAAAGGTACAAAATACGAAGCTGTAAAATGCTAAAAATGCCAAACAACGTAAATGCTTTTGTATGCGATGCAGATATTGTGTAGGGCTGAGCAAACATTTGTTATTTTTAATGCTTTGTTTGGGCAATAGTGCAGTTGTCTGGCTGCCAACAAACATCTCCATCGATTTTTAAGAACTCCGATTGTTCTTTCCACTATGTTCCGACATTTTGCTCAGTAGAGCCCAGTTCGGGGCTTCTAAATGGTGTCATCAGCCAAGGCTCTAATGGATACCCTGCATCTCCCAGTAGCCACATGTTGTTAGTACTTCCAGAAAATTTTCTGGAATGCTTGGCATCTACGCACCGAATTCTTTGTTCGTCGTCGCATACCTAAAAATGAAGACTTGAATTAATAAATAAAATAAACGTAAAATAAAAGTAAAATTTACGATCATGACGTTTAAGCTATGAAACCCCTTTCGGTTGTAATATAAATGCTTATTTTGCTCTGGAGCAATAATTGCGACATGTGTCATGTGTGGGAAATTCCTCTGCTCTCCTCAAGTGTAGGCCATTTTATCTATTTTGGACACAATTTACTTTCAAACGCGTCTAATACCTCTGGCAACACCTTACTGAAAGAAGACTGTGCCAATGTAATGTCTCTATCCCGAGCAATACCTTTTTGATATCTTCCTTCAGCAAAAAACCTCAAACACGCCGGAAGTTTTACATGTATGGAAATAGCAAATGCCTTTCCACCTTTTGCCAATGATAACTTCAGTTCGTCCAGAAGATAAATAAATACAGATTTATTTACCCTGTAGCGCTGCACAAATCTGTAAATAATAATTATATATTCATATTTGTATGTATACATATCTTAATAAACAAACAACTCTTACATTATAATATAATATATATATATAATATATATATATAATATATATATATAATAATATATAATATAATATAATTTTGGCGCGTACACTATATAGCTCAGTGTTTGGCCGAGCTTCTCCTACCATTTGTGGTGTGCGTCTTTTATATTATACCACAAATGAAGGGACCTACAGTTTTTGTGCCGACTCCGAACGGCAGATGTATTTAATGAGAAGCTTTTTCATGGCAGAAATACCCTCAGAGGTTTGCCATTGCCTGCCGAGGGGTGGCCGCTATTAGAAAAAACTTTTTCTATTATTAAGATTTTACTTGCCCTGACTGAGATTCGAACCTCGAACTCACCGGCATATCAAGTTATAGCACGCACCGCTACCAACTCGACCACAGCGGCCACACTCGACCACAGTGGCCACATTGCATTTGGCAAATCCAGAGTGTTAGAGTGATCCCTCAAACTCCGGCGTATTGCCCTCTCTTTTTGCCCATTTTCCGCTTCACTGCTTTCTTCGTTTAATAAACGTAAAGCTACGTGAAACATTTTGGCTCAAATGTTTTATTTAACTTCAAAATAATTGCAAGTATCTTTGTGTTTTTGGTAAATATAAGGTTTTGTAAGAATAGCTGTTGCTGTTCGAAATATAACACATGTTTCGAAGTGAATAAATTTTCGCCCGAACTTCATGATACGATATTCCGTTCCGGGTGAAAAATAAATTTCGGGCGAATTATTTTTTCGCCCTTATTTAGAATAGGCGTGATTTTTAATGTTTTTTTATTTGTATTTAAGAAAAACACTGAAACTCAGCGATTTTCTTGGGGTACGCCACCTGTTGCAGAATACTTATTTCTAATAGATGAAAGCTCCGTTGCAAGCTCTCGATCTTTATTAGCAGACGGTTTAAAGTCAATGGAGATGAATTATTCGTCTTCGGGCGACGATAATATTTCTACATCAATAAATGACAGCGTCCGCAAAGCGTATTTTGAAATAGACAATTATAAAGAAAAACGTTTAGATACTTCTGCTAATTTATTGGATTCGAAAATTAGATATAATTGCTTATTCTGTACCTGCCACTCAAGTCAGTGTAGAAAGGTCATTTTCGGCCCTCAGATTGATATTGGGAGATGTAAGATACAATTTATCTGAGGAACATTTATAATTAATTATGATGGTAAAATTGAATACCTGAAATACCTCTTAACGCAGACTTGAATGGCAGCTAAACTTATAAGCCTCTCACAGGAGTAACCATTACTTTTTAAGTTTTACGTAAGCTAAGAATTTTAGAATTCTTCTATTTTGCTCTATTCATGTTTTATAGCTGATACATTATCCATTATATTTTCATAATTGTCTATATTTTAATTGTCATTTTGTTTTTTATCACTACGCCTAAATTTGCTTCTTCTGAATACTGTTTTAAATCAAATTTAAATCTTTGATAATGGATAAGTCAAATTGGAATGATGCAGCATATTGTAATACATACGGCATAAATAAATAAATAAGAATTTTGAATTTATTTTTATTGTTGATATAAAAATCAAAAATAACTCTTATTTTTTTATATAAAAATTAAAAATAACTTTTATTTCTCATCTAAGGTTATTTTTGATCTAAATATATAAAAATCAAAAATAATTCTTATTTTTGATCTAAATATATAAAAATCAGAAATAACTCTTACATTTGATTTTTTTGATAAAAGTCATAAGAGTTACGATCCCTGCTTTTATCAATTGTATAAGATATTGATTCAATGAGATCCAGTTGATGAATAAATTATATTTTCAGTAAAATATTTCAATACAAACATTTCTTTGATAGAATACAAATTATAAAAGGTGAACAAGTACATAACACTAAGGTGGATATAACAATTCCTCCCTGTCAATTTAACATTTACGATGTAAAGAAGTCTGTCTTTTTACG
This sequence comes from Philophylla caesio, assembly GCA_963971545.1. Taxonomy (NCBI): domain Eukaryota; kingdom Metazoa; phylum Arthropoda; class Insecta; order Diptera; family Tephritidae; genus Philophylla; species Philophylla caesio. Next base: position 56,323,399 of record OZ020604.1, on the reverse strand, counting down.
GTTACGCTTAGATCTTCGAAGTTCAATTTCTGTTAAACAACGCCTTTTACGGCATGGAAGTAATGTAAAAGATATATCTCTTCTTGGTTCTGTAGTGCTTGAATTGTGTGCAGACTTTGCTGCTGTTAGCGGTGGTAAATCTTCATTCTGTGGAATATAACCATAATCTGAATTAGATTTGTGAAAAATACTAGCTGCTAACTGCGAAGAATTTAAATACGTTGTATTTTGTGACCTATGATAATTTGAATTTAAACGAAGTTGATTTTGATGCCTTTTTATTATTACTCCATTTTGAGTTTTTATTAAATACATTCTTCCTCCAATAAGTCTTACAATTACTCCTTGTATCCATTTATCCCCTTTTGAAAAATTGCGAGCATAAACATTTTGATTCACTTGAAATTTTGTGTTTGAAAAATCAACAGATTTTATTGGAATTGGTTTTAATAGTGATAGTAATATTCGATGTTGACGTCCATGAAGCAATTCCGCTGGTGTTTTTCCAGTCTTATTCGGTGTAGATCTGTATGTGGTGAGATAAGCTAATGAGCACTTTGAATATTTTTACTTACGTACAAAACGTTCTGCTTGACCATTCGAAGCTGGGTGAAAAGGTGCTGTAGTCAAATGACGAATGCCATGAATTTTACAAAAGTTTTGAAATTCACTGGATACAAACTGTGTTCCATTATCTGAAACTAAAACTTCTGGTAAACCTTCTATTGAAAAAATGTTTTGTAAAGCTATTATAGTCGAAATACTTGTAGAATTTGTCATTTTTATTACATACGGAAACCCGGAAAATTAATCCACACATATTACCCACATGTAACCTTCAAAAGGACCCGCATAATCCACATGAATTCTTTGCCAGGGTTTTTCTGCTTCTTGCCAGGGTGTAAACTCTTTTGGAGGACTCGAACTAAATAACTTGCAAGTTGAACAAGCAGAAACTAAATTTTAAATATCGGTATCAATCGCAGGCCACCAGCAATAACGTCTGGCTAATTGTTTAGTTCAAACAATTCCCCAGTGCCCTTCGTGAAGCATCTTAAGAACCTTCTGTTGAGGAATTGTTGGTACCACAACACGATCAAAATCGGTTTGTAAAATTAAAACTCCTTCAGTAATAGTTAAATTTAAACGGTTGCGAAAATATGGAACAATGTCCTTATTTAATTCTTTCTTGGGCCAACGTACGTTTGTACGTACTTAAAAACTTTTGGTAAAATTGGATCAGTTCTTGAAAACTTAACAAGCATATCTGCGTTTACTGGAAAGTTTTTAATTTGTTCTAAAACATTCACTTCAAATGCATCTTCCATATTGTCAAAATCTTTATCTCCACTGGATGGCAATCTCGATAATGCATCTGCATTACCATGCTCTTTCGTGCTCTTGTATAATAGTATATATCGTAATTATAACCAGATAATATTAGTGCCCATCGCTGAATTCTGTGAGCTGAAGTAGAATTAATCCCTTTTCCTGGATTAAAAATTGACACCAATCTGACTATAATTCTTTTGTGCATCGTTTAAAGTTTTTGAAGCGTGTGCTATTGGCCGCTCAGAGCCATCTGAATAACGATGTGAAATAACAGCACCAATACCATATGATGACGCATCCGTTGCTAGAATTATAGGCAAAGTCTCATCAAAATGGACTAGTTTAGTCATATCAGCAACTTCCCTTTTAAGCTCTTGAAACGCTTTTTCTTGCGCGGATTTCCATACAAATTTTTCATTTTTCTTACGAAGTAGATTAAGCGGACCACAGAGAGTTGAGTACCCTTTAATAAATGTGCAATAATAATTAACTTTCCCCATGAAAGATTGCAGTTCGGCTAAATTTGTAATTGCCTGTGTATTTTTCTCAGATTGTTGAATACCCGCGGCACTGATTACATGCCCAAGATACTCTACTTTTCCTTGCATGAAAGTACATTTTTCAAAATTGCATCGTAATCCATATTCTCGTAATCTTTGAAATAATAAACGTAAATTAAATGTTCTGCCTCTGATTTTCCAGTACATATTATATCATCTAAATAGTTAATACAACCAGGAATGTCGTTTATAACTTCCTCAACCAAACGTTGAAAAATAGCAGGAGCACTTGCTATACCAAAAGGCAAACGCTGGTACTGATAAAGCCTAAGTGGAGTATTTACAACCACTAATTCCTTGGATTCTTCATCTAATTCTATTTGTAAAATAGCGTCAGATAAATCTATCTTAGAAAACAACTTCCCTTTATTTAATTTATGAAAAATATTTATAACACGTGGTATTGGATACTGCTCCACGTCCATTTGAGGGTTAATTGTAACCTTGAAATCTCCACAGACTCTAATTTTGTTGTTTGGCTTGGGAACAATAACAAGTGGAGACGCCCATTTGCTGAATTTAACTGGCTTCCATATACCAAGCTCTATTAATCGTTGTGCTTCTTGTTTAAAAGGATCATGTAAAGCATATGGAATCGATCTGGGTTTGAAAAACTTCGGTCTACTATCTGATTTCAAATAAATATGCGCTTTAACTTGTGTGCAACGACCTAACTCTTTCTTGAATATTTCATTGTAATCATTGCAAAGTTTATTTAAATCCGAATTTTGAAGAATTTGAAGAACTTGAACAGAGTTTTAAAATGATCATACAAATTTAAGCCAAATATATTTGTACACGATTCAGAATTAGCCACGATAAGCTCAAGATATTTTTCTTCATCGCCAATCTTAACCTTTGCCTGCATTGTACCCAAAATTGGTACCTCCGATGACCCATAACCAAAAAGTTTAGTTGAAGAACTATATAAGGTTGGTTTTCGCAAATTTGTATACGCTGATAAACCAATGACGGAACATACTGAACCCGTATCAAATTGAAATTTGTTTGGAGTGTCATTAACCTCAGCATCAATGAACATTTTATTACCAGCTCTCGTAATAATGTTATTATCAACCATGTTGCAATTTTCAACATCTTCTATCACTCTCACTTGCTTATTTTTAAAAATTGGAACGGACTTACATACAGTTGCGATATGTCCAACACGCCCACACTTGTAGCACTTGGCCCTCAAAAATTTACACTATGATTTTTTTTGCTTCTTGAAACACCCGTTACATGCTGGTAACTCCAACACTTGCTGTTTAAAATTCTGGTGGCGTTTCTGCTCACTATGCCTATCATGCTGTTTTGTTACAAAAATATCCATCTCCTGCTTATTAGTGTGTTTGATGCTCTTGATTGTAGTCTGCGTTGACTCAAAAGTTTCAGCTATCTGCATTACTTCCGCTAAAGTTGGATTTTCTTTGTGCAACGATGCACCACGGACGGACTCATCAGGCGTATATAAAATCAATAAATCTCTTATTAGCTCATCTACATACTCACTACCGCAATTATCATTTTTGCAAACAAAATTGCAATCTCGTGCCATACCTTGAAGTTCTGTGACCCATTGCTTATAACTTTCTCCTTCGCGTTTCTGCCATTTGTAGAAATCATGTCTTGCCTTTATAACATGAGTCTTCCTTTTGTAATGATCAATGAATTTCGCCAAGATTGCTTCGTACGACAATGTCTGAATTGCATGCTTGCCAACCATCTTTTCCAATAGCCTGAATGCACCGTCCCCAACCCAAGATAATAAAAACCAACGTTTCTTCTCCATATCATCCACACCATAAGCCTTGAAATGCTCCTCCAATTGCGTTTTGTAAGATCCAAAATTATGTTTGTCCTCCTCAAAACTATGAAATTTTGGTACAGCTGGTGAAATTGCAACATTGGTTGTGCCCGAAACTGGGCTCCCTTCATGACGATTAGTCATTTGTGCAAAGAAATGCTGTTGCTGAACCAACATTTGCTAAGACCATTCCTGTTGCCTCTCCAAAAGATTCGCCAGAAAATTTCCCATTTTTTACTCTCGTCGCCAAATTATAAGTTATTAATTCAATGAGATCCAGTTGATGAATAAATTATATTTTCAATACAAACATTTCTTTGATAGAATACAAATTATAAAATGTGAACAAGTACATAACACTAAGGTGGATATAACAAATTGCTAACTTTAAAATGGCAACATTTATTGCCCTCTGTATTATCGACGGGGTGGTAATTGCCCTTTCAATCAGCTGATCAATAACAAATAAAATTAGTACCTTATCTGTCACACATATATCGTCTGTATCAAAAAAGCATAGATAAAGTTTACACAATTTTGATTACATATCAGGACGGCAGTTTGTCTTCTTTCGTTTGTGTGAAGGGCTGCACTGAACTTTAAGAAAGATGGCATTGGTCAGGTGGAAAGATTATACTCCAAATCCGGTATCAAAGAGCAGCCCACGATTGACTTAGTTATAATCGCAACGCACAAATTCCTTTGTAGCTAACATTGTGTCGATTGTCGATTATGAGGAAATAACAAGAGGGTTTTCCGTTTCAGTGTCTACAGTATTTAATTTGTTTTATTTTTATTTTCACTTAAAAATATATTTATCTGCAAAAACCATTACAAAAATAGGCAACACAGAAATCATAATCCAAATTGTCGCAATAAACATCGAAATTTAAAAGGTCTGGCAGCATGGCGGAATTGATGGATGGCAAAATACAAAATTTCACCACACTTCACATTTTACTTTAATGTATTTTATTTATCATTCTTTTATGTATATGTAATTTTGGCATTTACTTATGTGTATATTTTTGTCGCTGAAGACTACGTTAAAGGTATGACGACTTATATACAGAAGGGTTACGCGCAAGAACTATCCGCAGTTGAAGTCGATATCAATACTGAAAAGACTTGGTATCTCCCTCATTTCGGTGTCATGAATCCGCACAAACCCGGGAAGCTCCGCATAGTTTTTGATGCAGCTGCAATGTCATCAAATACATCGCTCAACTCAGAATTGCTCAAGGTCCCGGATCAGGCGCAATCACTTTTCGCCATCCTCCACCGATTCCGTGAAGGAACAGTGGCCGCCGCGGAAGATATTGAAGATATGTTCTCACAGGTTCAAATTAGAGCAGACGACCAGCACGCCCAAAGGTTCCTATGGAGGAACGGCGACGACTCTAGACAAATACGAGTTTACGCGATGACTTCCATGATTTTTGGTGCAGCTTGCTCGCCGTGTTGCGCTGAGCATGTTAAAAACACCAACGCATTGCAGTTTACGTCAACGATGCCAAAGGGGGTAGATGCGGTGTTGAGAAATACCTACGTGGATGACTTGGTGATAAGTTTTCACTCAGATAAGGGAGCCGAGATTGTTACCAAAGAGGCAATCCGCATAAATGCGGCCGGTGGGTTTAAGTTAAGGAATTTCGTCTCTAATAATAAAAATTTGCAGAAACGTTTAAATGGTAACAATAATGCAAACGCAGCTACCATCTGTATGGAGAGACAAGCGAACGTGGACAAAATACTTGGAATGTACTGGAACTCGGAGATAGACAGGTTTGAGTTCCACTTTCAAATTTATAAATTGCACCAGAAATACTGCAGTCCAAACGTCCACCTACAAAACGAGAACTACTTGCGATCGTGATGTCGATCTACGATCCCTTTGGCTTCCTCGCCTGGATAACAATCGCAGGGAAGTTATTAATACAAGCTACGTAGAAGCAGAAAATCCAGTGGGACGAGCGCTTGCCTAATCTTCTCAGCAGCTTATGGTCAACTTGGTGGGCTAAGTTCCAAACCATCAAAACGCTTTCAATATCACGATGCTATGGAAAGCTGCTGCTGATCGCCAACGAAGTGCAGCTCCACATTTTCGTAGACGCAAGTTCTTCAGCATATGCCACCGTTGGTTATTTACGAATGCGGCAAAGCAATCAAGTGCGCGTGGCATTCATCTGCGCCAAATCTCACTGTGCTTCTGTAAAAGGAATGACAATTCCACGTTTAGAACTACAGGCTGCCATTTTGGGGTGCCGCCTTAAAATGTTCATAGAACGAAGCCATGACTTCCACATTCACCGGTGATAATGTGAATACGGTCTAGCGAGCGTAAGTACAAAACTTTTGTTGAGCACCGTAAAGCTGAGATTTTGGCAACGACAACCACTGATATGTGGCGCTGGTTGCCCTCAAACGCCAACGTGGCAGACGACGCAACACGAGCAACCTTTACACAATGTTTTTCACATCGATGGTTAGCGGTGCCTGAATTTCTACAGCTTGATGGAAAAAAATGGCCAGCTGAACCAAATCAACTTTATTCATCCGATCATGGCTTGGAAGAAATACCTAAGCGAACTCTGCTGTTAACCGTAACAGGTGATTTAATCAAATTCACTAATTATTCCTCATTTTTCAAGATCGCCAGAATCGCCGCCTGGATGCTGCGCTTCATTAGTAACGCTCGTAATCACAGTTGCCAACTAGGGGAATTGACCCCTACCGAAGTCGGACAAGCCGAAATGTATATTTGTCGACATATTCAATGCGAATGTTTTCCAGTTGAAGCGTCAGCGTTGAAAGCTAAACAATTACTGCCAAAAAGTAGCTGCATCCATAAACTTACACCTCATATGAGTCAGAGGACGAATCGATGCTGCCTACTGTTTACCATTGTCAGCCAGACGCCATATCATACTTCCACAAAAGCACTACGTAACACGCCTCATCATGCAGCAGTTTCACGCAAGAAGACATCATCAAAACGATCACCTGGTCATCAATGAAATGCGGCAGAAATATTGGGTACCATCCGCACGAAGACTATTACTATCGATTAAGCGAGACTGTCCGATATGCATACGCTGGTGTGCTAAACCCACTGTGCCACTAATGGGACAACTGCCAGCGGATCGATTGACTCCCTATGTGCGTCCGTTTTCATATGCTGGTGTGGACTACTGTGGACCATTTTTAGTTACAATTGGCCGAAGGACGGAGAAACGTTGGGTTGTTCTATTTACGTGTATGACGACAACAGCTATTCATCTGGAGATAGCAGAGGACCTTTCAACAGACTCTTTCATCATTTGCTTAAGAAATTTCGTAAACCGCCGCGGTGTTCCTGTGCAAATAAGAAGCGACAACGGCACAAACTTTGTGGGTGCACAGCGGGAGCTGAAGTCCGAAGTCAAATTGTTTGATTTTGGGCGCATCGACCAAGAGATGACTAAGCAAAATATTGAATGGCGATTCAATTGTCCAGCTAATCCCAACGCAGGTGGTTGCTGGGAGCGGTTGATACAGTGCGTTAAGAAGCTTCTGGAAAGAGTGTTAAGAGAAGACGCGCCTCGAGTGGAAACACTGCGAAGTGTTCTAATAGAGGCAGAGAACATTGTTAACAGTCGACCCCTAACAGATATACCGCTCAGCCCAGATGACGAAGAGCCACTTACTCCAAATCATTTTTTAATTGGATGCATGAATTCAACGCAAACGCCGAGCTTGGATGAGAGGCACATCTGTCCACGAAAACAATGGAAGATTGCCCAAAACCTGAAGGACCGAGTTTGGAAGCGGTGGATGGTGGAGTACTTGCCTCAGTTGTTGTGTCGCCCCAAATGGACTGAGGAATCCGATCCTCTCCAGCTGGACCAGCTTGTAATAGTGTGCGACCCTACATTGCCGAGAAGTTGTTGGGAGATGGGAAAGGTGCTCGAAGTCTTCCCTGGAAGAGACAACAGAGTTCGAAGCGCAGCGGTACAGACATCTCATGGAGTCATTCGTCGTCGAGTCAGCAAGCTAGCCGCTTTAAAGTTTCGTGAATCCGCAGAAGATTCACCGGTCGGTGGAATGTCGCAATAAACATCAACATTTAAAAGGTCTGGCAGCATGGCGGAATTGATGGATGGCAAAATACAAAATTTCACCACACTTCACATTTTACTTTAATGTACTTTATTTATCATTCCTTTATGTATATGTAATTTTGGCATTTACTCATATGTATATTTTTGTCGCAAATTACCGTTACCTTTGTATAAAAGGAGAACGCGAACATAAGATTTTACTGTCTTATGCTACATTTTTACTTAAACATATTGTACGCATTGATATACGCCAAATAAAGTCGTGAACACAATATTATAAATGTGTAAGTTTTAATGTTTGTTTTCCAATCATGGAAAAACGGCTTAACGAATTGGAGTGAAATTTAGCAGGAAGACAGCTCATAACCTCATATACATAAATATGGTATTCGTTTTATATACATAAGTGTACGGATGTATATAAAATCAGTTTCATGTTCATGGGGAAAAATAAACGTTATTGGCATAGTCGGTAGACCCCCTCTGAATTTTTGATGCCGCATTTCTCGGAAAATTAAGCTCATATAGCTCATTCTCTATATATTTCATTTATTAATCTTAATATATAATTTTAATCTTACCTATTTTACTTAGTACTTTTCTCCTACCTTTTTGCAAATGTCTGATGCAATGATGTCTTCCGCAATCTAGTTTTCGTGTAAGGAGTCGTTTCTAGATCTTTCTTCGCAATTTAAGCTAGCCTCAACCGCTTAGCATCTGCCCTGTATGGTTCCTTTCCGCAGTTTAAGTGGTGATTTAAACTCACCCTCACTTGGACGAATCCATCTTGTTGTGTCGTAACGCGGTTGTTCGCCACACAATCTTCATCAATCTCCGCTAATACAACAGCTTCCAAATTAAACAATTCGGTTGCTGCTGCGCAAATCTTCCTAACCAAGATTAAGCTGCACGTCATCATCTGCCTTCTTCTTTTATGTCGCTACAACCGTTTGTCGGTTTGGGCCGAGACTAAAAAGCTTCGCCAGTTCCCTCTCTCCTTCACTAGGTTACGCCAATTATTTAAACCAAGTAAAGAAGGTTCCAATGTTTTCGTGGGCGCTCATACAGGTCATCTTTCCATATTTTTGGTACCCGTCACTAACGAAAATGCGAATAAGTTTTGTTTGTTGCCACAAGGTACTTTATTTTGTCCTCGTTCACTGCCAGAACAATCATCTGTCTACTCAAGTCGATATATGTAACTTGACCCAGAAGGAAGTCTATACCAATTATAACTTGGTCAACAATCTCCACCATTATAAACTTGTGTGTTACTACCACATTTAGAATCGAAGCTTTGCTGGTTACTTCACTTAAAATTTGAGTCTCCTCACCACCAGCTGTTCGCTACTTGGCAGTGACCTAATGTTCTTATTGACCAAATCGTATCGAATGATATAATGTGACGTGCCTTTATCCAAAGTTAGTACTAGCGGACATCCAGTTATGTTCTGCGCAGTCCTGCCAATTTGAGATATGGTGAATATGGGGCATTTAATTGCGGAAGCCAGCCTACGCCCTTTCCGTCAGGCTCGGTTTAGTTTAACGATTGATTGAATTGTTACGTCTGTCATACGCTGTCTTACCCTCACGTGCAAAATGGCCTGTTTCTCCGCAACTAAAGCTCTTTCGAGTATAATTCATCACGTCCGGCGTTTCTACTTCTACTCGATGGGCTTTATTAGCTGCACCACTTAAAAGCGCTGATGTTGTCTTGGTCTGGGCATATGAGACAGTTTCAGTGAATATTGGCCTCGGATTTGCATATGTAGCTCTCAATCTCGGAAGCAAATTCTTGTAAAATCTCCTTCGATTTTTGGTAACGATACTCTAGCTCCATCTGGTAAACTTGCGTTCTGTGCTCGCTACTCTAATGTCTTTCCACCGCACCCAATAACGTATCGTGGGTGTTTCTTTCACGCACAGTTTGTAGTATCTCATCTGCAGGGCCTTTTAGTGCTACAAATAGTGCGGCCGTTTTGTCGTCAATGCCCAATTATTTTCCGAAGCAGTCTCCTCAAAATGGAGCTTAAAACCCTGAAAAGGGGCTGTTCCGTCAAATAACGGCTACTCTTTAAGTATTGCGTGATCTCTGCCTAAATTATCTTCCCTTCCCTTCCTTCAGCCTTCACGGTTGTATCCTTAGGTTTATCTTGGAAGTCGTTGTTGCCAACGTCAATTTTCTTCCTGCTCCATGGCTTCCCACAACCGTGATACCAATTCAGCTTTTCTACCAGAATTATTTTACGTTTCTCCAGCTTATATTTGAGCTCTACATCCTTCAGATCCTAAATCTTTGTCATTTTCCGTTGTTATCCTTTGGTATTTATTTATTTGGGGCCAGACCCCAATTGTTATGTTTTTTCTTAGTACGGCGATGATTTCCAAAATGCTTCGAACTCGACCAGTGGTTATTTACCAATAGATTAAGTAAAACACTTAACAATTGACGGATACTGATACTCGTGCACTCGCAACTTACTGCCTCTTAGTTTACTGCCCAACTTCACTATATAAAGTCATCTTACAAACTGAATTACCACATACAGTGGCAAAGCCCTGAACTACTTTCCCTATGGCAACTCTAGAACGTTATCAATTGTTATCGTAAGTTCTCGGTGGCGCATGTTCCATTTTCGATTTCTCGAAATATCTATTGTAATTATCTGTTTCGCTTTGGTCTGTCGTTCGTGTTTTTGGAATATCGCCACAATGTATTAACGAAATTCGTTAAGTCACCAGATGCTTTGTGTCACAAAAGCAAGTGTAATTTTATGTACTCGTAGTACAGGGGCGGATTCAGAACGCTTTTAGAGGGAGCGAATGAAAATTGCTATAGACGCTTTTCGTGAGACGAATCAAGTTTGTTGTGGCAGCTACCTATATCTTATAATCATATGAAAATGTTCGTACTTTTTAAATCTCGTTCAACTGTAATTGATTTGGGTGTGCAGTATATCCATAAAATTTTATGTATATTTGACAAGTATAGCTGATATACATATGTAGTTTTTCCTTGCAGCTGCTTGGACTTTGAAATCGAGGTTAAGGTCTCTACAGCAAGATTTTTCCTAGTTTAACTGCTAAGCACACTAAGATAATGGTTCACTTGCGTAACAAAAGACAAACAATTAAAGTGAAAAGGTCCTACGAGTTCTGTGACATGCGGGAGACATCTTATGTTACATTATCCAATTTGGCGACTTAGAACTCACTTTAACGGCCTTATTTAATAAAGTACTTTAATACACATTTCCTTCACATGTTCTCAAGCCTTGTGCGATTGCAGGTCTCGGATTTGCCTTGTCCCACAAACACGCACCTGGCTCAAAACCTGTGAAGAATTCGTTCAATAATGTACTATTTATGCTTCGGGAGGAACAAAAGTAAGCATTACTCATAATGTATACTAAAAATCATTTGAATTCTTTCCGAATATTCCGAAAAATTCAAAATATGTTTCTTGGGATACAGTAGAGTCGATAATGACGCAAAAAAACGTAAATAAAAAAATTGAGATTTCTGTATCCGCCCTGTCGTTGTAGTAGTAGCAGTATTGATTTAGCAATTTCAATAGAAGAATTTATAATTACATTTTGGACCTTAAATATAATTTTCTTAAACAAATTCAATTAATTTTCTTTTCAAGCTATACATATTTTATTCAGTTTTTATTTCTATAGGTTTTCTAAAATCATTATCATTCCTTAGTGGATATGGCTGTACATCGGCCACATAGCATATCTCAGAAGTTAGATATCCAGGCATAAAATTATTTTTAATTTTAAACACAAAACATCACTCATTCAAAATAACACGTTGATTCAGAGACATCCACTTTAAAGTATCAAAGAGCGTAGTAATTGGTGTTAGGACATTTCATTTAATTAGCTACTTAAAAAGGGACTGTTGAACAATATTCAAAATAAGGTTTCACCATCGTATCGTTAACATTTAGCGCACATATAGTTGATCTTTTTTTACGAATCATTTCTTGCTATTATTTTGCAAATCAAACTTAAGTTTAGAATCAACGATAACTCCAGATATTTCATTTTTCTATAGGCTCACTATTCATCACCATAGAATTGAATATTAAAAATATTGAATTTTACTCATAAAGCGCTTGTTAGTCACCCTATATGATTTCTCTATGAGTGGCAGGACTGACAGGAGAAGTGAACAAAAAGGAGACGAATAACACCATGATGATCGGCCATTGATATATTACAAAGGGCAAATGAATTTGAAGGTTGATAAATAATAGAGGTTTATTAGTATTGTGATTAAATTTTTTGACTTCAAGACTATTTTTTGAGGTTAGAACAAAAACCTGACGTGATGGCGTTATATCAGCTCCGGATTCGTTTTCAGCATGCTCGATTCCATATAGTACGTCAGGTCCGGTCTGTGCAAACGAAAGTTCGTTTTTTTTGTAGCTGTGTTATTTTTAACCGTTTTTTTTTTTTTTAATTTCCTTGTTAGTACTGCCCATGGTGTAATAAACAGTTAATTTAATGTTAGCAGCCGATTGGAGTTTTTCTTATAAGTGGTCCATAACAAGTCAAACTTTGTTAACAAAACAATATTTTTTCTCAAAAAAAAAAACAAATTTGTTTACAAAACAATATTTGTTTACATTTTGTGTATTTATAATTTCTAATTTATACAAATTTTTCATTAACGCGATTTGGAAAACATACATATGTACATACTCATAAAGGAGACATTGTGTTCTAAAAGACGCGAAAAGGTCGGATCTTGCATTCCATATCCAATTGGAACAGAACTTCGGCATGCCGCTTCTGTAAACGGTTGGGTGCGTTCCGACCATTTTTTGCATACTTGAAGCCATGCCTCGTGAGTCTTTCCAGAATTTTGTGACCAGGAGCAATGCTTCCTAAGGATTCGTTCAAGTAGGATGCGTCTTGTACTGTTTACATTGAAATAAATGTATTTTTCAAGCAAAATGTTGAAACGCTTACATTTTGTTTACATATAGAATTATCAAACTCGTCAAGTTTGATATATCTAATTTGACGGGTGATGGACCACAACAAATAACAAAATATACACCAGGGTTGGTTGGTACTGCCGCTGTAAGATAGTCACTAAACATTATCGCCTTTTGTTTAAAATAATTACTGAAATGCAATTTATTTATATTGATTTGATTGAAAACGTCGCTAAGGATTTTTTTATAAAGTTTAATTATTTTTAATGTCTTTATTTTAGCTCCATTTTTGTGCTGCTCACTGTTGTTACCAATCTCAATTCAAATCGTTTCATGATAGCTTATTTTATAGTATATTTTAATGGCTTTACAATAGGCGAATTTATTACAATATAATTAATTAGGGTTGCTGACAAACTAGTTATTTTCGTAAGTTACTTCATTATTTGCATAAATGCGTTATCGTCGAAAAATTGGTTTAACTTCCTGTAGTATTTTCTAGTCAATTAATATTAAAATCTCCAAGCACTAAGCCATCGGTTATGTTTCACAGCTTTTCTAGTTAGGCTTCATTAAATCGCAAAATACACTTCCCGGTGAAAATTGTCTATTAGGCGATCTATACACTGCAGAAGCACTCAACTTCCTACTATTACGACTAATTTGCAATTCTAGCCACCAAAGCATTTGCTCATGCACGGCTACTTCCATATAATCTACACTCCAGTTGTAACTTTATGTTAATAGTTATATTTTTAAATGTAAAAAAATTTAGTCAAGCCTTATACAAAATTTAATAGAGAGTATGCTTTAACGAAGCTTTTCGCGCTATGGCGGGTCAGGCGCTTCTTTTCTATTGATAGGGTATACTCGCCGTACCCAGGGTTCGTAACTGTTGATGACATGGGTCCTTTAATTGATTTTGAATAATTTAACTGTGTAATTTATTTCGTGCGGCTGGCAACGCTAAATTTTAATCATTGTGAACTATTAACATTTTCGAACTTTTCAATTTTGTAGTTGTAAGCGGCACAACGGGGCGACCCGTATCCACAAGAAAAAACCGTTTGTAATATATAGTTGATAACCAACCGCCGCCGGCAACCCGCGACCTAGTGAATTTAAAAATTCGAACGTACATGTGTACATATGTACATACATACATATTGTACAAACGCAAGTGCGCGTGAGCAAACAATTATAATCTTAGCGCAGTCTGGATTTTGTACTTGGCGTGTGCGGTTTTAAAACGGTTTAAACAAAAAAAAACACAATATATACATACATTAGGCCGGGTCGATTTGTATGGGTGGAAAAAACCAACAAAGCGGCTAGCAAAAACGAAAACTACAGAAAATTCTAAGAAAGTTTTGCCAAGAAACCATGGGTCTAAAATTAATTCCCAGTTCGCGCAGAGCGACTTTAGATTTTGAGGTCATACTTATTAAATTGTACTCAAAAACCTATACTTTCATAAGAAGCGATCCGGAAAATTGTGCTTGGTTTCTTCGATTATAACGAAAGTTTGTGCTTCTATGTATGCAGCATACAGATATTCTCATATTTAAAAAAAAAATTTTCAACAAATTAAATGTTTTTGTGGTGCAAGTTACAGACATTGGTTTTTTTGCTGATGACTGGGTATCTTTTCTAGTTTTAGTTTTTTTAGGTTTTAAAGTCTTTTTAGATTCCATGCGTGGTGTTGTAGTACGACTTTCTATAGTTACGGCCATGATATCGCCGTACACAACGCTCAGTTGCTTGGGTATGACATGGAATCCCTGGGTCAGAAAGCGGCGGATCATCCGACTCAATAAACTGCAACAAGTGTTCGTATGGGATGTTTGCTGAGAATGGAGGCTCAGACAAAACACTGTCATCATCTAGGTCAACCAGATCAAAGTAGTCTGAGCATTAAACATTTATTGCGTGCTTTTTATCATAAACCCTTAGATTAGTCGGATCACAAACTTTATCACGATAATGTAGTATCTTTTTTATGGCTCTTTTGCGAACATCTTTTCTCTTATCATAAAGCATTGCCAGTAAAATAGTTTCAGGGTGACCGAAGTATGAATTATTTTGGATTACAGTGTTAACAATTTCTCGCAGCGTTGGTGGTAAATATCGCGTGGACTGTATAAATTTAAAAAACAAAACTCTGCCGAATACAACTGAGTTGTAGAACTTAATGTTAAAGTACATCGGTATCGGTACGTAAACTTTCATTATGTAAGTTGCCAAAGTTTTTAAATTCGCTGATGGTGAACTAGTTGTCACGTATAAACGTAAGAGTCTGCTTGCCTTTGTTAGCCATTGAGAGTGCACAATTTGTCCCTATTTCATACTGGCTAAATTTTCGGGCAGAAACCATCACAAGCTACATTTGCCATTCGATACAAATACTGAACGTCAGTCGAGAGCGTTTTTTCATGAATGGGTGGAGGCATATCTCCCAACGAAATGGCCTCAAAGTCCGGTACAGCCTACAGAAAGATTTTATTTATTTAGCTCAGATCAAAATATACATGTTAGGCTCTTTAAAACAATTGCTTGCTTACCGCCATCTGCTTGCATGTTTCGATTTGCTTTGTTATTATCCCACTAGCTGTGCGCGGTCCACTTGTAGTGGACTTTTCCAATGCGGAGAACAAGTGACGAAGTGGAAGTTCATTAAAGTGTAATAAAAAAACAAACCAGTGCAATGGTATATTCAAGATTACTTCGAATCTCCTTAAAATTCCATTTTCTGAACCTGTGTTGGTTGCTTCTCCATCACAGCAAATTCCAATCAGTCTCTCAAGGGACATATTTTTTTCTATAAGGAACTCGCACAATTGCCTCTGTTTTGTTTTAGCGTCCTCGGCGTCGACTTTTACGTAACCCAACAATCTGCTCTCAGGCTTTTTAAGAACCACTAAATGTGATTCTTTTACCATTCTCGGATGATATCTTCCATTTTCTTCTTCGCTCGTCAGAGAGTTGTTTTTTCTGCCATCAAAGGAGAAGGCTACCAGATCACAGTGATTGCGTTGCTTTCTTCAAAGAGAATCCCTACATTTCTTTCTTTCACGTGAAACTTTAGATTTGTCCATAATTATTGGTTCCCCATTTTTATCTTTAAAGTCAATATCTTTGAAAAGCGATGTGGCCAAAAAAGAAGCAACCCTATTCCCGATTCCAAACCTATCGCACGCCATAGCGAAATGAGGTGTTCGTACCTTTTGGTATTAATTTTTTTTTTCGACGAACTTGGCTCTCTTGCAGTTGGCATGGCAAACATCACCTCTGATTCAACATCTATATTTGTTGAGCCAGGAAAAAAAGTTGGATCAAGACTAGTTGGCGCCAGTGTTGATTGTTGGTCAACAGCAATCGCCTCGAATTCGGGAATGGTTAGCTTCCTCTTACTGTGCTGATCAATCATAAACTCTTGCAGTTCAATGGGTATTAAACCACAGCAGCAAGGCAATGTTCTTGCGCACTGACATTTTCCAATATAAAACACTTGATCAATTGTTTCCAGAAACGTTGAAGACTTACTTGGTCTACTTTTAAATTTTATTTCATTATGATATTTATTTAGCATTGTTTTCAGTTTTTTCGAGGCAGTTTTTGCATTGATTAACGGAATGTTTATTTTATTCCAAATTTTTTTTGCCACTTGTGTGGTGAGAGTACCATACGATTGCTTTTTTTTGTTGTTTTTTGCTCAGCCACGTGAAAAAACAAATAAGTTACAAAAGCCTGCTATTATTGCATTAATTGCATGGCATGCTGTTATTTTTAAAACTATAGGTTTTTGAGTACAATTTAATAAGTATGACCTCAAAATCTCAAGTCGCTCTGCGCGAATTGGGACTTAATTTTAGACCCATGGTTTCTTGGCAAAACTTTCTTAGAATTTTCTGTAGTTTTCGGTTTTGCTAGCCGCTTTATGCGAAAAAAATTCGACCCGCCCTAACATACATACATAAAATTGTGAAAACATAAAAACCAAAAAGTGTGAAACTAAGCACTTAAAATATATTTAAAAATAAAAGTATACATAAATTTTAGAGACAAAAAAAGATATATAAGTATTTGCAAACAAAAACAAGTGCAACGGCAGAAATTTTGAAAGCAAAAAAAAAAATAAGATAAAAATCAAATCAAAATCGATTGCGCGTGTGCATTCGAAAAATATTAAGGTGGTACATACATTGTACATACATACTGTAACGAAGCTTTTCTTGTCCCCGTGCTTCTTGCCTCTTATGCCGGGGTATACTCGGCTCTGCCAGGGTTCGTTTACAATAAATTTATTATTATGGGACTATTCAAATAACAATACATATGAGTGACTTCAATCTGATTACAATAATGGTAGTGCTGACGCTCTATAGGTGTCTTGGTGGTCGCTCGCGCTAATTCGCTGCGCTGGTACTGGCGTAAACCACGGCGATGTCTCACTGTCGCTACTGTATTCTGCTACGCTGCTACTCGGTGTAAACCACGGCGATGTCTCACTGTCGCTACTGTATCCTGCTACTCGGTGTAAGCCACGGCGATGTCTCGCTATCGCTACTGGGTTCCGCTACTCTGGACGGTGTTCTCGGCGGTTCGGATGCTCCCGTTACTTGGGCGCGCTGGTACTGCGGTTATGGTTGGCAGCCACGGCGGTGTGACGCTGCCGAAATAACGATCGGTTGTCGTTGGCGCGCAGGTCACCGTAGCTGCGGTGTGGATATATGTGAACACGGTCGTCGACAAGGAGATGGGCATGAGATAAAACCCTGTACCCACTCTCGTCTAGCCCGAGTTCTTGCTTTCGAAAGTGCTGGCCTCGCTTGAGAAGTCAACCCTGAACGAGACAAACACTTCGCAAACAATGTCTTTCCACACGCGTAGCCCGGTGCAGACTGTCCAGTGTACTGCTGTGTTGCTCCTTTTATAGGCAATGAGGCTCATGTTGCTGGCTATCTTAGCAACATGTTGACAACGGTAGGATGATGCTGGATGTTGTGAGAACTTGCGATCAGCAGGGTAGCGTCGCTCTGCTGCTATACTGTGAGTGGCGTGATTCTACCGTTACTCGCAGATGGCGTGATTTTGGCGTCATTCCGCACGTACAGTACGAACGGTGCCCTTGGTGTTGTTGTTGAGTCGGTTTACTGGCGTTTGGTGAGGAGAGTGGAGTTTTGTGTGGGCTAAATTTCATTTGGATATTTTGTCCTCACACTCCCCTCCCACTTCGGTGTTGTGCAACTACCGTCGGTTGCGAATGTGTACTCCCCATCGCTATACGGTTACCCGGTAGTTGGTCGTTGTAAATCTCAAGCGCGTACCGAGATTTCCTTTCACCAGGTTCTGGTGAGTACGTCGAACCCTCACGGCAATGTCGGGGAATTGGTCCAGTGTTGGGCCGTTGATGTCTGCGGCTGAAATTTTGATGCCATCCGTAGGGAGTTCTATTTCGGACTCGAGCTCCAACAGTGGTGGGGCTGGTGGTGATGGTGGTTTTAGAGGTGGTGCTACGATGGTTGTTGCACTTGACGGTGGGGGTATGACTACTTGGCGGTGGCAGGCGTAGTCGCGGAAGACACCCAGCATTTGTGAACGTTTCTGGGCTGCCATCTCTTCGGTGAAGGTTAGGCCGATACATCCTGGCATCCCCTCCCTTCGTCCTACAAAGCGCATGACTCGTTCCATGGTCTCTACTAAATATACCCCACAATCACTTTGGTTTTGCTTCTGTGGCACACTAAGTTGAATTTCTTGTGCGTCGAAGTCCTCCCCGCCGTATCTCCGTTGACACTCCGATTGTAGAAACCCTCGCCAGGCCTCGACCGCGTGTGTCACCTTCCCCTCCATCCACGAATCTGCTACCCATATATAGCGTTTGTGGAAACACTCCGTGTCGGTTACATGGTGGGTGAGCTCCTGGTTAGCCAGAGCGAGGAGGTACCAATGCTTTCTGGCATTGTGTGGTGCTAGGATTACCCGTTGCCCAAAGATGTCAATGTGACGTGTCCAACGGTGGATGCATCGGTAGTTCTCCTCGCGGTTGCCCTGCTGGTTCAGTTGCCAGATTACAAAGGGGCTGAGAATGGTGGCATGTGGGCCTAGATCGGCTTCGAGACCCTTCGCACTGATGTCGGCGATGAGCTGCTTTCGGACGTGTGGCTTGATGATGGTTTTGATGAATCACTGATGGCTGGGCTTAATGTTTTGTTACCCGGCGCGGTATTTGCTGGCGGCAAGCTGGTTCCGGCCGTACGGGCGACTTCGGTATGCGTTGCTATCCTCCCTACGGGGAATTCAGGCAACAAAACGGTGGGTGTTGTTGCGGCTGTCTTCGCTGGTGCTCCTGCCCGGACGGTGGTATACCTTGCGCCGCTACCTTGTGTACTAGAACCTGCGGTTACTTTGCGCCTTGCTATTGAGCGAGTTAGCTCCGTGTGTATGGTTGCGGCATGCGTGGCGTCGATGCGTGCGGAGGCGGCACTCCTGATTCTAGCGGGAATCGTTGGCCCAAGACACATGACGCGTGGCCGTTTTGCCTCCTCTTCCTCCATTCGTTCGCGCATCCGCTTGACACTCCTTGCAAACTTCTCGTCGCTTGCGTTTTCCATGGTTGCTGTTGGTTGATATGTAAGAATATTTCACTCTCCGTTTGCGTGTTGCTCGCTTGGCGGTTCACCGTCAATTGATCGTTATACATTATTACTAAAATATTTTATCTATTTATTTTTTTTTTTCTTCTCTACGGTGTTTCTATGGTTTCCTTCGCATGGTATTCTTTCAGCCCGGTGATGCTCGTTGTTTTTGCTTTCCCGCTGTTGACCTCTCGTACTTGCACAATCACCGGTGACACGTACTTCAGGATCTGGTAGGGCCCGTCATATTTGGGTGCTAATTTTGCGGCGAAATTCTCTGCGGCCTTTGAGAGATGGTGTTGTTTTACTAGGACTATATCGCCAACCTTCGCCGGCGTAAGTTGTAGTGGCGCGCTCCATATTTGGCGGACGATTGTAAAGGCTTCGTGTAGCCACTGGGATTTATCTTCAGCCGTTTGGGGTATTGTGCCCGTCCCGATGCTGACTTCATCAAAGAGGGCTCCCGGTAGCCTTGGTTCGCGTCCTTGTACGAGAAAAGCAGGACTGTATTCCGTAGAGGCTGCGCGTCGGAGTCCCTCAGCCGTAGCACGTCTCATGGGTACCAGTTCCACCCACTTACTAAATCTGTTAAAGAATACTAGCAGCATGGTGTTGCCATGCGTGGATCGCGGTAGGGGTCCAACGAAGTCGGCACATACAGTTGAAAATGGCTCTTGTGCCACCTGTGACAGCATCATTCCTGCCGGTTTTTGCTGCCCCTCCTTGAATTTTTGGCAGGACTCGCACTGGCGCACATACCGGCTGATATCGCGGAACATCCCTGACCAATAGTAGCGACTGGCAATCCGCGCTACTGGGCGGCGGATGCCCATGTGTCCAGCGCTGGGCACATCACGGTTTTCCTGTAATACCCGTTGGCGTAGGGGGGTTGGTACGCATAGCTTCCAAGGTGTCGCCTCGTCGTCGTGTGATCTGCAAGGTATATGGCGGCACATTTGCCCGTCCATCACCGAATAATCAGCGTATTTCTGAGGGCTGTTGCATACTTCTGCGAGGCGCTTATGCCACCACTTGCATTGTGGTTCCGTCGTTGCTGCTAGCCGTAATGTCTCTAGTGGTTGTCGAGACAATGCGTTCGCGACCACGTTCAGTTTCTCTCTGCGATACTCAATATTAAAGGAGTGTTGTTGTAACTCTAGAGCCCATCGCGCAATGCGACCGGAAGGGATTTCGATAGAATTGAGCCACTTGAGTGACATGTGGTCGGTTATTACGCTAAACCGGTATCCCTCTATGTAGGGTCGCATTTTCCGGATTCCCCAGATAATGGCGAGGCATTCCTTCTCTGTAGGGGAGTAATTAATCTCCGCTTTGTTGAGTTTGCGACTAGCATACGCAATTATTCGTTCGCCGCCTTCCAACTCCTGTGTTAGAACGGCTCCTAGTCCAATGTTACTTGCGTCTGTTTGCAGGGTGAATTTCTTGCTAAAGTCCGGGCACGCTAAAATGGGTGCCCCGGTAAGCTTCCGTTTGATGCTCTCGAAAGCCTCTTGTTGTTCGGGGCCCCACCTCCAATGCTTGCCCTTTTTGAGGTAAGCGGTTGACTTACTGTTGCAAAGTCGGGAACGAAACGGCAGTACCAGGAGGCTATCCCTAGATATTGGCGTACCTCCTTTACGTTGCTTGGTGGTTTCAGTTCCTGTATGGCCGCGACTTTCTCGGGATCGGTATGAATTCCTTTGCCGCTGACCACGTGGCCTAAGTATCTGAGCTCCTTCTTAAAGAAATCGCATTTTTCGGGATTGATGCGGAGATTGGCGCGCTGAAGTCGCGTAGGTACTTCTCGTAGGTTTTGTATGTGTTCCTCGAAGGTAGAGCCGATGACGATAATGTCGTCAAGGTAGGCGAAGGCGTGTGGTTCCATCTCCGGGCCGATGACTTGGCCGAGTGCCCTTTGGAAAGTTGCAGGCGCGGAGTATAACCCGAATGGCATGACGCGCCATTGAAATAAACCGTATCCTGGGACAGTGAAGGCCATGTATGGGCGGCGGTTCGCCTCGAGGGGTATCTGCCAGTAACCATTTTTAAGGTCCAAGCTGCTGATGTATTTAGCCCGTCGTAGCTTGTCCAGTATGTGATATATTCTTGGCAAGGGGTATGCGTCAGGTACCGACCGCGCGTTGAGTTGTCGGTAGTCCACGCATAGACGCCACTTGCCATCCTTCCTCCGGGCCAACACGATTGGGGCGCTGTGAGGGCTGCAAGATGGTTCGATACATCCTTTCGAGAGGAGCTCGTCGATTTCCTTGTTGATGATGGCTTGCATTGCCGGGTTACGGGGGAAGTATCGTTGCTTGATGGGACGTTCGTCGGTCATGACGATTTTAGGTTCAGCCACTGTAGACACCCCACTCATAGCTTCAAACTTCTGTAGCTCTTCTTTCACGAATTTGCGTATGCGGACTGCTTCCTCTTCTTGGTCTGTGCGGTTCGGTAAGCTGTTGCTGGGTGGTGTCAGTGACATGGTGTCACGGTGTGGTGGCCGCCACATGATACCGTTGTGCCCATGCTGCCCAATGCGTCAAGGCCGAGTATGACGTCGTCAATTGCTCCGGGCATGACGTTCAGGACTGCAAGGTGGAATGCCTGTCCAAGGCGCACGTCGGTTCGTATGGCTTCGAAGATTTTATTGGTTGTACCATCCGCCATTAGTATTTCGATAGCTACCGCTACCTTCTCGCCGTTCCCCGAGCTCATTATCCGTTCAGCCAAATCCGTAGAAACGAAACTCTAAGAAGCCCCCGTATCGATAACGGCCTCCGTTGGTTCTCCGCCAAGCTGAACTAAGGCGTACAACCGGCCATATTCTTGGCGCATGGTTAATTGCGATTCGACGTTGGGTTCTGTGGGCTCACCACGCCTTGTGTTTGGTGCAGCCCCCTGGCATTTCCCTGACGCTGGCGGCAACAGTCGATGGTTCGAATATTATCTCGGCCGCAATCCCAGCAAAATACTAAACGTGCGTTGCGGCACTTATTTGCATAGTGACCTTCTTGGCCACATCTGTTGCAAACGTTAGGATTGAATTTGAGGCTTGTAGGCTTGGACTGACGAGATACGTTTGTTGCGGCGTTTTGTGGCGGGGCGTGATGGTTCTGGCTAGGACGCATTGGTGATTGCCCGGAACTTGTGAGCTTATCTTCCGGTCCGTCACCAAGGACATGCCTGGCTACTTCGCGCCGGGAGGTTTCTGGTCCACGGCGGCGACCTTCCTGAACCCGCTCATATTCTTCCGCCAGGACGAGGAGTTCTCCTAGAGTTTGGAAGTCGTGTCGCCGAATGTAAAGCAAATAATCGGAGTGGCTATTCCGAAAAATTCGCTCCAAACGCTGTTCACTGCTAAGCCCCGTATGTCGCATCAAGCTTTGTATTGCGATAACGTAGTCCTTGTATCGCTCCCGTGCGTACTCTTTTCGCTGTCGTACGTCATCCTCGAGAAGTTCGAAGTATCGGGCGGGCAGGAAGAAGTGAAGAAAATCCCGCTTAAAACTTGTCCAATTTGCCCAGTGCTCGTTGTTGTTGCGATACCATTGGAGCGCCTTGTCGCGAAGCAGTTCTGGCATGGTTCTTGGTACAAGGTCTATATATAAAGCGTATACTTCAACTAGTTCCTCAAGTCGTTCCACGAATGCTAGCGGGTCTCGTTTACCGTCGAAATTCACTGACCACTTACGTACCTGGTCAATGATCGGTGCGAACGTCGATGCGGGTGTTTGACTGTTGTTCGGCATTGCGTTTCCGTTCAATATACTTAAATGCTGTTGCCGGGGTGTCATGTCCTGCCTTGTGAATATTATTGAGCCCCCATTTGATAATCCTGCGGAGGGTTCTTCGCCTTGACTAGGTGGCATCTGTGATTTTGGGTCAACTGCGTCTTCCAACGTATTGTCCCTCGCTTGGTATATTTGTTCCATCGACAGGAACCTTGATGGATTTCAGGATCAGAAAGCGCCTTGGTTGCCAACATCGCGATGCGCTTGCGGATCTCGCGGGCACTGCCCGTGTGTTCTATCCCAAGCTCCTGTGCGATAAACATCAGTTGTTCCTTCGAGACGTTGTCCAGCCACGTGGTGTTAACATGTTCGGTCATTCTGTAGTCAGATTTTCGCTCTTGGTGTTATATTTGATCACTGTCCCTGCTCGGGCGCCAATTGTAACGAAGCTTTTCTTGTCCCCGTGCTTCTTGCCTCTTATGCCGGGGTATACTCGCCTCTGCCAGGGTTCGTTTACAATAAATTTATTATTATGGGACTATTCAAATAATAATACATATGAGTGACTTCAATTTGATTACAATAATGGTAGTGCTGACGCTCTATAGGTGTCTTGGTGGTCGCTCGCGCTAATTCGCTGCGCTGGTACTGGCGTAAACCACGGCGATGTCTCACTGTCGCTACTGTATTCTGCTACGCTGCTACTCGGTGTAAACCACGGCGATGTCTCACTGTCGCTACTGTATCCTGCTACTCGGTGTAAGCCACGGCGATGTCTCGCTATCGCTACTGTATCCTGCTACTCGGTGTAAGCCACGGCGATGTCTCGCTATCGCTACTGGGTTCCGCTACTCTGGACGGTGTTCTCGGCGGTTCGGATGCTCCCGTTACTTGGGCGCGCTGGTACTGCGGTTATGGTTGGCAGTCACGGCGGTGTGACGCTGCCGAAATAACGATCGGTTGTCGTTGGCGCGCGGGTCACCGTAGCTGCGGTGTGGATATATGTGAACACGGTCGTCGACAAGGAAATGGGCATGAGATAAAACCCTGTACCCACTCTCGTCTAACCCGAGTTCTTGCTTTCGAAAGTGCTGGCCTCGCTTGAGAAGTCAACCCTGAACGAGACAAACACTTCGCAAACAATGTCTTTCCACACTCGTAGCCCGGTGCAGACTGTCCAGTGTACTGCTGTGTTGCTCCTTTTATAGGCAATGAGGCTCATGTTGCTGGCTATCTTAGCAACATGTTGACAACGGTAGGATGATGCTGGATGTTGTGAGAACTTGCGATCAGCAGGGTAGCGTCGCTCTGCTGCTATACTGTGAGTGGCGTGATTCTACCGTTACTCGCAGATGGCGTGATTTTGGCGTCATTCCTCACGTACAGTACGAACGGTGCCCTTGGTGTTGTTGTTGAGTCGGTTTACTGGCGTTTGGTGAGGAGAGTGGAGTTTTGTGTGGGCTAAATTTCATTTGGATATTTTGTCCTCACAATACATATGTACAGAGAAAAAAAAAAGTGAAAAATAACGTGAAAAAAGGTCTATGTACATACATACATACATATGTATGTATGTACAACAAAAAATTAATTTAAACAAAAACGAAACAAAAAAGTGAAAGTAACGTTTTTAAACAAAAACGAAATCTGAAAAGTGGAAAAGTGTGAAAGCGCAAATTTTAAGTGAAAAAAAAAACCGCGAACACGAAATTTAAAAAGTTGAAAGCATATAAAAACACCAAAAACAAAAAAAGTGAAAAGTGCAAGTGCGCATAGTCAAAACAATAAAAAAAAAAAGTGAACAACTTTACCGCAACAGTAACAAAAAGATCGGGCCACTGAACCAGTGAGTTCACAACAACAACAAAAACCAGCGCATACAACAGCAGGCACACCGAAAACTCTAAAGGTACAGTCCCCCCAAAACGTACCGAATCTTAAGTAAGTGCCATTTTATCCCAGTCATCACATATTCATATACATATATACATACACATATATATACATAAACGGTACTTTATCTCATTGGAGTTACTCACATATTCAATCCCAACGGAAAATTAAAAAAATTTCGCGCCAGGAAACAAGTAGCGGAAATAATCCCATTGTCCACTCAACTTCCTACAAAGTCCCGAATTGCTCACCGGGCATCTTATACAGTTTGACATACGGTTCTTGCAAATTTACTGACGCGCCCAAATTATAACCCCTTATGTATGTAAGTACATACAAAACTCATGTCACATACATATGCATACATATAAGCACACAGAGCAGTCGCCTTACAAAACGCTATCTCAATGTCAAAGCAAGGAGAGTTGGCGCATTTTTGCAGTCGCTCAGACATATACATATATGTGTATATGTGTATATATATGTACATAAGCACGGCTATTGTCGGTCGCTCTTGTTCTAGCCCGTTAGCCACTTTGCATGCAATTTTCGGAGGTACATACACACGCATATAATCATAAAAATAAACTCCAACTTTGCTCATTCTCAAAAATAAATTATATCAATTGTATAAATTAGATTATTCAAATATTAAAAAAAAAAAAATACCCCATGTATAATTTATGTGTATTATTATTTAATATACTATTTTTAAATCACATGTTTGTTTCCCCTTCACGTATATAATCTCAGTCAAATTCAAATTCACATAACTGATATTTTTTGACCCTCCCTAATATTACTTGTTGCCCACCTACGCGAGAGTATACAAGTATCTATGTATATACATACATACGTGTTCCCGTTTTTCACAATTTCGGTAGCACCCTGCAAGAAAGATACTGAAAATATTACTGGTTATTTTACCTGGAGTTGTGACTAAAAGTTTCAGTATTTTTCCCATCAAATTCTTAAAGCTACTGGAAACTTTTGTGACCGTTTCAAACCATATATTCCTGTTGTCTAATTGTACATCGCGTTTTTACATGTTGTTTATGTGCTTCATCAAATATATAGCTATACTGCTTAGACAGGTGAGGAGTACTCGTTTTTTACTAGTAAATTTACAAAATATTTTTATGAAATTAACAAGTGGATTGTGCGTAATTTTCTTAGAAAATTTCAAGTGATTAACCAAGTAATTTTTCCGATATTTTACTGGTCAATTTATCAGACAAATATTGAATAAATTTACATACCAATACGTATTTACTTAAACTCCGATTTGTTAATGAAAACGCATTTTTATTATTTTTTTAGTTTGCTTTATTTATAATATTTTTAATAGAAAATACTCGTACATTTACAATTACACTATTTCATATACTCGTAGATATGTACATACTTATAATTATATTTATAAAATTTATCAACTAACAAAACTATTATGCACATAAGAATGTTCATATTATTACTACACAAATTATGTTTTATTTTAATTTTACTAATTTATTATTACTAACTTGTACAATTTATTAAATTCACCCTAAGTCGTATCCTTAAATGAACTATTGAATATTTGTAAATATTTGGTAATTCATAAAGAAGAAGAAAATGAGCAGTTACATATATATAGTATATAATTTAAGAAAGTAATACTATAATATCTAGTATTTCGTTTAAATTCAGATAGATATTTCTTTTTATAAATAGAGTTAAATATGCATATATGTATGTAAGTTATATATAATTAGGTACATATCTATTAAAAAAATTTATATTAAGTATACTTTTTAAGCTGACTTATTGATAAGGTATCGCCTTTGTTTATGCCTGTTGTGGCTCAGCTCCAAACTTCTTCTGATGGTTTTCTCAAATTCGATTCGCCCTTGCAATTTGAAAACATCTAGTGAAATAAAACATTGCATAGAATATACATAAGTTGTTAAATAATTAAATAACTCATCTTTACCAAAAAGAACGGTATTCACAATTTTTAGTTTGTATTTTAGAATTTTTATTGAGCTCAAGGCCAGTTTATGGAAGATTTTTTGTGAAAAAACAACAACAGCTTTTAATGGTTGAAGTTATAGTACTATTTCGGAAATCACCACATTTCCTCATCAGACTTCTTTTTTGATTATTAAATTAAATTATTTTTAATTTAATTTTCATAACCACTTCTCTCAGGCTTTGAACCAGGGAGCTCGGAGTTGCAGAGCCAATACGCTGCCTATTGTGCTACGCTAGCCGAGTTGGCTGTTGTGTTTATTTTATCTTCCTTAAACAAACCAACTACAAACAAGAGCAACTGATCTGCCGCTATTTAACTTGTTTGTGTGGTTGTTGTTTGTGTTTTTTGTTTGAAAATTCTGTATAATGTGTTTTTTACATTATATTCTAATGCATTTTTAAGGCGTGCTCATCCTTGTATACAACGGTTGTTCATTTTTCTGTTGGCCTAGTAAATGTTAATATTTTAGAATTTTTATTGAGCTCAAGGCCAGTTTATGGAAGATTTTTTGTGAAAAAACAACAACAGCTTTTAATGGTTGAAGTTATAGTACTATTTCGGAAATCACCACATTTCCTCATCAGACTTCTTTTTTGATTATTAAATTAAATTATTTTTAATTTAATTTTCATAACCACTTCTCTCAGGCTTTGAACCCGGGAGCTCGGAGTTGCAGAGCCAATACGCTACCTATTGTGATACGCTAGCCGAGTTGGCTGTTGTGTTTATTTCATCTTCCTTAAACAAACCAACTACAAACAAGAGCAACTGATCTGCCGCTATTTATCTTGTTTGTTTGTGGGTTGTTGTTTGTGTTTTTTGTTTGCAAATTCTGTATAATGTGTTTTTTACATTATATTCTAATGCATTTTTAAGGCGTGCTCATCCTTGTATACAATGGTTGTTCATTTTTCTGTTGGCCTAGTAAAAATAATTTAATTTAATAATCAAAAAAGAAGTCTGATGAGGAAATGTGGTGATTTCCGAAATAGTACTATAACTTCAACCATTAAAAGCTGTTGTTGTTTTTTCACAAAAAATCTTCCATAAACTGGCCTTGAGCTCAATAAAAATTCTAAAATATTAACATTTACTAGGCCAACAGAAAAATGAACAACCATTGTATACAAGGATGAGCACGCCTTAAAAATGCATTAGAATATAATGTAAAAAACACATTATACAGAATTTGCAAACAAAAAACACAAACAACAACCACACAAACAAGTTAAATAGCGGCAGATCAGTTGCTCTTGTTTGTAGTTGGTTTGTTTAAGGAAGATGAAATAAACACAACAGCCAACTCGGCTAGCGTAGCACAATAGGTAGCGTATTGGCTCTGCAACTCCGAGCTCCCGGGTTCAAAGCCT